>LQNS02278125.1:28271387-28303437 GCA_001587735.2 Parhyale hawaiensis
CTTTAGCTCTTGGCAGTGAACACAGACAATGGAAAAGTTTCCAAAAGAAGGTGGTGCATTGCAGGACTTTTGGAGCAAATACGGAAGAGTTTCACGTGGGTACAAAGGTTCTCTCGCTCCCTAATGCTCATTGATTTCCTCTCCCTGGAAACACGGGAAAAAGGAGCAAGTTCAGTCCTGGACTTTGTCGGCTCAACCTAATTGTATTGTCCAGGTTTTAGAACGATACCTCTTTTTCTTCACAAGGTTTGATGGCCGAAATTTCTCTAGCTTGGGTTTTAGAAAGCGCCGCATTTACAGGGGCATTTTCGAAAATCGCTAACCGTAAACAAGAATCTGCTGTCTTTATGGAATAGCCTAATTTGATTCTACGGGGCAAAGAAGTTTTTTGTTGCCGCTAACGAAGTAAATATTGATTGGGACCCTTCGAGGGCACACGTGCGTCATCAGGAGGCAGAAAATGCTGTCAGTAACACCAGAGTAAAATAAAGGAAGATATCGAAACTGTGAATTAAAGGAGCGCTTACGTAAAAGCCCAATAGTTATGTACGTTAAACTTTACGGGGCATGTTTTAGCGTTAATTCAATTACACAACCTATGTATTTCATAAGCAAAATTACACTGTAAGAATATACTAGCTACTCTAGTATCGTGATAAAAGTTTAGAGATACACACAGCAACACGATGCGCCTCATAAATTATTAAGGCTTTGACTCGTCAGAAGAAGGCGAAAAATTCACAAAAGTGTACCGGAGGCAGCGAATGAAACCAAGAATATGAATAATATTATGAGTGAAATTGCATGGCCCATTAAAATATGGATGTGCGAATTAACGTTTCCCGGGATCAAAACATAAGTACAAATGAATTCGCTTCAGTCTGTCGATCGATCAAGGGTAGAGTAGATAGTGAGAAGGGATATGATACATGGAAAATTTTCGTTTACTGAAAGAGAGGTCCAAGGTTCCATGATTTCATGTTCTGACATTAAATTATTATATATAGTTTTCTAAATATTTTCATGAACATCCAAAAGGCTTTTGACTTCAAAAAATTAAAATAAAACTTGATAAGTCAGCAGGATGAACTCAAAAAGAAAAGTATATCTATCAGAAAATTATCACAATCTCTTTCCCCATCTTAATTTATTCGGTCACAAGAAACACTAGAAGAAAGCAATACAAATTTTCCCCTACACGTATCACAGCTTACTTATGAGTACATCGCCTCCAATTATTTTCGCTGTAAAACTTGGTGATATTTCCCATTCACCTAGCATAATTGCTTAAAAAGGCATACAATATTTCAAAGTTATTGAAAACTTATGAACCGTGAGCAAAAACCATTACACCCTAGCAAATGCCTCTGCTAAGGTAGCGAGAACAACTTTCCCTGGGATATTTTATCCTTTTCTCACGTCTGAAACACCTGTCTTAAAGTTAATTTCTAATACGTAAATTCATTAGTGACGAATGTTTTTGTGACCTATCCCATGGCGAGGCTCTCTCATGGCCATATGTGGTTACATCAATAATACTATTCCTACGAAGGCGTTGGGTAAAGCGTGATTAGGTCAGCCACAGTGTGGCTGCCACTCGGTCGGAGGAACAGACTTAGCGGTGACTATGTTCACTTGAAATGACGTGGATAACACCTTCCGGACCTCGCTCGTAAACCCTCATGGGAACTTAAGGTAAGATAAGGATCTGTAACCAATTACTCACTACTAACAACAGGGAACATATGGAATCATTATTAATAATGTTGTTAACACCACTAGCAGGTCAAATCTACTTTGGACGTCATTAGTGTTGTTATAAGGTGAACTACACGATTCGTAAAGTAGTTAATTTTATTCAACGTTCTCGGCTTGTTTACTGTCGTAATTTTTTACAGTAAAATTTACAGAACATTTTTTTTTTACAGTGTACTTTTAAAAATAAGCTAGCCGTCAAGTACAGTAAAATGTGGAATCAACATAACCACAAACCCTAAGAAATTCACATGCACTGGCTCGTGCAGCAGCTAGATGTTCCAGAGGAGTGCACGGCTGCAGGCGACTACCGACTGTCAGAGCTATTTCATCATAGACGAAAGGCTAGTGAAACAACTGCCACCTCCCCCTACCCCCTCCCGGCCGTTCCCAGTTCTGGGTGTGGTTAGTATCGCCGTAATGGAGTGTGCACGACTAAAGTGTTGCCTCTGTAAGCCAAACATTGGAAGAATTCATCTGCCTCGCGGGGAAATGATCTCGAGTGCTAGGCAGCTAGAGCGAATGAGTACGACACTGGAATTATTAGCTACTACGCCACAAGCCTTACTTTAAACACATATATTTCGTTTCCTCAGAGTAACTATTACGAAACGCGACTCTCACTGGTAACCTGAGAAATGTCAGTTGCACGCATTAATATGAATGCGTCAGCTACAAATTTGGGTATGCAGGTCTTGCAACACACGTACCAGCTTACAGTGCCGGTACACTATATTTGTTTGGGAACAAAACTTTTCTTGGTGAATACAAAGACATTAGCTTTGACAGTAAAGTGTATGGCTGAAACTACAATGGGCAACTTAAGGCAAAAACGCAGCAGTGGACGTTTCCGTCTGAAGCTCATGGTAAGATAGAACTCACTAGTGTAAGCTGAAAGCACGACACTGCACTTTTCCGTCTGCAGCGCATGGTAAACACACAGACCTCGAGTTACATCGTTTACCGAACTGTCATAGCAAATACGGTCGTATTCTTTCATAAGGAGAGCGTAGCAAATACACCAGTTGAGCTGCAGAGCTTCGGCACACAGACAAGAGGCAGTCAGTATATCAGTGTTATCTGTCGCACGCAAACTCCTCTTATCAAAGCAAACTGTCGACGTTTCACCAAATTCAAGTCTGGAGAATAGCAATGGCGTTGCCAGATGGTGGCTGGCGATGGGCAAGACTGTGACTATGTTTCTCACCTCAGCGGGTTCTGCAGTTACTGCTGTCAAAAATTTGGGCTTGCTTGTGCTTGGGAAATTGGCTTGGCTTCGTTTTCTCTTGCCAAATGGACACGGAAGCACGAAGCGTGAATGGATAGTTTGTGCTTGTACCACAAAGACGCGTAGAGGCAATTAGATTTTTAATATTCCTTGAGTACCTTATGGTGCTATTGCCGAAAGCTGAAAAGCTTAGTAAGACAGAACTGCAAACGAATTTCTGGACTTGATGTTCGAAGGAACGCAGCACATCGATTTCAGGTCGTCAGGCATTTGCATGGGTGAGACTCCCAGTGTGCTAGCATTCGCATCCCAGTCGACGATCTGGTGAACTAGTACGAGACAATATCCACCCCCACACGGGAAACCAGATCCAGTTTTACAATGAGTAAAACCGTGCTTGGATTGGCATACGTATTGTCCTTTAATTTATTTAATAAACACTCTGGTTGGAGTTAATAATTCCTTGTTGAGTTATGCAGCCCGACTGTGTATCTAAATGTATATGTATGAACTTAGAAGAAAAAATTACTAAATACGTGTCGTAGCTTTTCAGAACGTAACACAGTAATCGGTTTTTGTGGCAACAGTGATTACGTCTTGCCCTCTTTTCGTCAAGTCAAATGTTTTTGCTTAGTAATGAAGATAATAAGCCTGCAAAATGTCTCAAGCCTAAAACAATGGTAGAAAAATGATGAATAATAATATATCATTTGTACTCCTACATACAGTAAACGTAACTAGCATAGCTGTCTTAAAGAAAGCATCACATATTTTCGAGCGCACATGAATGGAAATTTAACAGAAGAGTGAGTAAATTTACACTTGCTGTACTCACACATCTTCCATGGTTCACCAGACAATCGCTGGAACATCGCAAGAGCTGCAGCTGATAGACCAAGAGCATTGCCTCGCATTGAGTTGACATCCCGGGAGCTCTTGGAGAAGCTCAGGATGCAGCACTCCACATCCTGTATTAAGGCGCTCTGCTTCACTGGTGAAGTTGCCGTTCCAAAAGAACGCCAGTGAACGCCAAGCAAATTATGATGCGCCATGAATACTCTAGACTAGAGGTCTCGCTAAGGCGCTTGCTGTCCACCGGTAAAATTGTCGTTTGAGTAGGACGTGAGAGCAGCGCATATCGGGTCTTGCACAAGTCTTGGTACACTTCACTTTAGCAGAACTGTGATCAACTTTAAAAGTTAAAAACTTATTCTCTATGGCATTAACTTAATATTTGTCTTTTTCAGGCAATTATCATCCGCAAGAAATAGTGATAATTTGTAGGGTAATGTGGGGCAGCGCGCCTATGGGGGCAAAGCACCTTTTCATAACCAGCAAGAGTTACTGCGTTCGTAGCCACTTGTCACAACATGGAACAGTTTGGGAACCCGCTCCGCACCAGTGAGTGAAAGAGTGTTGCTGAGTGAGGTTGTTGATGTAAGTTATGACCGTGTAAATGTTTTCGCGCGTAAAATTTATTAGAAGTACTTTGTGCTATTCACAAGATTTCTATTACGTAGGAAGAAGCTGCTTTGGATTTTTATATCACGAATAGCAATAAGGTATTATGTTTTCTGCTACGTTTTCAATAATACAAAGGTTCTTGCAACTGATCTTATAATGGTTATGAATGTTTTAACGGAGACATGTGGTTTTAGGGCAAAACGCCTGTCCCAAAACTTAATCTATTTTACCTTTGCCCTGCATGCGATGTCACTTCTATCGTTTAATTATGACCCTCACTTCGCTTCTGAAAAAGGAGGTGGGCGCGCTGCCCCACGGTACCCTACCCGTTATATTTCCTTATGGTTATTTGGCGTTTATCGCCTACTTTATTTGATTTATTCATTAAAATTATATCTTAGGCATAATTATACGTCATTATTTCCCTCAGACGGTAGCTATTGTCGATTTATTTTTAATTTTTCAGCATGCATAAGGCAATGCCCCTCCAGAGTGGGCACTTTGCCGCAAGTATGCATGGGGCAAGGTGCCTGTTTTCAAAATTTGAACTATTTTGCTTCTGCCACGCATTCTATGTCACTTGTTAGTTTGAGCGTCCGCATCAAGAAAGAGCTTCAAGATACCTATCATATTTTATAAGAGTGAGGCCTCTATCGTTTAACTACCACCCTCTGTGCGCTTTTGAAAAAGTAGGGGGTGAGCTGCCCCACGTTACCCTATGTATGCCACAAAGAAAGCAAAAAGCATCATGGAAGTATCTGATTCTCTTCGCGAGGACCACAACAAATCTGATAGAGACAAGTGACTAAAAGTCAGTCGTAAATAGGTTGAGGAACGGTTAAGGCAAGCCCCGGGTTGGTTATCAACCGAGCTAGAGACGCGTGGAAAGACCTTTGCTTACTGTATGCATGCAAGTGTAACGTCGAAAGCTCTGTCGTCATCGTCTTTTAACTATTTGAAAAGTCATGAGATGAAAACAACTTGTTGATAGATCCAGTCGTGAACAAGAAGAACGATCGGGCTGTTAGCTTCGGCCAGCACGTGTCAGAGGTCCTCTACGAGTTAACAATCGAGCATACCTCCTTTGTGATGCTTGGGTCTCGATAAAGATAGACTACGCCCGTAAACTGATCTAGAGGTAACGTTGAGGTGCTCGAATTTACCATAGGTTAGCAGGAGCAAAATAGAAAAAGCCCTGTGAGGTAGCAAGGCTTTTCGCTTATAAGCAGGGGGTTCTATCCGCAACTCTGGATATTCACCATACAAATCATAAAACGCACCACATTCCACGCAATTTGGGATGTTTCCCGAACAAATCTAGCAGCTTGTGATGCAATTGGAGGTTTTCTCACGCAATTTAGAAGGTTTATAGTATACAAATCAGTAGGCTGGCCATGCAATATAAGAGCCTTGCCGCGTAATTTAGGATGTTTGTTGAATAAGTCAAGAAGCTGCCCACGGAATTTAGGAAGTTTGCCCGGCAAATCAGGAAGATTGCCACGCAATTTCGGAGGCATACTGAGCGCAATTCTCGAGGCCGGCTGCGTCATTCAAGAGGTTTGCTTACATGTCGTGAGGCAGATCCGGAAAGTTAGATTTATCACTGGTGTTCTACTAAATTACAAAGCGGTGCTGAAAAATAGATTTAACTTGAGAAGTGTCTGATTATAGCTCTACCAATGGATGATATGCTTCATACTTCCTGGGAGTGACTGCAATACTAAACTTTTGAGATACAATACGGTGGAATTCCTAGGACGTAGACAGGAAAAGTGTCTCAATTAAGGGAAGAGTCTCAGTTCTGAGGCAACAAAGTTTACAGTATGCTTGTTATCACCCGCGAACGATCTGACAGAGATGATTATGTTTTCGTTGAAGATTTAGCTATGTATATATATATTTGTGCATATACATATATAAACGCTCAAACAACCGGAACCTGCTGCACTCTCAAACTTAACGGAGAGGCCGGAAACAAGCGCTCAGCAACCTTTAACTAGCCACACGGCCATCACCAACAGCAAATCAGCTGCCAGCACCGACAACAGGGTACGCGCAAATGCTTATATGTATGTAGAACTAATGAAGTTTCCTTCATCAGTGCAAGCCTATCCCCATCTACACTCGTACTTTTCCCTGGGTCGGCACATCTCTACCAGCCAACCTGAAGATGATCGTCTGATATGATCGAAACGCGTAGCAGCAACGTCAACCTCATCGTACTCCACTTTGACCAGCTTATGTACAGAACCGAGCAGCCAACAATTTGTTAGAGACAGTTAATAAAGACATTTTAACGAAGAAATATGGCATGCTTTTTAACCATACATGTCTGAAAGAGGGGCTGCTTTCAAATTATACAAATATGTATATTTGTATATTTGTTTGTCCACCCAAAAAATGGTCGAAGATGTTGGACAAGGTTTACAATTTTTTGTAGGGCGTTTGGTGGGCTGACCTAGATGTGACCCATGCCAAAAAAACTAGGCCTAACTGGCCATAAAAAATTACGGCGTTGAATTTTCTCCACCGCCACGAATTTGCCTGCGCCGCGACAGATCGTCTTACGCAACGAGGCGCTCTATTTTTTTTCCTATCTTATTATTAAGAGATCTCAATGGAGGGGGGCGCTCTGCCCTAACCTTGTTGGACACAGCATCCATATGAAAAACTAGAATTAGCTGGCCATCAAAATGGACGTCGTTGAAATTACCCCCACCGTGAGCGATGGTTTTACGCCAAGAGGCGTTCTAGTTTTTTTCCACGTTACTTGAAACGTTTTCTCTGGCCAAACCTCAGGAAATAGTGAAGTTGCACAGTTGAATATAGTGATGGAGCGAATATTCGCATCCGCACCTTTTTTGGCATCCTCATCCTCACTTGCATCCATGGATGCTAAGATGGTAACATCCGCAATCGCATCAGCGGATTTCAAAACTGTAAAATCCGCAGCAAAGGAGGCGCGAATGCCCAGGTATATCACTGTACACCAAACTCTTCCATAATGCTGAAAACTGCGAATTCTCATTTGGATTGAAATGTGTGCAAGAGCTGTCCCTGTCAACAAAGCACCATCTAAGTTTATTCCCTAAGTCTTGTATAAACTGCCGTCGTGAGAGGGTATGTTTGTGGTGGGGCGAATGTTTACATCGACATCTGCGGAAAATCCGTATCTTTCTTGACATCCGCATCAGCATCCGTGGATGTCGAGGTGCCAGTATCCCCAATTGCATCAGCATCCACGGATGTCCAAAAAATGACATCTAACCCATCACTAGTTGAATGTAGTACCAATTCAGTTTTACTAAACGCAACATATGGCGTCGACTAGTACGTGTCTCAATTTTCAACAGATAGCGCTTTCTACAGTCCACATTTCTGTGTTTTTTCCTGTTTCGAGTTCTCCATTTTATGAGTTTTCTCTGATTTGAGCAGTTTCTGTTTGAGGTGTAACACCATAGATATCTGTAACTGAATTTTTGGCTGCCCCAAAAGCTCTTACTTTCTTTTAATTCCTGAAGGCCAAGAATTCGGTTGAGGAATCATAAACTGCATGTTGACGGCTCACTCCTTCTAAATAAGTCCAATTACTGGTGATGCAACTGCGACTCAAGTCTTTGCAACCTCAAGCAGAAAACAAACTGTTCATGATGATGCAGAATACTTACATTCATTGCACAGGCTATCGGTAAATGACAAAACCATTTTTGATTAATTTAAAGCATTTGGTGTTTTAAAATTCAATTCTTGTTGTACACCGTGGACGTGTATATGCGAATTTGTGTTTCTTGCTGACAGACACATTCCTTTGCATCACCACAAGCTTCTTGTTTAAGGCTTGAGGCAATAGCATCGTGTATGTAAAATACATGCTCATAATTCAATTGATATCATTGTCAGTACCAGTGACCGTTAAATGCAAAATTAAGTGTTTAAATTTTTGTACTTGTAACACTAAGCTCACATGAAGAGCCATAGACTCCATTCACTATTGGATAGTCTACTGAAAAGTAAATCAGTTGAGCAAGGTTACGTTTCTCAAGGGTATTAGCAACAGATCTGAACAAATCTGCTTTCTCATTAATTATAGTGAGCTATTACCGGAATATACCACTACTACAAATGATGTCAATATAACCTTGCTTTCTTGGACCATCTGGAACAGCGTGATAACCTATGCAGTAAGTATCTATATCAATCGAATTGACTACTGATAGAACCTGTAGCAACATACCCTTGTTTGCTTGCTTAGACCATCTGGAACAGCGCGCTAGTCTTTGACATAAGTATATCTATCGAATTTACAAATAATAAAAACAGTAGCAACATACCCTTGCTTGCTCAGATCATCTGGAACAGGGTGCAGTCTTTGCAGTAAGTATATCTATCGAATTTACTATTACTGCTACAAGTGGCGGCAGTAGAGCCGCGCCGGCTTAGACCATCTGGACCAGTAGCGGCAGCAGTAGCTTTGTTGGGGGGCTCGAGCGCACCCCACTGTCCACAAAGCCCTGTGTCTATACCGAGCCTTGCCTGAATTGGAGCTATGGCTCTTTGTTAGAGAGGGAAATGTACCCAGACGCGCCTTCTCTTTCTGTCGGTCGAATAAGCTCCATTCACTGGGAATATTGAAGGGCTCACGACTCCATATCAAAACTTGTGCCTCTCAAAAGACTACACCATTGAGAAGCTTCCGGGTAAAAGACTCGAGGCACTTCAGTCGGAAAATTGGAGCTATAGAATGGGCCCGCCACTGTTGCAGCCCCGGGAATGAACTCGAGCAACAATTAGGTGTTGTCGCACGCCCACGGATCAGTTACTTCCACCACATATTTTTCCCTGAAATACGGCAAAAATTGTGCAGGTGATTGTCTAAAGTCGAGGTGGTCGGGGGACCAGCTCCTCGAACATTTCTTGCAGAGAAGCAGAAATGCTAGTGAGAATAGGGTTTTCTATATTTCGTAAGGGAGTACTTGTTAAGCTTATTTGCTGGCAGTGTTGAAAAAGGAACTATATAGTAGCTAAGGAAACATCTTGAAGTATTAGGTAGAAAGTGTAAAAAAGACTAAATTTCCCATCTAATTCTTTTAGAAAGAGTAGGACTAGTAACAATTTAAGAATATGTCAAATAGGCAGTAGTTCTTACATCCCGCAGCTATTGACAATGATAAGCAATGTTCAATAAACGGCTTTGTCCTAGAAAGTTAGAGTATGCTGGATGCAGCGCGTGAATGTTTGAACACTATTTCGCCTTCATATCTGCTGCTAAATATCAGAGAAGTATAAGTGGTTGACAACATAAATATCTTAATAATATTATTTTACAGCTGCAATCATCAAAAATTTCCTTTTGCCTAATTCATGTTGCTCATTTTGGCTATGTGTATGGAAGAAGCAAATCTGTTTATGGGGACGAAGGATCCTGAATCCTGATATGATAGCCAGGGAGCAATCGTTACAGCCACTAAATGTTCTCCTGCTCAGGTGTAAAATCGAAAACAAGGAAAACACCACATTTAAGATGGAAGTAGAAAACAACTCGCCCAAATTATGCACACGCATCTTTATTCCAAATAGTATCGTTTTCTTATGGTGCAAAAATTTTTTTATTAGGGGAAGTAAGAGCATTTGAACTTTTCACTTTTATAGGTTAACTGCTTTGTAGAGAGTAAATATTACTGCTGTCGTTTCTCGAAAATCAACGGGCTAATTCAATAAACATTTACCTGAAAGATGCGTCAGTTATTAGCGTCGACGAATATAGTTTACTTTGGGTTTCGATTACTTTAATGTTATCTGATACACTTCATTATGCTCATGGAATGACTATTGATGTCACAAAACTTGATCAAGGCAATGACAATAATAAATGCTTCCCCAACAGTGAGGCGCCGATACACCAAGAGTAACTCGAATATTAAGTATGTCGTCCATAGACTTACACTTTGACCTGTAGACGAGCACAGTGAAAGTTAAATATTCCGTGTGAGATCCCTAGAGTATTTTACAAGGCAGTATATCCTACATACATAAAATAAATCCCGGCATTGAAATTATGCTGAGAGCCACCTTTCGCTACATTCACATGGTAGATTCTAGTAGAAAAAAAGAGCACATGCTACGGAATGGGTATGATAAAAATGTTTGTCTCATTTCTCAAACTGTGGGAGAACATATAAAATATAAAAGTTTTATTACATGCCTTAGTAATTTCTTACTCAGGCTTTGCCGCCTCGAGATAATGGCTTCATTTCTCAAAAAAATACGATATGTGGAAGAACCATTGTCAGAAGATACTACAATCTTAGTAAGATATGGCTATGCTGTTCCGGGTGTCCTACTGGAGAGTAAATCTGTATCACACAAGATTTGAATATTTGTCCAACTAACAAGAAGAAACGGATTCCTTCTAAAAATTTATTGACAATATTGTTCATTTAAGAAGTGCACATTGACAAAAACGTAATCGATTGACAGGTTGATACAGTAAATGAACAGTAGCAATTTTATTCATCTATAGAAATTATACAAAAAAGTTCAATGATCAAATGAATTGAAATTCATTGTTNCATTTAAGAAGTGCACATTGACAAAAACGTAATCGATTGACAGGTTGATACAGTAAATGAACAGTAGCAATTTTATTCATCTATAGAAATTATACAAAAAAGTTCAATGATCAAATGAATTGAAATTCATTGTTATAAGATTTACCAATGTTCGCTAGATGCTCTACAGCTAGTCGGGGTGATACTTATATAGGTTTGCGCATCATTATCTCCTTAGTATGGTGACTTCCTTAGAAAATTATTAGTACTGCTAGTGGACTCGTGCGTGAAAAGATTCACGCAATAATAGATATGCTTGCTCTTTTCTTTGACTTGCCGTTTCCACAGTTTCCCGCTCACGCTTATTAGCAACTCTTCTCCTCTTCTGTAACCCTTTTGCTTCAAGTCTTTCTTGCAACTTTGCCACATAGGCGCTTCATCTCTCCATTGATAGCACGTCTTCGTTCTTGAGACTGTAGTAGTCTCATTCTTCATTTACGTTCCCTATCCTCTTTCTCAATTAAACGTACGTCTTCCGAAGTAAAATCTTGAGTAAAACACTGCAATAAACTTGAAAGCCCCTCCAGTCAGCTTACATGCAATGTGAGTGTGCCGTATCCATAATACTGTCTTCCATAGTTAACTATCAGCTTCACTGATTTGCTCAAATTTCGGCGTCTGAAGCGAAATATGCACTCTCAAAGAAAGACAGTTAGCTAGAATAAAGAGTTCTCTACTGCCCGTGAAATACTTGAAAAGAAAGCTACATCGTCAAATTTAATAAGAAAGACAGTAAGCTAGAAGAATTAATTGGAATCCGGAAGTTGCATACATATTGTCCCGATTTCGAGAAGCGTTGCAAGCAAAAATTTCATCCAGATGAAGAGATAAGGATCCAATTTTCACCATATTCTGCAACCTTGTCATCGATCTCTACGAAAACGTAACTGAATTACAAAATCTGGAACCTGGCTTATTTTTCGCCTATTTCCTTTAAAGCGGACACGATATAAATACACCAAGCGTTTTATCATATTAAGAATATGAAAATGAAATGGACGTAAGTTGTAGATTCACAATTTTATCCTCAACAATTCATTCAAGTGACTAAATATGGTTACTTCCATAAAGCTATATTAAAAAAAACTCCTTTCAGCAGTTCGAAAATGAGTTTACCGACATGCTGAAAGTCATGACCAGTCACTGTTATACAGACGATAACGTCGGACCTAATAACATCTTAATTATATTTTTCATAGAAGTGATGAACGTACAGATTAGATAGTAAAATTTGATTACATTTATCATATAGGTGATAAACGTGTAGATTAGATATTCAGCTCCACGTGTTAATACTGGGTAAAAAGTTCACAAAAAAGGGCATGCATATTTAAATTCCGCTGCATTTTGTGATTCAAAAAAATATGAATGTCAGCTTTCTCCTAGAATATATTACAAACATTGTCAGTGAACGAATGCAGATAATCAACATTCACGTCTGCACTGTTCAATGTCAATGGGGCTGAACTGTTATCCTTTTCGTGTTTAAATTAATGGATAATTTTCGTGGGAATAGCATTATTTGTTACGTAAACATATATTAACAGTAGACTTGAAAGGGTTAAAGATGTTAAAAATACATAAAGTATTCATTTATTAAACGTGTTATTTTGTGACGAGAATGTGCAAGAAATTCCTACTTGGAAATCTTAAAACTGAATCTTCAGTACCGTTGACTCAAGCCGTCGTCATCAAAGCTTCCGAACTGCCAGCACGAAATTGCAGAAATAGCACTGCAATAAAAATCCCAAGGAAAAGTATCCATCAAATAAACTTAAATTGGGGGTTTAAGCAACTTTAGTTGGAGCGATGGGGCTTGCAAAAAGCTAGAGCCTGTAGTCGTAGCAAGATTAAGATGCGCACATCTCCAAACTTGCCGCCAAAAGTCATTTGCAAGCGTGTCTTCTGACGAGAAGATTCAGAGATATGCGCAATGCATAGAAACCATAGAAGAACAAATACTGCTACTATATTTAGAGGAACTGCGCGTCCGTGGGTGAGATATATTTCCATTTTTATTTCTGCAGTTGTTTCAAACAACGTCTGTATGATACATGCCAAAAGTACGGTATATGACTCTTATGCTATCAGTTTAGGATAGCATTGCATTCATAAAAGAAAAAGTATTGCAGTTCTTCGTATTGCATATTTTCAAACAAGGTTTTTTTAAGACATAGACTGGCAGCTTGCCAACATACACCAACAACGTTGCCTATACATACAGACTTTCTGTTGCTGCGTATAACTAGTGTACTAATAACAGTCCAAGATATGATATAAATTTATTATTTTAAAGGTGTTGCTCTTCCATCGCTCATGAGTAAAGAAATTTATAGTTAGCCACTTGTTTTACACAGGTTAACTCAATTTGTGTGGTCATCTAACTACTGGTGGGGCGAGAATTGAAAATTTAGCATACTTTTATACGTGCACCCCCAAAAAAAGAGACATCTTACTAATACTTGATTTCATGGCATAATTAAAAAATTGTTGTTAACTCTATGTTAATAAACACTAGAGTCTTTCTTTACTTGTGTACGTACATTTACATACATTATTGCGTAAAAATATATCAAGGCGACGATGAATGCTTCAAGTTTGAAACAACTACAAAATATCCGCAGTTGTTATACTGCGGCGGCCCGTTTTCGTTCCATTAAGCAAAGAACCTTTGCTCTCGATATGTCTATTCAGCAGCACCAGAGCGCAACCTGCTTCTGATTTTATGAGGGGCTGAATACAACTGCGCACAGCGAATACGGAGCAGCCCAAGGGTGCTGGAGATACTTTGGTATAGCCACACGTATGACAATTTCGTAATAACACTTGATGTCCTACTACATACGAGGGTATATGAAAAGTTTCAAGCATCAGAAAAACTAGAGGAGATAAAGAATTTTTGATGATTTGTCTTTCAACATTATTTTCAACTTTTTTAGAATCGCAAAATTTGGCAGGAATAGTTACAAAAGTTTGTACTATAAAAAAAATTATAGGTTTGACCATGCCTTTACGCTTCTAATACACAATGCTTAAAACTTTTCATACACATCTCGTACTTATAAAACTTTGATTGTCTTGTTTTCTTGCTTAGTTGTCACCGAGCACGCGATCTTCGCTCTTATACATAGGGAATAAACTGAGACAAGCTTGGACATTTCAGAACAGTAATGCTTCAACTCGTTACTTTATTTAACCATTAATGCGGAGAAAAGAATTAAATGCACTTTGGTATTTACTATATTGTAAAGTAGTTTTGACACTAGCCTGAAACAGGAAAAACTTCGATTGTGTCATAGAAATAATAACATTACTGCGCATAACTCGTGCAATACTGTATGCTTTTCTATAATTGATAATATTCCACAGTAATTTATGCAGATTAATTTCAGGCCATAGTTAATCATTTTCTTCCAGAGAACAAGCACATATACCCGAGTACGTAATAGTTGCAGCAGCGATATAAAGAATTGAGATAAACTACTGTTGACAAAACAATAGAAATTCATTATTGTGGCCAACTCCTTTAGTTAGAGCAGTGCAAGAGAGCGGTACATGTTTCCATTTTGCTGAGCTCATTGCGAGCGAAGCTTTTTTGGGTGCAACAGGGAGGAGGAGGAGGAGGAGAAGAAAAATTTGTGGCTTTGGGAGCAGCTCAAGTTTGAGCGACTTACGGCGGGATCAGCAGCAAGAAAAGCGACTTTGGGACGAGGGCGAGGCGGGGCGTAAAATTTGCAATATATACTCACCCGAACGAACTATAGAGAATATGCTTATGGGATCGGTAGGCGACTGCACATTTGGTTTTATTAAGATACTTTCTAGAAAATGGTGTTACAGAAATATTTTCCATCGTTCTTGGGAAGCGGTGCACGGTCCCAGGTGAAGTAGCTACCGAAACACCATACACTCGGTGGCATAATGCTGAACTCAAGCAGCTTCAAATGCCAATCCGGACAAACGAGCTCTTACATGCTTGACGCGCTGACTCAGCATTTGATAAATATTTGCACGATTTGCCGTGGAAGTGCTTACTTTTTCCAGATATGAGGAAGGTAGGGGAACACGGGTCATTACATAAGAGCCTTCCGTCGATGGCGCCATAGTTCTTGATGGTCCGTGGTCGACTTCCGCTGTACGCCTCTGGTGCCAGTTGGCCTATTTTTCCCGTGCGAACCAGTGCAAATGGGTTTTCCAGTAGGGAGTGCGGTTAAGTTGACTTTACCTGTACCGTTGAGGTGCTGGAAGACTTTCTTTTTTGCACTCCTGGGACGAACGAGGAGCAGGTAACAAAACTACTAGAGACACTCAAGAGGTTCGGATTTTTCTTGAAATATACAGTGAATTTAAAGCTCGAATTTTATTGAGCTTTTGCAATATTTATAAAAAGTAATATACCATGAGTAGCCTTAATTTATTTGTTTTCTGTGAGGGGAACATGCAAAAGACTGTAGAGCGAACATGACTGCAGACGCGACCTAAACTTTACGCAAACATCCAATTAATTCGAAATGTGCGAAAACGCTGAAATTTGCGATCTGCCGAGCGAAATTTGCAGTGATCTGCGAAAATGCAACAGTGAGGACCAATGTCTCTGGTAGTGTGAACAGAGTACACATTGTAAACTTATCTTAGACGACATTTCACAATGTTGCACCACTTTATTGAATACAGTTGTGGTGGTACTGCCTGAAATTGAAGTGTCTCTTTTTCGACACATTTTTTAAAAGTTAAATTTGCTGTATTAGCTGAACGCTTATCATCACAAGTAGTTCAGATAAGATAGTGGCAATAGCTGGACCAGTAGACCTTTTCCCAGGGAGAAACCGAGGACAAGGTTCCGGCCTCTCCGAGCTATTGCCATTATTGAAAAAAAAATTAGATTATCAAGGCAAAGTCATACAAAACCTTGAGAAAATTTGCAGTCTCTTCTTCGTCGCATAATGATGAGCAATAGGCTTCTAAGTTCGTATTTTACCGTTTGCAATATATCAACGTTATCACCGTCCCCACATCTTCTAATGAATGCAAATTTAAGCCATCATGAGGCCAGACGAGTTCTCTCGCATCTTTGACTTCAACTCATCCAGGCCATTTACGAAGACATTATTGTTGGCTGGTGCATTTCCATATTTAAAACATTTGGCCTTCAACAAAATTAGACGCTTGTCGCCTGGTCTGGAAACCTTTATATCCAATTAAAAATTGATATGCTACTGTCTTAGGGAACTTTTCCGAACATTTTTTGTGACATTTCAGCTTTATATATAATTACTCCTCCAAGGAGGTTGTTTTTGTCGGAGTTTGTCTGTTTGGTTTTCCGTCTTATGGTCCGTTTGTTTGTCTGTTTTTCTGCTGATCACCAAGATAACTGGGAAAGTTATGGATGGATGTTTACAAAATTTACAGAAATTGTTAGGTATGTTCGGCTAATTAATTTTGGTGAGGATCCGTTTAACCATTTGTTTGTATGCCTCGTTTTTCATTGCAACGTAATTCAAATAGTTATAGACGAATCTTCATAGAACTGGCAAGAATTGTTTAAAATGCCACTAGTAACAAATGAACAAATAATCGAATTTTTGTGACAGTCAACTTTTCTCTATGTTAGTTTTAGTGTTTACCTGTAACATAACCCAACAGGTTATAAATGGATCTTCTTGAAATATAGGAATTATTAGAAATTTTAAATGACACAAATGACCAAAGTTTGTGATAGTCGGGTCATCCGTTTATGTGTTTGACTGCATGTTACTATACGAGTATGTTTGTCAAAACATAACTCAAAAAGTTATGAACGGATATTCACGAAATTTTTAGAAATTTTTAGAACTTTTAATAGGCACAAAGAACTAAATTTTGGTGATCAGTTCGACCGTTTGTGTGTTTGGTTGGCTGTAAGTTTGTCATAAGGTTTATCAGTCCATAACTAAAAAAGTTATGGAAGCTATGGAAAATTACAGGAGCTGTTAGGGATGTTACGAGGAACGAATAACCAACTTTTGATGATGACCAAATAGACATCTAGGTTTCGGGGCTAATTTGATTTTTTTCGTTAACATTGCGTTGCATGGCGGAGGTATGTGCTCTCAGAGTGCTTCTGTAGATAAATATATCGTACAGTCACATGAATATGAAGCTCAGTCAATTGACGAAAACTATACAAACAGCACTAATCAGCATGAATAACTAAAAGGTAAAGTTAAAGTCAACTTTGGCTGCACCCTTCACTGAGAAACCCACACGCACTGGTTCGTGCGGCAGATATAGGGCAACTGGCCCCAGAGGAGTAACAGCTGTAGCCAACGACGGATCCCTAAGAACTATGGCGCATTTAGCGGAAGGTTTAACGACCAGCCACCCCCACCCCCTCTACTCTAAGGTAAGTACCACCACGATAGCTGTGCACACAATGCCAGTTTTTTTTCTGATTCAGAGGGCCTAGCGCCATGGCAAAGACCACCTGGCCTGGTGATTGTTCCTGGGACCCTCAGCACAACCGTGCTGCACGCAAGGTCGGCTGCTATATCCGACTAAGAAAGATAATTGAATCAAACCTATTATAATAGCTATTTCTAGATCCTTTTATAAATTTCCCTTAATAAAGTTTTCTGACTAATGTACGTGTCCGTAGTACTGATTGATAGGCATAATAATTTGGAGGAGTAAATTGAACTTAGTACACTTCAAATCACGGCACGCACTGCTCGGTCAATCATCCCTGTACTTGATGGTCTGTGACGAGTTATATAAAATACAGGCCACAATTTCAAGAGTTCGTTGGCTACTCAAGTAACTTATATAAAAATTTTGGACACTGGTTGAATAAACGAAATCATTTAAGACAACTTCCAAGTACTCGAAGCTTACTTCCCATCCATCACCGTCCTCTTCAGAAAACTTCATAGGACTTTAATTCACTTCACATCAATGTAACTGACATCTACTTCGTATCTGTGTCAACCACATCCACGTACACTAACACCGCCAGATATTTCAAATTTTGAGACAATGATCCCTAATCGTTAAATTTTCGTCAGGCTCTCACGCAACAGTCATAATGCAAGAAGACTGTACCCCTACGCATAAATATTTCGTGTTCTGTTGAGACAAATTTATGATCTGGTAAACTTTCAAGGGAATTAATCCCATTATAAATTCCTCTCTGCTGGATTAGTTAAAACAACGCGATGAGTTGGCGACTCGTGCACGCTAAGGTCTCGTGACGTCATGAGCAGAACACCCGATAACTCGCAGTTAAAGTCCGAGATCTTGTGGCCAGCGCGAGTAATCTTCGGCTCGTCCTACCCTCGGACCGCTCAGGAGCTTGCTCGGCAACTGTAGTTCTTCAGGCTAAAGCCGCTACAGAAGAACATTTTCTGAACAAAGTTAGGTGTGCGGCAGTAATGAGCCCATCACGTTTGCATTATGGCGACCGTGGCAAGTAAGGCGGCTGACTAAGAAGGTGCAATAACTTGGGTGTTTTAGGGACGATGCTCGTGCCAGGTGCCTTCCCCACGAAGAGCCCTCTAAGTGAAAGCGTTAAGCTAAATAAGCTTCTGATAACTCGTTGCGTTGGCTCGCTCTTCTTGCCATAAAAGCTTTCCGAACATAGCATTTGCAAGTTTGTTTTGCACACGTATAACTACAACAATCATAATTTATTTAAACTAGAGCTAAACTTGGACCTACAAATAAGCTATAGGTGGCTTTATGTTGGAAAGAAAGGGTTTTCTTAGAACTTAAACTTCACTTACCGTACTGAAAGTAATAGAATAACTACATAGGCATATCGTTATATTCAACTACTATTACAGTGTACTAAAATTAGGGAACTTTTATAACTAGAGCACTATGAGAGCGCATACCTATGCCAAGCAAGGTAGCTTTAACGAAAAATTCAAACTGGTTCCATTTTATCATGACCAGAATTTTGTCATTTGTGTTTCTCGACATTTATAACAGGGTCTGAAAGCTTCTTGAAGATCCATCCTCAACATTTTGAATTACATTTTGACAAACATAGAGACAAAGACACAAAAGGATGAGCCAATCATAAGCAAAAATGTTGTCATTTGTACCTTTTAACATTTCTAACAATTCCAACAAATTTCATGAACATCCGCCCATAAACATTTGAGTTATGCTGTGACAAATATTATGACGAACATGAGCCATAGACACAAATCGACTAACCAAGCATCACCAAAATTTGGTATATTGTATCTTTTAACATTTCTAACTATTCCTACAAATTTCATAAGATACGTTCATAACTTTTTGGGTTATGTTTCTTACAAACATAGAGATAAACAAACATATAAACAAATACATCATAATAAAAAATTTTGCCATTTTCTCCTCGTACCGTTGCAAACAATTCCCGTAAATTTCACGAAGAGTCGTCCATAACGCTTTGAGCCAGGTTACCGGGAAAAAAAGACAGAGTAACAAACAAATGGCTGAACGGACCTTCACCAGGAATTAATCATCTTTTCCTCCTATCATGCCAAACAATTCCTCCATACTCCCTCCATAACTTTCAGAGTTATCTTGGTGACAGGCAGAGAAACATATAAAATCGACAAAAGTCTCTGCTCCTTGCCAGAGGTAACTAGAGTTCGAGTTTAAAACTTGCAAGTGCGTCAATCCCGGTTATATCAGTAAAACTAGAACTATAAAAGTTAGGGGGTTATTACTCCTGCGCAGTTGTCCCCCATTTGGCCTGTTATCCTAAACAACATATCTGAGTTCGCAAAAGAGTAAATGCAAACACAGACTTTCGAGAAAGTTATTTGTTATCGTTACAGTTTCTCCTTGTTTTACGATCCCCCCCCCCCTCCATTATAACTTTTCCATTGTACTTACTTTACGACGTAACAAGCTTCTGCTCCCAGTTCCTCGACTTGAAAAATTCTGCAAGGAAAAAATACTTGTTGGACGTATTTCATCTCAATCAAGGCGTGTACAAAGTTCATGAATTCATTGTAGGAACTTCAGCTCATGATGTTGTTATGTACTGGCGTTATTTCTTGAAAAAAAAAATACATGATCAAAGAACGATACATCTCGCGAGAGGTGAATATTTGAAGTGTCAATTACCCTGATATCTAGGTAAAAGTTCTAGAAAAGTTCTTTACTTCAAGACCTCTGTTCAACAAAGGGTTAAATCTCTTTTATGCGACCTAGTTACCTCTTTTTTGTTATGAATTGAAATCAGTGTTATCAACCCTAAACAGACGACCAATATCAGGTGTATCGTAAGAATAGCGTTATTCAAAACGTACAGAAAGGTTGACTCAGAGTTCTTTATTTTGAAGAGTTCAAATACACAGAGTGTCATATGGGAAAAGACTTGGTAAATGCAAAAATATAGTCGAGACCAAAGTTAAGGGTGACCTAGCGTGTAGTTTTTGTAGAAATATATGCGACTCTTGAACAACTCAGGAAGTGAACTTCGATTTAAGTAGAGTAAAAATAGCCTCTGCAGCATAAGCTGAACCTTGGCTGCACTGTGAACGGCGTGTGTACCTACTGTGTGTTTGTGTGTCCGCATCCGTGGGTAACTGCAAGAGTGGCAGGTGTGACTGTATGTTGTGAAGCGCCTAGTGCACTTCCGACTGTTGTGATGGGAGATTGGACCGTGCAACACCTGTGGCTAGTTTGTCGGTGATTACCCTACCATGTGTGTCGTTATGCCGAAACTACATATGTGTTTGCAGGAACAACTGGAAGCGAGGATGGGCAGCTCGCATATCATTCGTGCTACCGTATCTATGCATGCTACTAAGTATAAATATATTTCAGGACTAGTGAGTAACCCATCTTGTACCTTTCACTTGTTTGTGCAAATGCTTATGTTGTACAAACTCTGGCTGGCGTGCGATGCTGCAAACTCTGCTACATAGCTCATTCCAGAGCGGTGAGATCTCATGCAATGCATTGGAGTGAACTACAATATTGATCATTGTAAATTTATTGAAATTAAATAAGTAGGTTACGAGAAGTCCGCATTGACGACATCCCATCATTATTGGTATATGCTTCACTTAGTAATAACTGACAAGTAGAAAAAACATCCAACCTGCTTTCATTGTCACTTCATCCTATTTCCATTTGATGAAAATACGTATGTAAAACCACTTTTCTTTTTATAGAGCGTTTAATGAAGAACCTGACGATTCGTCATTATGAAGAACATCAATCATATCCATGATATGAAAAAGGAGCAATTTCGGTTTCAGATGTCGGATGCCATATTAAGCTATTGGCATTGGGTATTCTGTACGAAATTAAGTATTTCCCGGGAAACTTGAACTTGCCATTGCAATTTAAATCTTGATAGGCGGCGGTTCCGTTCCATTATTAGGGTACCAGCGGCATCGTAAATTGGTTGTCCTGTGGAATGAGAGTTTTTTGCAATTTCGAAATTCTGTCTACGCACATCACTTCCTGCCAGCCTTATTGGAGAAATCTCGAATGCTTTCGCCGGCCTTCTTACCGCCATAGTAGCCGCTAATAAAGAGGTTGCTGTTCGGCAGTGTCGTGCGATAACAAAATCAAGTATATTTATATCATGCCTTTTATCGCGGAAAGTCGCTGAGTTGCGCATACGTACGGCTACAACACCGCAGAGCAGATAATAACGTAGACATTAACGCTTCAATTCCCGCTTTGCATCAGGCAGATGGTACCTTGCATGTGTGGATGCATACATTATAATTACGCGCGCCAAAAAAAAAAAACAGAATTGGTTCCTCGGTAGCCTCGTATATGTACCTGCCATCACACTGTTCGTGCCCTATACTCTCGTATGATCAGTGCTATAAATAACGCACCATATCTAACTAAAATCAAACACAAAATAGAGTTAGACTCAACTTGTATGTTGTTGTGTCTGCACTATGTAAAGTATCATGAAAACTATGTTATGCACAGTTGGCAGTGAGGTGTTGCATTTCGAATAAACTGGGCTTCAATGAAATAATGTTTCTGGAAACAGAAAGAGCATACATTATTAGATCAGCTCAGGTGTCGTTGTGAAACTTAATATCATTACTCGCGGAAAAAAGGTAAAAAAGCTTTGTTTCCTTTCGGAAAGTTGCCTTGAGATACAATGTCTCCTTACACTTGGAGGCATGCACTTTGAAGCGAGATCATCTACATGGGAGAGTCGCTGTACTTCTGGCTTAAAACTATTATTTTTACAGGTACGGAAAGATAGAAAATATGAGTGATAGCTACGCAGTGCATTTTTCTCTTTTTTGCTGGAAGCGCTGTAAACCTGCACATTTGTAAGAGTAAGGGGATTGACAGGTAGGGCTTGCAGAACACGAAACTCGCCTAGCTTGATCTCGTCCGAAGTAACTAAGTAAAGCAACATATATAATGTTCTATTTTATCCAAGGGCAGAAAATTTATCAACGCACCTTCTCAATATAGCTCTCCCCACGACTCAAGTCTGAGTCAACAAACTCTTCAAGTAAAACTAACAGTTAATGATAGGAGCTTCAGCCAGCTGCTCGCGCATCTCGGTTGCACGAGGATCATCAGCGAACAAAACACAGCAGCCTATAAACATTCCCTTGTTTGGAATAGCTGTTTTTATTTATTTTTGCGCATCAATTATCATGGAAAACAGCAGTGGAGTTCAAAGGTAGTCTCAAAAGACTATCGTTAGTTTTTCTTCCAGGAAATTGCGCCTCGTAATTAAAGAACGTTTGAGAGGTTTTGCTCAGTCGCCATCTTGGAAAATCTTTGAGGTGGTCAAAAAGTTGCCGCGGAGAAAAACGACGTTTTAATTCTCAGTTAGAAAGGAGGCAAGGGCTGGGCTCTACACCTCGCGTGTAGTTGCAGCAGATCTTATGGGTAGGAAGTTCATCAAAGAACCTCTCGAATTGGGTGTGTCGTCTTTTTTGCTTTGGCTTACCTACCTGGCATGAATGCTAGGTGGGAAGTAGAGAACTGCATGCGCAGCCGTTATTCGGAACACTTCATCTTTTTCTCGGATATACTGTGCAATATCGTTTTTGAATAGCGATAATTTTGCTAAGAACTATCCGTGAATAAATATAAAAGGATGCTGCCGGATCAGAGGCAACGTTTCGATTCTTAAATGCGGCCATCCTCTGGCAAGAGAGATATTTGGAATACATGCATATATTTCAAGCATTACAACACTACTAAATGAAGCTGCGCTCACCATCGAAACGTAGGATATTGTTGCCCTAAAATCTGCCGTAATTACACACCATTGCCAAATTATAGATCCTAATCACGCACGGGTTGAAAAGCAGTCTTTCGGCGTCGTAAAAAAATACAGTCAGGTAATCTGCCAATTTCTTCACCAATGAAAGGTTTCAAATTTTAGACTCGAACTTAGACTTTCAAAAGTAACAGTGCGAAGCAGAGTAACGAGTCGCTGGTACAGACTGAAAATAGAACCGCCATCAATCAGAGAGAAATATGCAATCAATGACCTGGATCTTTATTCTAAAGTTTTCTGCACCAGCTATGATTGTTCTGGCAATGAAAAGTTTGTATTCTTTAGTATCATATTCAGCAGTCGAGTCCCATGAGTGTAACTCATTTTAACATATCACAGGAAAATAAGCAATCGCTAACATGCAAGCTGTACCTAATTCTCCCAAATCAATAACTAATATCATGCAGAAAGTTTAAAGTTTGTAGATGGGCATTCGAATTCCAAATGATGAGCTCGCTAAACTCACGAAAATTCAATCACGAGCTGAAAAAATGCAGCCTAGTATCGTTCCTACGCTGTAGTTGTTTTCAATGCCGGCAAATCTAATACCTACATTGACATCAGCATTCCAACTCCAAAAGCTGAGTTTGGAAACAAACACAGAAAATAACATTTACTAAATGAAAAATAGTGTCAAGTATATTGCCACAGCTCTAATTAATCTCTGAAACTATCCAAAACCTCAGATTAGAAATTTTAATTTCAAACAGTGAGCTCGTTTGTAGCCACTGCAGTTATATTTACCTATTGACCAGAGAAGTACCTACCATCAAATATTTGGCCTAGGAGGAAATACCCCCACGTTGAAAAATTGAAGGCCACAAAGTTGGAACACTGGAACCTACGTTGCTGGGTCTCGAACAGTTACTTTCAATTGGATGAAAAGTTTCCTCCACTGGTGTACCATAAACTTGCAGTCTACCGTCGTGCGGGCAGTATCTCACATCTACAGCCATCAATATAACGAGAAGGCAGTTATACGAATTAGAAGCCATAACTCAAGGGACGCTAATGCTAATGGCCAAAATATACTTCTCAGTCAGCCGTTACTAATTGGCAGAATTGCCCTCCTGAGATTAATTACCTTGCCCATGAAAGTGATAGACGGGACCGAGCTAAACAACCATATGGCGCATATAGTACGGCCCTTGTCCATCAATACCGATAATAGTTGAACCGTTGGGGTTAAATATTCAAACTACATATGATTGCCCTTTCCCAACTAATGCTTGATGAAAATTTTACATTCCATCAACATCCAGAGTATGCGAACCGTCAGGGTTAGATATCCAAAATTTATGGTTGCTTTATGTCATGCAGTGCATAGCAAAATAATTTGAACACTCATTGAGACAGCGTGTATTATTTTATGGCTGCTTTAGCTTTCTGTTTCATGGAGACGATGCCAGATTTCTCATTTTTAGCGTGTGTGCAGAATTGCTACCTTAAAAATATGTGTCTATGTGTAACTAACGTTTTTTTTCCATCATGTGTGGATGTTGGGAATGGTCTTGATGGCTCTGTCTTTGCTGGTGTGGGTATTAGCAGCGTTAAACGACCTTTCTTTCTTTCTTTCTTTCTTTCTTTCTTTCTTTCTTTCTTTTTTTCTTTCTTTCTTTCTTTCTATTTTTCTTTCTTTCTTTCTCTTTTCTTTTTCTTCGCTCGCTGGGCTGGTTGCATGGGGATTTTTGTCAACCTCATGGAGTTTCTCCGTTCCCACGTCGCCAATCTAGTGTTAATTAATAATAATAATGCATATTTAACTGCTTCTAATATCGAACTCAATGTTGCAATTGTTTGGCAGCAACTCCCAACTCATATTCAACCCCTTTTCTTTTTTTCATTAATGCTAACTGATCTCATTTGTTCAGCAGCTAAACAAATACCAGTTAAGCCTACTCGTTTAGTTCATGAAACAATACCGTTACCGTTACTTACACTTTGAAGTATCAAGATTATAAACCCGGAAGTAAAGACCAAAACATCTAAATTAGAATTATATTGTTCGTATTTGTAGGAGAATATTATGTAGCCAGTTAAACTACGTGGCCACTCTCACATTTCAAAAATAAATATAATAGCCTATGCATGACTTCTCTCTGCTGCAGTTAATTACCTCCTTGCCGCAGTTCACAAGGGTTCCCTGAACGCTGCTTTCTGATTAACGGAAAAAATATAATTTAGAATTCAGTGAAAATATTTACGCTTCTTTGCAATATGTATCATAATCAATTATTTGGGCCAACAGCTTCGTTCAGAGCTAAGTAAAATTCCTCACTGAGTTGGCACCGGTTTAACGTTAATCGAACAAAGCGATTTATTTGGCTCTCATTTGGTATTAATTGAAAGCCTTTTTTTGTGCCGCCACTTTGATCAAAGTAAAGCATCCGGAGTCTCGCCTCCGTGTGCAGCACTGACAGCTGTGTCACATTAGATTTCTTTGTCTAGGACAAAACACCATAATTAGTCATGTTTGAGGCTGCCACAGCCCTCTTTCCAGTGAAACAACTCGTTCTCATTCGACAGCAGTGTCGACTGTTATTGCATTAGTATACGAGTATTCTTTCACGTTAAATGGTTCAGTATCATTACCGATTTTAAAGTTACCATAGTTATGTGTTCTGCGAAGTATATCTCTCTCTATCAATCCATACGTCTAAGCACTACTGGCATGTATTTCACTACATCTTACGTTGAGTTCACCATTATTGAAATAAATTGGCGGAAAGCTACCGCAGCTATGCTAAGACTGAAGAACTTCAGCGCATTCACTTGTACTATTGCCCTCTTTGTGCGCCACTTTTATTCTCGGAAGTTCAGTCGCGACGGTGTTGCATTAGACACTAACGCTAAGGATAACCAGACACCTTCTGTGGTTCCTGGCACCGAGTAGAAGAGCGCAACTGCACACGGACCAAAGGCACGTCACCAGCAGCTCAGGACAATTCAGTGTCACAATTAAATTGGGAACCACAGAAGCACACGGACCAAAGGCACGTCACTAGCAGCTCAAGACAACTCAGTGTCACTATTAAGTTGGGCCACACAAGCACAGGGACCAAAAGCACGTCACCAGCAGCTCAGGGCAACTCAGTATCACAATTAAATTGGGCCATCCAAGCACACGGACCAAAGGCACGTCACCAGCAGCTCAGGGCGACACAATGTCAGTATTAAATTGGGCCGTAGAAGCGTACGGAGCGCATTTCATTAAGGCGGCGAGAAGCCAAGCCGCCACTAATTCTGCCAGCGATCAATTCTTTCTTTGAAGCCAAGCTACAGCACGGCGGCGGGGTCAATTGCAGGGCATGCTCAGGTGACCGGAGGCTCGCCGGTTCTTCTCTTGTAAACAGAACGGCACACTAGCCAGACAGCCACATCAGTACTGATGATGGGCTACTTGTTCTGATTAGTTTGAATATTGAGACTGTGGAAGCCGCATCACTACAGACGATGCAATCGTTTGTTCTAACTACTTCGAAGTTTTATACTGTGTTGAAGCCACATCAGTCCAGAAGATGAACTACTTATAAAAACTAGAATTTTAAGACCGTTGACGCGATATTCGTTCAAAAGATGGGATGTTTTTTGGAACGATTTCGAATTTTAAAACATTTTGAAGCTACATCACTACAGATGATAGAGTTCTTGTTATGCTGGAACTAGTTCCAATATTCATAACATACTGATCCTGTCCGTCAAACAGAATGAGGTACATGAATAACAGTGGACAAAACTAAGCGAAAATATCCTCGAATTGGGAGCATTAATTTGGACATCACTAATATGACCAAGTGTCTCGTTACTATCCTAAGAAATTCGAGTATTGGGAGCATTAATTTGGACATCACTAATATGACCAAGTGTCTCGTTACTATCCTAAGAAATTCGAGTAAGAAAGGCTGTACTTATACGAGTGTCTGCGGACGGAAGAAATCCAAGCAGAAAATATAACAAAGGAAGCTATATTCTGCAGAACCCTAATTGGCGATGTCAAGTGGAAAGGGTCTCAGTTCTGTAAGTAAGGGACTGCGCTCTTAGTAATTGATGCAGCATAATGCCATCACCTGTACAATTAAGCAGCATGAACTCTAAATTAGTTGGCTAAAGCGAGCCCTTTGATGATTAACAAAATGGTAGGCAATTGTCTTTATTAATAATTCTAATCATGTATATCGCAATAAGTATTAAACTGCCAGTAGATTTAACCCCAAGACAGCAGCTTTTACAAAAGAATTATCAAAACTTCTTCTGTATTGCATATTAGTTGTACTTCTGCATTATTGATTTCTGAGCATGGACTATCTTGTCAAGCAGTATTACTGATACATATATATATATATATACATATTGTTGAAACGAAGATGACATATTTCTTTAGAAGCTTCACAGTAACCTTTTTCCAAAACTCTGTATATTCTTTTGACATCTTCACTTGATGTTCTTAGGATTACAAAGGATAACATTTTGCAGCGATAAAATCCATGCATTTCTGTTAAATTGCGACGTTTCGAGCAAGCTGTGCTCATACTCATACTCAGTTAAAAACTGCCAGTCATCCTGGTGCTAGGCCTTACTTTGGTGCAGGGTAGAAAACGGAAAGACGAAAAAAATGAAAACGACAATTATTATGGCTAACTAAAGAAATTCGCAACTTTAGAAGTTTTCCGTCAAACTAATACAAAGGGTGCTACCCATACATAAAATAGTCAGTGAATAGCGCAACCTGATGTTACTAACCAATTAAGATTGTAAGCAGTAGTGCTACTTATATATTATGGTTGGAGTGAAACTACTCTCCATTAGCAAAAAGAATTTAATCAATTAGAAGTTTTATATTCACTAGAGACAAATCGGTGGAGGCAAATTAAAATATGTTCAGAATAAGGTTTCGGCCTTCATCTTGACTGTTAATGGTTGGTTGCTTGCTGGCTATGATGATTGCTTCGATGATCTTCAGCTCCTGTCTTGATGAACCGCGGTGGAGAACTTGGACTGAGTCTAATATATGCTCGGGCCATCCTAAAGAAGTTCACAACATGCACCTGAAACCCGAGCATATATTAGACTCAGTCCAAGTTCTCCACCGCGGTTCATCAAGACAGGAGCTGAAGATCATCGAAGCAATCATAATAGCCAGCAAGCAACCAACCATTAACAGTCAAGATGAAGGCCGAAACCTTATTCTGAACATATTTTAATTTGCCTCCACCGATTTGTCTCTAGTGAATATAANGAATCAATTAGAAGTTTTATATTCACTAGAGACAAATCGGTGGAGGCAAATTAAAATATGTTCAGAATAAGGTTTCGGCCTTCATCTTGACTGTTAATGGTTGGTTGCTTGCTGGCTATTATGATTGCTTCGATGATCATCAGCTCCTGTCTTGATGAACCGCGGTGGAGAACTTGGACTGAGTCTAATATATGCTCGGGCCATCCTAAAGAAGTTCAGAACATGCACCTAGTGCAACCCACTAGAATAGTCCAATCATTTATTTCGTTTAAAAAGTACTTTTTATATTAAATAATTGTCCAAACTTTGAATAAAACATGCATAAAGTGTATGGTAGTTTTGAAATAGCTTCTTATTTTAAAGTCAGCTGGCTTCGAAAACAACAAAAAATCCCAATTTTCCTCATGTTTTAGCAGATTAACTGGACAATGATATGAGTCTCATGAGTTTAAAAACAAAACTTCAACGCATCAAGGATATTTACAGGAACAATATTGATTTAAGAAATTTAATGAGTAACGAAGAACAAATTTTATGAAGAAATCTATTTGAACTACAACGAAATATCGATACATGTAATTTTTCAAGGTACCGGCCGTTACATCGCATGATGTCAAGAGATGCTCTCATTGACTGGATCAATTTTTAAATTATTTTAGTGTCCACAGGCCTTAAAGCAATTTGTATGGCATGCTACAAGTCCCTTTTCGAAATGGACTACTTTCAATTTTGAATAACAGAAGAGCCAGACATTTATCGCTCTTGCATAATGAGCAGGAGCATTATTCTCCATGAACACACACTTTTTGCCAAGAGACAAACTTTGCTTATCAAGCCATGGAAAGAGAGCTTCACTGGAAACTTGGCAATGACTAGCGAAATTGATTTTCCCTCTATCTCAATCCATGATGGTTACCAGCAACTTCATTGTTAATTATCCCTGCCGGCAACATTACCCCACCTCCAACATGGTGGCGACGAAAACGATGATGCATTTCCCCTTAATCCCAACTCACTCTTTGGCCCACCCATCAGGGCCATCCAAAGTGACTCTGATCTCAGCTGTGAATAAGCCGCCAAATTGCATATTTGCTTCATGATTGCATGATCCCAATCAACTCTCAGTTGCATATGCCGTTTTGTCAATGGAGTTTTTTTTTTTTTCAGGAGATCTCACAGCTGTAATGAGACCTAGAGTACGTTTTGAGGTGTTTTTGACACTTTGGGAAGGTGAGCGTTTAAAAAATGTATTATTGGTGCTTCCACGATTAAGATTCTTTATAGTTCGTAGTATCTCCTTTGGTTTCGACTGGAACGATCCCTCAAGAATCATTTGACTGACCTACCATGCTGACCTAAAATTCTTGTAGTAGAAGCACATGATGATCTTTTCGCAGTTTCTTTTATAATAATGTCTTTTCAACATCCGTAAGAGCTTAAGTACGTCACATATTAAATTTTAGTTTATTAGACCATTATCGTCGCTAACCTTATTCAGTAAAAGAATAAATATTATGGCCAGAGCATCACAATGAACACAGAGAAATGTTGCTAAACAGTATTTTCACCGCGCTGCATACTTCATTTGAACATCAGATAAGAATTTTGACTTACAAGTATTTTTAAGATAATACCTATAATTCGCTGGGACTATCATCGTGGATCGCAGTGTAGTTCCCCGAGCGAAAGCGCATCTTACAACAATATTTAGGAGATATACCGCCAGGAAAGCAAGCTTATGCTATCGGTAATGCGTGCAAATTTCATGCATTGTTTATTGGCAGACAAAAGCTCGTCCATCGCTCATCGCTCCTAGAAAAACCAGAGCTGAAATTTTCCGAGTAGCCGGAGTGCATAAAGCCAAAGAACACAAATTTGTCCTGTGCTGCGGCCCCTGAATTATAAGCTCCGTTTTAAAATGCGAATAGCACCGTCCATCACTTCTACGTGACTACGTGCAGAATATAATGCCTAATAATATAATAAACAAAAATAATATAAAACAGTAAAATAGGGACGCTGTACCTATATACTCTGAATATGGTGCCGGTATGGATGTGATCTGCTTTAAATATATTAACAAGTTTCTCTTTTCTTAGAACACCTTTGCCGTGTCAAGGAAGGCCTTGCCTAAGTTATATAATAAAAAAATTAATAATAATAACCATAGACCACAACAGTACTTGACTCTTAGGACTCTTAGGTCCAAGTGGCCTCTGACGTTGGCGGCCAAAATGCAAAATAGGAAAAATGGGATTTTTTCCAGAGCTATTATGAACATATCCAGACACGGTCATGCAGGCAAGCGCCCAAGTGCGTCCCCGCCTTAACTACCGATCTTCGTAGTTCAATCCCGTGATACAGGCGAGCAATTTCAGGAAGTTTATGATTAGACACTCAGTAGCAGCTGCTGCCCGGCATCTCTCCTGGTCGACGGCATTTTCAAGCCTTACCAGAACACTGTAATTTCGGTAAGCTGGTCGCTCAATGGTCAGCCAGAGACAAAGTATGGGGTCTTTCAAGTTTAGGGCCATCCCGGTACTTACATGGTAAATCTTCGTTAAACCAGTACTCAACGTGTAGCACGGCCTACTTTGGTCAACTCGACCCCAGTCGGGTCAAATACCACCCACTTGATAAGAAAAAACTATAGCTATATTGAGCGGTTAAGAAAAAGTTACAATCAATAGCCACAAACTTTTCCTTCTAAAGCTTACTGGAATTTCAATCTCAGTAACTATTAATGAACAAAAGAAATTTAATTGCTAAAGACATATCTTCCTCAATTACCGGGTAAATTAGCTAGGCCAGCGAACAAAAAGAAATTTCTTGCTTGAATTTACGGTAATTGGAGGTCTTATAAGAAACTACTCTGAAGTTACAAATCAGAAGTTACCATAAGAGTGTAAATAGAACTTTGGATCAGTCGTCAGTGACTTTCAAGTCACTTTTTAGTCGAATTACAAGCATTTATAAACTTATCGTTACAACCAACGGAAAAAAATAATAAAAAGATGGAAAGCAAATAATATTCAACGTTTATGAGCAAACTGAAATACTACCAGATGCCAAATAATTATATAACAAAAAAATTGCTGCCCCAGTTAACGTGTGACCCCAACGCCTACATGATAAAAAAGAACCCTATTGCCAGATGGAAGGTCCGAGGAAATGTCCTGGAGACTTGAAAAAGCAACCAGAGGGAGACGCCTCGAGCTGCAACAATGCCTGCCTCAGAAATTCATGGTGAAATGTTGAGAACATTAGTAGAAGTGCCTCAAGAGCAATCCTCTTCCACCAAAACAGTGCATTTGCCCACATTTCAGTGGTTGTCATTTATGCCAATAATTCACGATTTTGGGTTAGAACTTGTTTCCCATTATTATTATTATTATTATTATTATTATTATTATTATTATTATTAAATCACACCAGACTGGCGACGCAGGAACGGAGAAACTCCATGAGGTTAACAAACCCCCACGCAACCAGCC
>LQNS02278125.1:28303636-28321326 GCA_001587735.2 Parhyale hawaiensis
AAAAATTTAGGACGTAATGCCCCCATACCTGAAGACACTTTTTGAGCAAAAAACAGAAAATTGATAATTTTGACCATTTTCGCCTAAACGACCCCCTTAAACCAGTACTCAACGTGTAGCACGGCCTACTTTGGTCAACTCGACCCCAGTCGGGTCAAATACCACCCACTTGATAAGAAAAAACTGTAGCTATATTGAGCGGTTAAGAAAAAGTTACAATCAATAGCCACAAACTTTTCCTTCTAAAGCTTACTGGAATTTCAATCTCAGTAAGTATTAATGAACAAAAGAAATTTAATTGCTAAAGACATATCTTTCTCAATTACCGGGTAAATTAGCTAGGCCAGCGAACAAAAAGAAATTTCTCACTTGAATTTACGGCAATTGGAGGTCTTATAAGAAACTACTCTGAAGTTACAAGTCATAAGTTACCATAAGAGTGTAAATAAAACTTTGGATCAGTCGTCAGTGACTTTCAAGCCACTTTTTAGTCGAATTACAAGCATTTATAAACTCATCGTTACAACCAACGGAAAAAAATAATAAAAAGATGGAAAGCAAATAATATTCAACGTTTATGAGCAAACTGAAATACTAGCAGATGCCAAATAATTATATAACAAAAACTTGCTGCCCCAGTTAACGTGTGACCCCAACGCCTACATGATAAAAAAAGAACCCTATTGCCAGATGGAGGGTCCGAGGAAATGTCCTGGAGACTTGAAAAAGCAACCAGAGGGAGACGCCTCGAGCTCCAACAATGCCTGCCTCAGAAATTCATGGTGAAATGTTGAGAACATTAGTAGAAGTGCCTCAAGAGCAATCCTCTTCCACCAAAACAGTGCATTTGCCCACATTTCAGCGGTTGTCATTTATGCCAATAATTCACGATTTTGGGTTTCCCATCCACCTTATGCGCTAGACCTGGCCCCATCCGAGTTCCGTCTATTCTCCAAATGAAAAATGAAAAACATTGGCTGGTCGCTATTCTGCCAGTGATGTTGACGTTATAGCTGCAGTCGCGGGTTTTCTTGAGTTCTAAACAAAAGAGTTCTACACCGGGATAGAAGAGCTTCAGCGCCACTGGAGAAGGTGTTCAGCCTTTGAAGGGACTATGTCCAAAAATAAATCATCAAAAAAATCCCCTATCCTTTTTAATTTTTCGGATGCTTTAAACTTTTCATACACTCCTCGTAAGCTCTAATATTATTTTAGAAGCATTCAAAGCTGTGAAGGAATGACCCGCGACAGACGCCCTTGCCTCTACAATGTGGACGGTAAGGGTACCAAAGTCGCCAGTTGAAACAGTGCGTTATACACCGGTATGAGTAGGAATACAGTGCATCGCCGCCATCTGATGTACCTATATTCGTCAGTGTTAATCTGCAAGCGCTCTGGTCAGTCGTGATAGTTTCTCGAAATTGTAAGTCTTAGCAACGTTTCTGGTATTCTGGGGTCGCTTAACCCTACAACACGGTGGCGTGAATACTACTAGGTATTAACTCGATACCGGTACAGTATGGGGCATACCTGAGATTAAGGTACCCCGGTATTATGTGTGTCTATAAGTTACGTTAGTCACTTATTCTAGCTAAACCGAATATATTCATAACTGACCTATTCTAACCTAACCAATTTTAACCCACGCAAATACACGCTAAGAAACAGGTGATTGTTTTTCTTACTTCGGCCACTTTCGATCCAGCAACGGAAAGACTAAAGCTATATCAAAATGTTACTGCATGTACGAAGAGTCATATTATACTTTGTATGCTACGAGCAATTGTTGCATTTATATTACTAAGTGATTGAAAAAAAACTCAATCTTGTGTTGAGGAGCCACGTAAATAACGTTAAACATGATAAGAACACTCATGTACGCAGGTTGATGAGTAAAAGGTCACAATGAATAAGACTAATTATATCAGAAGCAACTCCAGAAGTATTTGATTGGAGAAATAGAGAATATACTGAAAGTATGGTGGGCAACGATGCTGAACTGAAAATCGTTTTGATAATTCATCTAAATATACAGCATCATCCTGATGCATAAATATGAACTGTAAACAATGTATGATAATTTATTTCAATATTCACGATAAAACAGCGAATGTAAAAAATTTTGTTAATATCACACAGAGTGAGTCAAAACTATACTTTTCCAATTAATACTAAGACATGCAGAAATCCCGATGAATTTCAGCAGGGAGTATCATCTTAATCAAGCACGTTTGTGCCAAGACTGGTAAACTAAGCACTTCATAAATTTGAGCAGGTTATATTTCCAGCCGAATTACAGTATAAAACGCTGCGTCTCAAATTTTGGTCATTCACCTACATGAAAATGAACTTTATGTTATTTATAAAAAGCTACCTACGATATTGACCTAAACCAAGGAGGTTATCTTTCGTCGTGTTTGTCTGTCTTGCTATTTGTCTGTCATCAAGACAACTCAAAAAGTTATGGACGGATCTCTACGAAATTTGCAAGAATTGTTGTGCTTGTTAGCAGTAACAAATAGTTATTTTTTGGTGAAGATCCGAACAAGCCTTCGTTTGTCTGCCTATTTTTTCCTGGTACCATAACTCAAAAAGTTAGGAAAAGATTTTTATGAAACTTACATGAGTTTTCATGTATACCACGAAGAGAGAATGACCAAATTTGTGTGATGATCTGTTTGTTCGTTCTTTAGTATGTCGATGTATTTGTAGTTGATAGCAAAATAACTCAAACAGTTTTGAACGGATCTTTATTAATTTACAGGAATTGTAATATTGTTAATAGACATATTGATTAAATTTTTGCGTTGATCGGTAGGTTTGGTTGTGTGGTTGACTAATGTTTGTCAGATTGTTTGCTAGCAACATAACTCCGAAGTTAAGACCAGTTCTTCAAGAAAATTGCAAAAACTGTTATTATTGTCAAAAGGTACAAATGATTATATTTTAGTGTTGATACAAAAGAAATCAGAGCTTCAGAACCAATCTGAATATTTCGTTACTGTTGCCTTGCTTGACGGAGGTATGCGCTCTCAGAGTGCTCTGGCTTGTAAACACAACTACAATTGGGCCATTGAAGGTTAGTACAGAGACTGAGTTCTGCTAGAACGATACATGCACCAAATCCACGCCAGAGTAAGTGCCATTCAAAACAATAATGTAGTACTGCATGACGTCGATATGTCGAATTTTATGTTGCAGACACTCCCCGGTGGCGCCTAATAGTATACGTGCCTCGGCTGGCGGGTCAGCAAAAGTCAGAAGTCGCGGCAGTAAAAAGTTCTGCAGGAAAACTTAATAAATTTATTGCCAAACTTTCCTAGTTCACCAAGCTCATCCAGGGTGGAAAAAATAAAAAAAATTAGTAGTGTAGGTTAACGATACATCAATAAGCCCTCATTTTGAGAAACTTGAAAATTAGTTGATGGCCGTTGTCACAAGTGCGCCGTGTAAACTCAATACAAATCACAGAAAGTTCCTGGTCAAGTTGGAAAGATTGCCGTAACTAAAAATCTAACTTTCCGATAGTTAAATTGATGTATTATTTTTCATACAAACGTCTTGATTAAAGCTTGAACCAGTTCGGACATACGCAGCCCTCAGGGGAATATACATACATCTTCCGGACAGATAAGTGCAAAAATAGTCACACAGATAAATGGACTTGCCTTTTTTTTGCCTTGTACCTATACAGACTGTGAGGTCAACAATAATATACGGCTGAAAAATGAGCGTTTCAACACACTCACCCGCTAGGAGATGCACCCTCACCCAGACAAAGAAAATGCGGAAACACGGACACTAACATATTGTTAGTCATGCTTAGGCCGGGGCCACACAAGCGACGTGCAACGCGACAAATTTGTTGCGCGACAAAATGTAACGGAGGGTACAGTAGTCTGCTGTCCCCACCGCCGCAACTGCGATGCCTCGCGACACCCGTGCATTGCTACAACACATCTCCCGTAAACATCGCATTGCGTCGCTTGTTGTGTCAGTGGGGCTCCGGCCTTACTTAGATACAGCTCAGAAATTCCACTTTCACTTGGAAAGCTAGCATTTCTAGAGTTAACAACAGAGACGCATGACATGCGGAAGCCTGTGTAATCATTGGTCACCAACAAATAAACAAAAATTTTGTCTCGGTTTCTGCGAGGAATGCAGTTCTCATCGTTGCACGAGAAGACGTGCTCATTTTACGACGAAACTTTTCTGGTTGCGTGTAGAAATTGACGTTGAAATAAATCGTTTAATGCTCAACACGGTAGAGAAGAAAATAAATGAATGACAATTGCGGATGATTTATTTGCAGTTCTCTACATTGCTGGCCTGTAATGGGCAGGTCACAATGTATTCGTACTATAATCAATGAAGGTACCACTGCTGCACACTCGGTAAGGAATAGAAGGTATATTTGCTTCGTCAGGATTAATAGAGCATTAATAAGCAGTTGTTTCTGCTCAGGTGTCATTTGTTATACCCCAAAGTAATTACGAAGAGCACGATACGGCTCTTATTCTTTATTAGGCGACGTACATAACGTACAGGCTACGTGCACGCTATGTATCTGCGCGTGGACTAGAAAGTTATCGGGTGTTTGTATGTATTAGGTCGTTAACAATTAAATATCCGCTTCTGTGCACTATACAGTATCTCAAACAAAGCAGTGTAGTTGAATCAATGTAAATACTTCATTATCAACACATTTTTTACATCAACTCGCACTTTGTTTTAAATGTATCCCCTCACACTACAGCTTCCAGCTCCTTATCACCCAATGTGGTCTGTGGTCTACCACGAGGCTGATTTTCAGGAGCAATATCAACAGACCACAACGGCTCGTACAATGCGTTCATTCACCCCATCCTCACCAAACAAACATCTCTGCGATGCTTGGAATGGGCTGGAATGCATTTGTGCCACACCGGAACTCATATTCATGACAACATCAAGCATCGATCTATCAAAGGGTAACATAATTTCAACTTACAATAAGCAAATCACAATATAGTGTGCCGCCATGAGTTGCTTTGGTAAAAGCAATGAAGTGGCTGTATTCCAGGAGGCTGCCCGGTGGCTTCCAGTAGCCTTTTAATTTCAAGTTGGTTTATAGTTGGGTTTCATTTAACTCCCAGCAAGGTTCTAAGTGACTTCCAAGTGGGTTCCAAGTGGACTTCTACCGCCTTCTCCTTCCACACGTTGTTAAGCGAAAGCGAGACTGTATTGACGATTGCATGATATACTTATGTTCGTTCATGCTACGGGCTGCGGATCATCGCGAGGATTCTCACAGTTGTATTTCATATCTACCCTGTAACCACGTCACCGTCCTACATTCTTCTCGAGTCCCACTTGAGGATTGCTGATATACGTTCATTAACCTCAGAGTTACTATCGTAAAAGCCAGCGTACCCTCACATGACTAAATCAAGCTGTGAATGAAATCACAGCCAGTGAGAAGTGTCAACCTTCTTGTGGTGGAGTGCCCCTTGAAGTGTGATTAGCTGAATAAGATGGGCTATATGACGTCACTCGTTACTTTAATTTGAACACGCCAAGTACATTGCACTTATTGTATTCACTTTGATCAACCTAGCAAACGCCGAATGAATACCCCTATTTGATAATATTTAACATAGCTTAAGGAGAAACCAAATATTTAACCTATTCCAACTTCAAGCATTTTATTTTGCCCCGACGATGCAGCGCTGCCATTACCAGCGCACTAAGCCGAGCAAAACTTCACCAAATGGGCAGTTTAGATATTAGAGCTCAAACAAAGCCGCCCTGCAAACACCGATAAATTATGCTGCACCAAGCCCATTGTACACTTAATGGCGAGCTTTGCCGCCGCACTTCGGTTATTTCGTGTAAAACAACCGATAAATATCAGTGGACATATAAAAGTTGGGACGTTTCACGTGAGATGAAACTTTTAGCCATGAAAATGCAGCAACGACCCATTAAATACGTTGCTGCGTTATCGTGACACTACAAATGGAAATAGCTGTGAATGTTCAGTGTACTCGTAGAAGTAAGAAATTGTAGTACAATGATAGCATGATATTTTTTATATCGATGTGTCCAGTATTGCAACAAGTGGGTTTAAATTCGAGTAGGTTCTGAATGATGGACTGACCTACAGACCCATGCCAAGAGATGATGGACTGACCAACAGACCCATGCCAAGAGATGATGGACTGACCAACAGACCCATGCCAAGAGATGATGGACTGACCAACAGACCCATGCCAAGAGATGATGGACTGACCAACAGACCCATGCCTAGAGATGAGTATAAGTCCAGTCAGCGGTTCGCCTGGAGCTATTGCTGTTATGTTAACCCTTTATGTTACCAACGAGACGAACTAGTGTCGCTCCAACGGCATTCAGGTAGTATCGGCCTACGGTACCAATTTTCTATATTTCTGCAAGCAACGATCTAGTTACTTTTAAATTCGAATATTTGAATGGCTTCAACGACGTACCTACCGCGAGACTCATTGAAAGAGACCTCAATGATCGCTTGCGAAACAATGGTTAAAAACTCAAGTATAAAGCTAAAAGAACGACCTTATGTCATCAGTTCTTTCTGTATTTTAATAGTCCGCATTTGGAATAGACTCCTTTCCGATGTTGTTAGTGCGGAGTCAGTCAATGCGTTTAAAAATCGTCTTGACATACATCGGAAGCGACATCCTCCACAGCTAAGAACTCTTCCTCCAGGAGTTGCTAACTCTCAACGGCCAAAGCTTCCAAGGCCACCATAATCCGTCTGCTTCTCTCTCCCACTCCAACTACACAGTTAGACACTCTAAGCTCCGCATATCAGCGGCTCTTGATCGTGCTTGCGTGCATTCATGATCGTCTTTTTTTGGCAGGGATTCTTCTCCCTTTTTTCTCTCTTTTCTCCAGTCCTCTATATCCTATTAACTTAATGGCGATAGCTCATAGAGGGCCGGGGCGCAAGTTCCGGTGTCTCTTTGGGAATTGGCCAATTGGTTCGTCTACTGCCGCCTATTTAATCTAAAAAAAATACTGAATATGAAGTAATAGAGAAGAAAAGGTCTAATTCAACATTGGAAAAGAATGAATGACGAAACTATGATATAAGTGAAGTTATAAACATTTTCCAAGACGCTACGACGTATGAAATCATACTTCCTCGTCGCTCAAGCGCACTTACATTTTGGTGAAGATCAGGGTTAATACGTAGTTATATTCATGAGCGTCCAATGGAAATCCGCCGCAGTCAGTGGTCACACTGGGCAAATATGAGCTGCAGCAGATTTGCTACAATGCTGACACATTGCGTTAGACTGGTTATAATAAATAAGGGGATGAAACTGCCCACGGAAGGATAAAGCAGGTTAAATATTAAGGTCGGTGAAAGTCCCATAGAATAGAAAGTTCTACTCTTAATAAAATATTTATGAAAATCTCATGAAATCCTCACCAAATTTTGAGATATTTTAATAAAGAAAAATCATTCACTAAGGCCGTGTTCACAAGTCCCTCATCATAACGTGTTCAAACAAACTGACGGACGCGGGGCGTTCGTTTGATAGAAGCAGTTGTAGCAAATCCGGGAGACAGAAGAATGAAGCATGTTCTTTTTCTGAACGAACCGCGTCATTCAAGTTCAATAAATAGAACCTATAAATACTGATTTAATCCTCTATAGCGTATTCAAATCATGAACAAATCAACAAAAAATGTTTTTTACCGCCATTTTGATGATCAAAATCACTGTTTTTCCTTTTAACACAAGAAAACTAAGAACACTGACGCCGTCTGTAATTTGACAAGGAAGCGGATTGTTGCGCGCTGATTTCACTTTTATCTTTTTATCAGGCTATAAATATTTTGAAAATAGGCTTTTCGCTTCAAATTCAGGCTATAAGATGGGATGCGAATGTAACTTCAAACCGACGCAAAATATAAGCGAAAATAAAAAGAAACGAGATCATAATTGACCGCACGGTGTCATTAATTTGAATGAAGGACTTTTCTACGTGGGGACAGCTAGTGAGAGAAAAAGTTGACTCACAGCCAGTCTTCATTTTTTTGATTGAACGCGTTACGCTTAGTGACGTCTGAACTGGCCCTTAGTTTGCTCTATATAGACAGTAAAGGAGAATGGAAGATAACTTGCAAAACTAATCGGTGCCCGTTACCGCTACTCTGATGTACCAAAAGCGTCATCCATTGGGACAGCTCCATCTTATTAGCTATAACGCGTCTGGACTTACAGTCATGAACGTTGGTTTCGCTGCATTAGATCTGTTTCAGATGTTATACCGCAACCGATTACTCTCGATACAGCGTCAAACTGAAGCCTGCTCCGCACGGTCGGATAATTGGGTAATCGATCTGAGATGAACTACGGGAGCTCGAGTCAGAGTTATAAATTCAGGGCTCATAGTTGATAATTCAGATAAATTACTGCTCATGAGACCCGCCCACCTCGCTGGAATTATCCAAAGCGATATCACAAATGCTGACGACTAAACTACTGTAATTACGACAAAGAATGAATAGATTCATGCCCACAATCAAGGCAAATGACCTGTGTTTTTACTCGAGCAAATTCATAAAGAAATGTGAACCATGGATGAGTCAGCCGTGAAGATTTTGACTCGCACTGCTTTCATATCGAGCAAAAAAATCGATAACAATTAAAAATACTACATGATTCAACACCATAGACATAGATGAGATACGGTGCAATATAACAGTAAAAAACCCTATCACACCAGGCTGTGTTCATTTGCTACAAAGGTTCTCTCACCTATTGTGGTGCTGGTTCGATAGACAAGTTTGGTGTGTGATGGCCCTGAGCCTTACAGCTTGAGTTACCAATTTACAGCCGTAATGTTATTAAGCAGTGAGCGTACATAGCGATCTATGATTTAAGCTGCACCAGTATTGATTCAAAAACACTTCTCGTCCGTGGAGAAATAAATTATATCTATCTATTGTATTTCTACATAAAACTGCGGAAAAAGGAGTTTGTAGCGATGTAGCACAGTCTGGTTCAGACAACGTTAAGTTTCTCAGCATTTGCAGTAAAATGCGCACTGTTAAGAAGCCATAATATATGGTGTATAAATATTCATTTGGCTCTTCCACAAGTGTTCGAGAACACCACATTGAAAAATATTGACGTTTGTAATTGAGCTTTGTATACTACACGAAAGCTTTAAAATATGTGATACAATAGTTTGCCACTAACTCGTTCTATTGAAGTAATGTCAGAGTTTTTCGTGATGGAGCGGTTAACTACACAGACGAAACTAACCAAAATGAAAGTGCTGCTTAACTTTCACTTTTTAAAGTCACAGCCGTAAACATCAAGGAAATTGTATCAGATAGACGATAAAAATTTTCCTATGAGATGCTTCACTGTTAGTTTCTTTGTTGCTATTGTTGTTGATGATGATGGTGTTGTAAATGTCAAGTCAACTTGACGGTACCCTCCGCTTGGAAACCCTCACTCACTGCTTCGTGCTGCAGATATAGGCGAATTGGTCCCAGAGGAGTAAGTACAGCTGCAGCCCACCACAGGTCGTTAAGAAACATGACGCCTTCGACTGCAGGTTCAACGACCCGCGCCTCTCCCTTACCCTCTCCATTTCTGGGCAAGGTAAGTGCCCCACGGTAGCTATGAACATTCAGCAACTGCTGACTCAGTACACCAGGCGGCACAAAGCTTCCTTACCTGACTTGGAGCCCCACAGACCGCAAAATTTAGGGCTTGCACTGTTGTACACTCTTACTAGCAAGTAAAAGTTACAAATAATACACTTGGAAATATAACGAAGAAAGAACCGTGCAGTAATTGGGCCTACCCCATTAAAATTAAAAGAGTAAATCACAATTACTCTCATCGAAATCTGTTGCTACTTCTCAACTTGCTTCCCAAATCCCTAACATTTATATTTTGAACTCACGTACGAGAGAACAAAGAGTCCGGAATAGGCACCGGGTGAATAAATCACCCACCACGGCACTAATAAATTTGTACTCCTCACCATGATGCAGAGAAGTAATTGAACTCAATGTTCTGTCGAATATTTTAACATACATCGACTATCTTATTTCTACAGCATAAAACAACCTTCATTGAACAGACCAGATGGATATAGTGCGCCAATTATCTATCACACGCCATATGTAATGCTCCGCAAATGACAATGATTGTGAACATAATAGCAATACGGCAAGTTCCATGCTATCATTAACTATGTCATCTACCGTAGCTATAGTTCCATTATGCTGAACACATTGGTGCGATTGCGTGGCGAGTTTGAGGCGACAGTTGCATTGCTCACTAGAAATACACCGTGTATAGGTGCGCACGCTGGAGCGAAGATTAGGTCTTACTTCATTAACAAAAGTTGTCCCAACACCAGCACGGCTTCCCGTGTACCGACGGGAAAAGCCTGCTTTGGCATACTCGTGCAGCACAAAAGCAGCATTTTGCAATTTATTCCCGTTGGCGGCACACGGGAAGACGTGCTGGTTTTGGAACAATTTTTTTTTATTTTCAGGGATATTATGCGTGGCACATTATACCAGTGAAGGCAAGAGTAGTGAGGTAGCCACTCGTATGAAAATGGGAGAGAAGTATAGGTATTCAATGTTCGAAACATGCAAGGTGTCTTTGCCAGTGAATCCCCAGAGTACGTAAGTCTGACGAATGAATATTGATACAAAGTTTAAAGTAGTAGCATGCTAAATAAAGCCAGCTGCCTGTGCTTGGTATCGCCTGTTAGTAAATAGGTTATATGAGTGAAAATGGATACGAAGAATCCCGCGTTTGTTGTGTATCAAACAAAGGAAGCTATCTACGCATCATAACTTCCAAAAGTATGCAAATACGTCACTCCTATTAAGGTTGATGCTAAGAACGTAGTTAAGCTAAGAGAGCTGTCTATGCATGGATGCATACGTTCCGAAATTAAATCTATCCACTCGAAGAAAAATTGGTATGTAGTGCTAACGAAGCGAACAGTCTATGCATAAAATAATATATGTTCCGAAACTAAATCTCTCCGTCATTTCCATGAAAATTGATACGAAACACGTTGTGAGTAAAACAAAGCGAGCTGACTATAGCCACGGAAACCTCCAGCATTTTATACTCTTTGTAGAGGTCACTGGCATGAACTGCACACGAGTTACACAGGGTACCAGACAAAGCAAGTTGTCTGCGCGGGCAAGCTACAGCGGTATGTGGGTCATTCGTACGGAAATAGATAGAAGTCACGAACGAGTCTGTTTAATTCTGTGTCTGGTTATCAGTTCACAGCAACATTAGAGGGTCTGCAAAATGTAGCCTCTATTGGCAGTGAGGCGATTGCGCAACGATAACCGCGACGCTGCTATCGCACGACAGAGCGAATGAAGGATTTGTGGGTCATGATCGTGTCGGGAATTTAGTTTTGCCTGCTGACTTACTTTGCTTTAAAAAAATACAGCAAAGAAGACTCTCTTAATGCGTATCAACTCTTTAAGAAACAAAGAAACTGTTGGATCGGCTCCCGGAGGGAGAGCCTTGTTTGATAGAGCGCTCGCGAAGATCGCAAGGTTATAAAGGAGTTTCTAATTTAGTATTTTGGGGCTGTGAGCCAATTTTTTATACGTACAATTACAGCAAAAGCGAGGATGTAAAGGTGACAGTACACTGTACAGAGTGTATGTATGCGCCTGCAGACTGACACATGCACTCGCCATACTGTCGATGGACATCCTCGCTTTCCCTTCGTATCACTTCAAGAACCCTCAATGCCTGACAGTGTTGTCACTTGAGGTTGTGCTATCTTGCAGGCAACTGTTGGTTTCCGCAAGGACTCTCGAGTAGAGAGTAATGTAGCGAAATAGCCGTTTTTGAGGGTAGGTTCCCCCGTGCCGCCGGGTCACTGCACCGCCCCTTCCGGTTTGCGCCCCCCCCCCAGACCCTCGCTAAACCGGTAGTGCATTAGCCGTTATAAACCGGAAGCTCACTCGCGAGGGGAACCGCGAGAGTAGGTTACCCTCAAAAACGGCTATTTCGCTACATTACTCTCTACTCTCTCGTTAAAGCAGGTAAGCTCCGAGATTACAGTTTTTGATTAGCAATTTAGTTCTGAAAGATAATGCTTGCAACAGTAATTTTATGTTGCGTTGCATGCGTACATATATTATGTATTTTAATGTCCCTTAGCCTAATTAATTGTTTTGCATTCGGACCCTCCGTTCTAAGATTTTCAATGTCAGTCATTCAACACTGAGAGATTTGGTATAATATATTTTACTGATACTCAATAAGTTCGCCTTTGTTAAAATGTACGAGTATGTAGAACAAGCGCCATGTGGTACAATGTTGACAGGATTACGTTTAAAAGCTGAATTTTTACTGTCATTTATTTATTGCGTGTTTATATATAGTTGAAATATGTTAAATGTGATATGGGCCGCGTTATGTACATTTTCGTGCACTACGTGATACAAATTCCTTGTTCTTCAGTGCCATTCATTCATAATCCTCATAAACTGATTTATTCCTCTTCCCTTTATTCATTCTCGAATAAACATTTGTTTTCAACAAATATATTCCAAATAATATTACAGCGCTAATATTAATTAACGGCTTAAATTCCTTAGAAGGATTTATGAGACCAAATTTATTGCCGAGCATTTCCCACATTACGAATTAAGCCCACTACACACGATAGTTTTTAGGCATTTTTTCGCTGCGCAGCTTTCGTTCTTGTTTCACTGAGTCCATAGGAGCGCATGCGCATGAGTGTTTACCAAAGGATTTACCAGATGTTGGCTCATGAATAAGTAGGCTTAATAAACGTCACTAGTAAAGTATAGTTTGTAACGTCTCTTTAAATTTTGAGCGCATAAAAGACGAAAACAGCAGAATATTCTTTGTTGCTCAAGCAGACAGAGCAAAGCATTCAACTACTAGCTGTGACGTAATAACACATAACTAGAGACTGTCTCTGCAACACTGTATAACTTCAATTCCGGCTTCACAGGGTATCGCAGTGCAATATACGCAGCTAGCCCAGCGCATTCAGAGTTTCAGACGCGACCGATTGCTTCACATTATTACCCATGATGAGATCAAACAAATTTCCCGTAGGAATAGCATTGGTTTCCTCTTCATGAGGTTAATTACGATTGCGTAATTAAGATTTCTTTAGGAAGCATCTTCTCAACAGAGGCCCAGTTAGAGTTAGGGGCATACGAGGTCATCGCTCTCACAGGATTCTACTTAATCGACCTTAAGCCTTTTATCACCACGACTAACTGCAATTAAGTTTTTGGAAGCTCTCGTGCCCAATTTTTGTCCAGTATTTTACTTCCCTTTACTTTTATCGGCTGAGTGGCGCCCCCTGTTGAGGGTCCCAAGCGTGAGTGGTGTTTAGACAGGGAACTTTTATCTTCCTAACTGATTTTTAGACTTGTTATTACGTTTGGGCGTTGACACAGCACTTGGTTGACACGGAAGTGTTCCCCAGCTATTTGCACTGTTATTGGCGCTGTTTACATTTCTAGACTCTTCGTTTTCAATACTTTTACTTCGTGTGGGTATTCAAAGGTCTTAACGCATTATTCACCTCCTGGTGTACTCGGCTATTGAAAAGCACGCTGTGGGACATAAAATTCGAGCCAGGGCAAACAGATCATTGATGCAGATGTTGCTGACCCTACCTATTTTAGTCTTTTACGTCTGTAATTTCGCTAAAATAATAGTGCACAGTTGTGGTGGGTTGATTGGCAAGTTGGTTGGTGGTTGGTTGATAAATGCTTGGTTGGTTGACTAGTTGCTTGCTTGCTGTTTGGTCTCTCCGCCATTGCTGACTTAAATTTAAAGCTTAAGCACTGAAGACGTGAGAAGCACCCTTTAGCAGTAGCATGGATACTAAATTTCACTTCTACTCCACAGCAAAGGTTTACTTGCTCTGAACTCACTATGTGCAAGTTGAGCGGAAGATCAACGAAGGAGAAGGGAAAGAAATTTTCAGAGTGGCACCGCAGAGAAGAAGGGCGAATACCTAGAACGAGGGTTTCTTAGAAGTAATTATTTTCTGCCGTTATTTTATGACTGCGCCGACCAGTAGATATTATTGACAAAACTAATAGAATTATTGACAAAACTATTCGAAATAACACAGTCAAATACCGTAAATGAAGCATTACGTGGATATTGAGGATAATATTCGCATAATACTGACGATTACGCTTCCAACATCACGTAGATATGGCTGAATTTATGTTCAATATGATGAATTAGCAACTCAAAAGGGCGACGAATCAAGAAAAATGATGTTATCACGGTATCCAATCATAATTCAAACGTGAGAAAAGCACTGAAGATCATTCACAAGATCGACAGTCAGGACAGTGGCTTTATATAAGCAGCTAAATAACGCTGCTTCGATACACTACAAATGCTATGATAAAAAAATAACAAAGCGCACCGTGCCAATAAACTGGTTAACAAATGTCTACCTGGTACGTCAATACCGTGGCTGGAGAAGGTGCTGATAATATCGTACCTTACAATTGGTTTCACGTACGCGTATCATTTGGTAAACTGTGTTCCAGGGGGCAACATATTTTACTTACACTTTCTCTGTCCTCGGCTGTGCGCTATTTCTAGGTAAATATTGATTTGGAGATATCCAAAGGTCACATTCGGTCTATTGATATTAGTCAGCGACCGTTGCTGCTGCTGCGCAGCGCGACCTGTACTTGCATTTTGTGAGTGTTCCAGAGCAGTGTCAGAACGTTCGAGTGACGAACACTCAAGTGCGAGGTCGGCAGTTTGAGTCTGCTTGCCAAGCATGCGAATTCTCGCGCTCCATGGTTTGCTGAGCCAGCATTCTGCGTTAACATGCTATTGCGGTGATACTAACCCTAACCAGAAATGGAAATAGTTCGGGGGATCGAATGTTGTTGCATTGAGCTTTCCGTCTCTCACGGAAAGTTTTGACAGTCTATGATCAATAGCAACCCAAACTCTCCTAGAGTCAATTGGTATATATCAGCAGCACAAACAAGTGCTTGCGGGCTTCCCAGTTGAGGTGTGGGGTCAAATTGGTTTTACCTTTTATCTTTAAGCTACTCGCCCAACACACGGCGCAACAATACAACAGCGTTTGTGTGTTTCATTACCACACCTTATGTGTGTTCCAAGGCAGCAACACACATTGCAATATCTTGCGTGTAATCCAGCGCAACATACTTGTGTTTAAAAATAACAGTATGTTACAAGGCAATATATGTATAGTACTTAAACTTCCCCTGTGTCTGTGCGTATATTACTTAGTGAACATTGGCTTCTAGGTATGTAAAGGGCACTCGGTCAACGATATTTGCCAGTGATTGTTGCCGTCGCATGTCATATCTTGGGATATTTATTTCTTCTAGGCATATGTAAAGGTCGGCCCTCATTCTTTAATTGATGGAGCGTCCATTCTTTAACTGATAGAGCATCAGTAGTGGGTAAAGCCGCCAAATAGCCGTTTTTGAGGGTAGGCTCCGGCTCCACCAACTTCCGGTTTCCCAGGCTTCGCCCACTTCCGGTTTGCGCCCCCCCCCCCAGACCCCCGCTAAACCGGTAGTACATTGGCCGTTATAAACCGGAAACTCACGCGCGAGGGGAGCCGCGAGGTTAGGTTTCCCTCAAAAACGGCTATTTGGCGGCTTTACCCACTACTAGCATCCATTCTTTATTTGATGGAGCACAAGTTCTTTCACTGATAGAGGATGCTGAATGCAGTTGCATCTCATATATAGTTTCAGCTCACAGTATGCAAATGATATCATGAAGTACAACACGCGTACCATTAGGTATATGGGTATAAAGTTTTGTGAAACTTGCACATATAAATAACATGATACTGTAGTTTGTTGGCTTGTTTATTTATTTAATGGAGCGTTGAGCATCTTAAGCCGGAGCCACACTATACAATCGCGCGCACATCTAGAGGATATCCAGCTTGTACGTTGTCCCGATATGCATTTTAAGTTAGTATCATAGATACGGTAGCATGAACGACGTGTAAGCTGCACATCCCCGCATTAAGTTGTGCGTGCGCTCGAGTAGTACGGCCTGGAATTAGGCATGTCAGGTAGTAGCTGCCAACGGACGCAATGTAGCTTTGATTTCAATTCGCAGATCCGTAGTTCAGCTGAGAAAAGAATACGCTTGACATTAAAAATATTCCGCCAATGTTACGTGCAAAATAACAGCTGCAAAATTTTTCTTTTGCTTTTTATAGGAAATTATCCTTAATTTTCACTGTTTACTCTGAAAAAAGTAAAGATATCTGCAAACATTTTCGCTTAGAGGAAAAAATCAGTAATGGTAACATGGTATCAACAATGCCGTCAATATTGGGGGGAAATTATGACAGAAAAATCCAGTTGATTTATGAACATTTCTGCATACGGTGTCCGTACACAATACAGTACCTGTGCGCAACCCGCTGTATTCTCCCATCGTAAAGGCGGCACTTTGGGAAATTATTAACATTCACATTTAAATAAACTGCATAGCATACGAAGTGTTGCAAATAAAGAAATTTGAATGGTAGTGGTACTTTAGATACACGCCTGTGTCTGATGTGCGGTCAGTGGGAGTTTCAGTCGGTAGAGTCAAGAAGTAGTCAAAAGCACTGAATTCAAGAAACTGTGTTTTCTAATGCGTTTTGAAAGTGAGTGACAACTGATTTCGAGCAGAGGTATGCTATTAAGTTTCGTTTCAAACTGGGGCAGAGTGCGACTGAAACTAAATACTTCCACAAGCCTATAGTGACAGAGTATTGTAAATGGTGCAGGATTTTCCATTGTTTATGGCATTCTCAGGAGGTCGGGACGCGATTGAAGATGAACCTAGGAGCGGCAGACCTTCAACTGCAAAGATACTGTACATGAAAATGTCGGAAAACAACGTCGTGTCCATAAGGAATTTACGTCTCGAACCAAAGAGTAAGCTGTCATATTGTTACGATGTCACTGAAAGACTGAAGCCAAATATAAAAAACACCTGGCTGCTGCATCCCAACAATGCGCCCTACCACACAATCAAGTCAATGGCAGGTAAAGCATTCCTGTGGTTCCTCGGCCGCCATATTCACCAGATTTGAGTCTTTGAGACTGTTTCTTGGTGTTAAAGCTGAAGAGTCATCTCAAAAGGCACTATTTTGAGACAGTGGAGAAAGGCGAAAAAGCCGTGGCCGGCAAGCTGAAGGCAATTCCAGTAGGTATGAAACTTAGATCCAGCGCTGATATGAAGAGGGGAAAGACAGTGTCAAAGGCTGTACGGCTTTCCAAGACAACTATTTTGATGGAAGCATTGCGAAACTGTTATTTGAATCGAACAAAGAAGCTATAAAACATCTGCCCAAATTACTTTATTAACACGTCTTGAAAACTTGTCCCCTACTCTATAGGTCTCTGCTGAAATAATACTATGCACCAGAGCGATCCATCACAAGTAAATTTTCATTGATCAGAATGTCATCCCTCAGGAGGTATAGATCACTGAAATTTTATAACCTCCTCGTTTCATCTACTATATAATAATTCACGTCGTGTTTTTATTTATTTATTTATTTATTTATTTATTTATTTATTTATTTATATCTTTCCTGTCACGCTCTATGGGAATAAGATAGGAGAAA
>LQNS02278125.1:28328972-28377663 GCA_001587735.2 Parhyale hawaiensis
TGTCAGGTTTGGTTTCTGCGTTGTAATAATATAAGATTTCCATACAGTAGACATAAAATAGAGAATTTTCATTCTTTTTCTGTTAAATAGGAAAGATTGCGAGTTCCCCCACGTTATTCATATTTCTTATTCGTGTTGCAGTTCTTAATTCCACTTCTAGGGTAACCAAATATTTCCCGTTAGTCAAACATTTTAATATTTTTTTTTTACTTCCGCCAATTAGGTTCTGTTGTTGTTGTTGTTGTTGTTGTTGAGTTTGTCTGAGTGGCTGCTTTTTTCTGTTTGTCACCAAGCTAACTCAATAACTTATGTATGGATCTTTTCTAAATTTACAGGGATAGTTAGGTTCATTAAGAGGAGCAAATTATTAACTTTTGGTGTAGTTCCATTCAACCGTTTGTTTGTTTGTCTGCCTCGTTTTTCTTGAAGGTATAACTAAAAAAAAAAGGCCGGCTTTATGATATTTGCAGGAATTGGAGTATATGACCAAGTTTTTGTGTTGAGCTGTTGGTCTGTTTGTTTGTTTGTCTTTGTATATATTTGTTTTTATGTTTATCAGTAACATTACTCAAAAAGTAATGAACAAAACTTTTTTAAATTTGCAGGAATTCTGAAACATGTTTAAAGACACTCATAATCAAGTTTCAGTGATAATGACTTTATCCCTTTGTGAAACTGATTAATGTTTGCCTGTATGTTTGTCAGTATATAACTCAAAAAGTTACGGACGGATCTTCAAGATAATTACAGGATTTGTTATTACTATCAAGAGATACAAATTACTGCATTTTGGTGATGATAAAGAAGAATTCCTAAGTTCAGGACGAATTTGAATTTTTCTTCAACTTTGCCTTGTTTGGCAGAAGTATGTGCTCTCAGAGCGCTCTAGGGTTTTCATTAATTTACTTTAGTGGTACTACATCAATTCTGGAAAATAAAAATAAACCTTTAAATAGCCCATTACTGGGGAAGAGTATTTTTCGAGTTTCACGGCTGCATCAGATAACGACTATATTCTATCGTAAATTTCCTGTCCTAATCAAGAAGCCGATTTGTATTTCAGGGTAAAGTCAGGTTAAGATAAGGTTCTATTAGGCGTATTTAGGCTACGCTAAGCCCATTTGGATAGAAGCAATTGTGATCACGGGAGTCCGGAAGTGCACAGTTCAGAAATGTCACCATAATGAACATAGAAGTCAAGATGAACGGCGCAAGTCATTCAATGATCGTAAATTTGTTCTGAATCATTTGAAAAAATGAGTTTCTGACTTTCACGGTCAGTGTAGCGTGCACTGTAAATTAGATTAGACAAATTATAAGTATAACAAATAAAAAATAAACAGGTCTTAAAGCGGAGAAACGCACGTTCAGGAATTTCTTGAAAATTCATGTGGCTAGCAAAAATTATAATAGTATTCGGATAGGAATAACACGCAAATTGCCAAAATGCACAACCTTTTCGACGAAATTCTACTGCCGGTGAGCACTAAACGCTCAGTAAAAACTGTTGCCGTTGGGTGAACCACTCGAGCCACTGACAAAAAAAAAATGCGAGCTAATCCGTGCACTCAATGGCCTCAGCGCGCAAGAGGGTGTCGGTCCTGCCCATCAGCCGCCATCCCCGGCGCCCTTATAATTCGCGCGTCACGTCCAGATCGCCGCTGGCGGTGCAACGCAGCACCCAAATAATGCCAGGCCAACGTCCATAAATTGACGACTTGGTGCCATGACAAATGACTGTGGGAGGTATAAGTGGTTACTTGGGGGAATAGGGCTGAAAAGCGGGCAAAATCAATGTGACCGGCTCCAAAGACGCAATATATCGTCTGTGATTTTGAAAGTCCTTTATGGAGAGGGTAGCACATGAGGTGTTATAAAGTTCACGTTAATCCCGCAAGGTCGGAATTGTTTCATAAGATATGACCCACACTGACCTGTTATGAGTTATAATGATCAGTGAATATGCGATTCGAGTCGAAGACGACGGCATTGTCGAATGTTCATTGCGTTGTAGACTGTTATTGTAGAACTGAGAGCTTGTAATCTCTCGGTGCCGATACCAAAGACGCATTTGTAAGCGAAATGTGATTGTGGTGTACTCATAAAAATGAGATAAATACGGTCGTTAAAGGTTACGCTATGAAGAGATTTATGTATGATAAAGTGATGCTATAAAATATATGAATTATGCTGTAGTACAGTGTCCTGAATGTGCTATGGCGTTCAATATATGATTTGCAAAGCATACACAAAGCCTTTCTAGAATATCGTTCTGCCCTATACCTGTGCGAGTGGAAGGCTGCTTGTGCTACAAGCATCTACTCCGCAATCTTCAAGGAAGAAAGTAAGTGCTTGTGCAAGGAAACTACAACAGTGCAATTGGTCCACCTACTGCTGCGTCACTGCTGCTCTTGATATTAATTTCGTTCTCGTTAAGATGCCCCGGCCTTTGTGGATAGTCGTGGGCGCCGGAGCTGCCAAGTACAGCCCTGCATGATCAAGCACCACAGCCGCCTCTCCCTGTCTTTACAGTTGCGTTTACCCGGAAGCCGCACACTGTTCATGGTTGCAGTGTTAATATTTACATGAAGAGATGGTCTTGACCATTCTAGGTCACATGTCATGCACTAGCAAGCTCCTGCAAAACAACAAGTCTCCTCTTTACGTCCGCGACGTTGAGCTTCGCTCAATAGCTGTAGTAACTTCAGGTGATAAGAAGTCACGGATAGCTGGTATGAACGCAATCGTGTTCTCAGATAAAGGATTGTAAAACAGTATTGTTCATCGAAAAACTTCAGCTCTAACCCGTCAGGAACTTCAGAGCCCCTGAGGTGAGGCAGTTGAGCGCAATAATTACCGAGATCCATCACGTATTCTGTTCCGAAGACCAACAAGGCTCATAATCCTGTCCCACAAATTATGTTCGAGTTTCACATTCCTCTTGCAATTTTAGAGCCTAGACGACGGACAGTCAGGGGGCTGGTGCGTGTAATCAAGCGTTCACTTGCAGCGATCATTTTTCTGCTAAAATTATGTTCGATCCTTGGTGTCATCCGTAATTTTAGAACCCAAGAAAAAGGGCAGTCAACGCTGACGGTCGGTGCGTGTAATCAAGTACTCAGTTGAAGTAAGACGACACGCTAAAGGCTATCGACTGCAAGTTAACCACGCGCTACACTCGTAATTGCGTAAGAGTTTCATCAGGACTACAGCCTCGTAAGACTCCACTTCTTCAGGTGAGCCTGGCTCTGAAGTGTGCCACAGTTTTAATGATAGACGCAGGGCACGCACGCGACCTGCCTCAAATGGGACCACACCTTTCTTTGGGGGAGACAGTGGGTACATGTCAATTTGGTTGAGTACTTTGGCTCTTGCGTATGACATGCATTCTTCTCGTGTTGTGGCTGTTTCAGCACCGAAAGATGTAGATGACTATAGATCCGCACATCGAATACCATCAGAAAAATTTCGTACTATGCATTTACAGAATCTTACCTAAGCGCTTTATTCCTCAGGGATATTTAATTTGGAATTTTTAGATTGAAGCATTGAAAAAATCCGTGTTGTCATAATATAATGTTTTTAGTGTTCCTCTTCTAGAGAAATAACTACTACTTATAGTCCTACTGATTCGTATAAAGTGGATTACGCTACTATTTGCGTACATGAATCTTGATTTGGACTCTGAGATCTATAGAAACATCAGCTTGATGGACGACAGAGGCAAGCAAGAGCAGCAAGCAGCAGTCTGTTGCTACATGGCAGGAGTCCTACTTTACCCCCGCACAAGAACGTACGCTCACTCGGAGATGATACAACCAAACTTTATACGTCATGGAGCAGTCGTGGACATGGCACCGTAAATATGTGCCCGCCAGACGACGGTGTCTTTTTACCACCGCATCAAGGCGCCTGCATATTTGATGAGCTCCAATGGCCAGTGTTAAGGGCGCAGGTGTCTCTGCTGTTCGTATGGTCCCACGAAACAGACTCAGCGTAAGCTCATGACAATCTTCCAACCATCCTGCAGGGAAGTGCACTCGTAGCTTTGCATTTTCCTATAAAACACATACGCTGTCTTCACCAACGAGGAGTGATACATTCTTACCAAGGGTCTATCCCTCATTACCGACTCTTCCGGAGAAATTATTAGTATAATGGTACACTTACTCGTGAAAATATAGCTTAACACCCAGAATATATGGTCCATAACCCTGGTCAAGACCCACTAATGAGAGGTACAAATGTCACAAGATTGGGACTCACTTATAGCGAAGATGGCAATACTATAAAAATTGTGTGCTGTACCCATGGAGAAATAAAAGCAAGTCATCGATATATCCGAGTGCTTGCCATCTTTTATTGGGAAGTATTGTAGATGTAAAGCTCTAATATTATTTTTCAGTGCAATATATTGCACTGCGTTTGCTTTCATCATAACATTCTTTTTTGCATGAGCGTATACGTTATTTACTTTGCAAGGATTGCTCTAGAATCTGGTACTGAATTTTATGAAGATAATAACCTCCACCAAGGAGGTTATTTTTTCATCGGGTTTGTCTGTCTATTATTCTCTTTGTCTGTCTGTCATCAAGATAACTCAAAATGTTATAGAAGGATTTAGATGAAACTTACAGGAATTGTTAAGTATGTTAGGAGGAACAGACGATTAACCTTTGGTGAAGATCCGTTCATCCATTTGTTTGTCTGCCTCATATTTGTCAACGCCAGAACTCAAAAAGTTACGAATGGATTTTCATAACATTTACATGAGTTGTTAGGTTCATTACAAAAAGTAAATGACCAATTTTTGTCATGATCTGTTCGTGTGCTTGTTGCTTTGTTTTGTGCTTGTTAGCGTAATAACTCCAAAAGTTCTGAATGGATCCTTATGAAATTTACGGGAGTTGCTGTTACTGTTAAAAGACATAACTGATAAAATTTTGGTGTAGATCGGTTGGTTGCTTTGTATGCTTGACTCATGTTTGTCAAAATGTTTGATAGCAGCATAACTCAAAAAGTTAAGAATGGATCTTCAAGAAAATTGCAAAAAGTGTTAATGCGATCAAAAGGCATCAATTATTAGATTTTGGAGTTAATACAAAAATCATGGTTTCAAGGCCAATTAGCATTTTTCCATGCCGTTGCCTTGCTTGGCGGATGTATGCGCTCTCAGATTGCTCTAGATTTTAATTAAATCAAAGGGTATTCTTTTTATAAAATCTTTCGTCGTAAATAAGAAAACAGTAAAACCGGAATTATTTGGTCACATTGCTCTGTTCATTGCTATTTCTATCAAAACATGAGAAATTGAGCATTATTACTCACAAAATTAGAATGTTGGGTAAAAATAGTAAGATATACCTGGTAATACCAAATATAATTACAGCTCACTTCAGTTAGCCCGAAGCAAGGGCTGTATTGGGGACAATGAGGTGTGTGTCCAAGTTTATGACTTTGCCAAGCCCATAAACAATATCTGCTCCGGGTAGAGTGCTTCGACCTCACACTCTTGTCGCATGGCATTGTGCTGCGCTGCAGGCTGAGGGGTACCATGAAAACTCTCCTTGATATTGATTGTAGTTTTTTGTATTATCAACGGAGATTTTATTTCTCCTTACAGAAGAATAATAAATTAGCATCAACAGTACAGAAGTTTAATTGGGACATAATCACGATCATATCCCAAAATCTGAAGTCGCTTCCTCGACATTAAACTTGATTAACGAAGAGCTAGCAATTAGCCCTCTCAAGTGCACGTTACAACGTGTATTCTATTATATGTTTACACATTTTTGTTAGGTTGTTTATCCCAGCTGCAAAGGCACAGAGAAGTATCTCTAATATATACGTAGGCAAACGGAGTTACCTTAAAAATATGTAGGCTTCTCACTTCCTGAAATTACTTGCTGTCCGTTTAAAATAATGCCATAAATGATCATATTCATGATTGCTTTCATGGACAAATCACTGTTTATAAAAGCAGTGATTATAGAATATGGCACACTTACTAAATAGTGACTCAGTCTTCTGCAATTGCTATCCCAATAATAAATTGTTTCCTCTAATCCTGATAGGTAGGCCGGCCATCACTCAGTTCAAACACACTACAACATTGTCGCATGCATAATTATTTATAGTAAGTTCAATGTTCATCTATATTAATTCGCCTCTCGTGACTCCTGCCCTCCTACATGACTAAGTACAGCCTAGGATCCCGTATTATTATTAAATGGGACTGCTCATCATCTATAGACCTGTTGCATACACTCCTTCAATGTACAACAATCTCTTTCGGTGCAGACTTGCATAACGCAAAATATGTGTGTATATTTTGCAGCCTAATACATATTAAGTGCCAGACGTACGTAGGAAGGCCCAGGCACGGCGCTGCTAATGGCATTACTGGTCGATGAGGAGCAGCAGCGGCAGCCTCCTCCTCCTCCTGACAGCATTGATAGCCATAGTTAAATTAAATAAGAAGCGATGAAGGCGCACTCTAAAATGATAGATGGCAGTTTAAGAGCCAGCTGGCACTCTCAGGACCCCATATGCCCGCGTATTATCGCTATTGTTTTCAAGGCAGCGACCAAGATGGCAGAGGCTGTAAATTTAATAATAAAGCGCCCGGGTCCATCAGCAACATGTGGAACTCGAAGTGAGGGAGCTCTGGTGTGGAAAAAATTAAATAATGCAAGGCAAGGCTGTAAATGGCACACGCTGTAAATTTAATAATTTGCCAGCCGGTTCCATTAGCGATATGGGAATAGAAAGTAAGGAAACCCGAGGATGGGGTGAAATTATAAGAGTCAAGCAGCTGAAAGCAAACGCCCGCTACCTTAATATTATTAAACCACCCGCCTCCATCAGAAATGTCAAAATAGATAGTGAAGAAGCTCTGTACGCTATAGAAACTGAAATACTATACTGATTGTAAAACACTTGCCAATGTCAAAATAATACACCCAGTAATTTCAACGTAAAAAATCCTTTTTCAGTAATACAGACCAAAAAGCGATTAAATTCTAGTGCTGAAAGTACAAAATTACGTAATTCATAGACCAAAATGACATACATATTTATTGTGCGTGATAATCCGTTTTGGTCTATCAGACACATGGAAGAGGAAGTAAGGACAGCTCATACAATGGGAAAAATTAACGCCCCGTGGCAAAATGGCAGACGTAATTTCAATGATGAATCATCTCAGGCTTGTTAGCTGTACGACCCGGAGAAACAAGAAACTCTAGGATCAAATAATATGTCGAACAATAAGTCACGGGCTAATATTACTTTTGCGGTAAATTTAATACTCACCCTATCCTATGTCGGTCCAACGTAAATGGATAATTTATTGCAATAGCCAGCTATGGGAAACGAACTACTGATAAACACGCATTATTATACTATAAACTGTATTAAATCACTTTTGTTATTGTTGTTACTATTATTTGATATCGAAATTATATTATATTTATACACCTGCCAGTATATCTATCGGTCTCACGCTCCCAGTGGTAAACTTGAGTGACTTTGTCCCAGGGATGTTGCATCTGGCTGTAGTTCCTAGTGGCAGGGTTAGTTTGTAAAGTTAGGTAGGTCGTCCACTTTATCTTTCCGTTCATTGAGGAGGGCCGGTGATGGTTGAAGAGTTACTTTCACGGGGCTCGATCCTGTCTGCTCCTACGTGTTGAGGGGAGGGGGCGGGGAAGGCTCGGAAGGGACCTGACCACAGGTGTATCTCTTTTCTGTAGTCTTCTCTTTTCCTATTTCGTCTCTGTAAAATGCTCTGTGCCTTGTTATCCTGCTAGTTGTAGCGCTCATGGCCGACTTGAGACAAACTTTGTTGTAATGCATACTGCTCAGTCGCAAGTGGTGTTCGCCGTGCGGCCTCGCAAAGCCACTTACACTTTAATATGGATGCTGTGGTATATCTAAAAGAGTGAAGTAATAATAATAATATTATTATTAATATATATATATGTGTATATATATACATATATATACAATCATTATTGTGAAATAATGGTAATGTTTCAAATGCTTGAACTACCTACTTTGCAGCAGTAAACGCATTAATGCGCGGTTAAATATAAAATAATAAACGGAATAAAAAAGCAACAAATAAATACTGCATCTATTCATCATACAAAAACATAATTAAGTTGTCTCACAGCAATAAAGTAAATAGGTAGCACTACAGCTCGACATAAGCGAGAGGCGGCCTCAAACACCTTATTCTTATCCGAAGCCTTGAGTTACAAGCCCTCTCAAGGTAAATAGGTTAGAATTTAGCAGCTTAACCCTTTTTCTACGAAAACTCCGCTCCTGCTATGAGATTCTAAAAGAAGCTCATAGAAGACACTATCATTCTAGTCACTGGAGCTCACCTACAGTCTATTTCAATCGTAGAAATAATAGTATCACTGACTTCCAACGGGTTATTAAATGTGTTGTCCAAATTTCCACAAAAGGAAACACCTCACTGGTTTTAATAGTCAAAACTTTGATGCGGCATCCGAAGATGCCGTCAGTACCGAAAGGGTTCAACTTAGTGAAGCCGCTGTTGATGGCTGAAGATCCCGAAAAGTAAAAGTCAAGAAGATTTGCTCAATGCAATGAAATTGTTCCTATTGACGATACCTTACGTCTCATACAAATTGTATATTATGGCGCCAAACCGAAAAATATCCTGATCGTACTTGCACCGAAGTTTGTCTCTGTGGGCCAGCTTTTCTGTGAGTATAATTACCTGTTAGCTTGTTGCCCATTAATTCAGATGAATTTTTCTTAGCATCATCTTATCAGAATGCCATCTCTTGTCAGACTCCCAGAGATACCAGCAGTGTACCATTCCCGTATTGCTTTAGCAAAAATTAGCCCAGATGTGCACTATTACCTACTATAATAGCGATTCTGCCACATGCTAGGTTATGACGTCACTGGTGCCAACCGAGAGAGCGAGATACAAGAACCCCAACGCAGGCACCCGTTTACCACCAGGGCAAATTTTAATTTGACGCTCGCATATATGCCACAAAAAAACATCGAGCAACACAAAAAACTCCTGTAGCAGCACCTCAGGCCCTGAGGAACAGTAACGAACTATGTAGAATAGTTATTATCACCCCGACGCTGCGCACCATCAGCACGACTGCCAAAACGAGGAAGGATCACGCGCGTTATTTCAATAGCAAATAGAAGACACCGTCGCGGATGGGCATCGTAAGCATGTCGCCGCATGACACAACTATAGACACGCTTGTGCGGGCTTATCAGATGATTGCTCGGCACGCGAGCGAGTGGTCCGTGTGCAAGGCCCTGCCGTGCCACTACCGAATGATTATTGTGTGTGGGGCAGCAGGAGACATTGCTGCATGGAGCGCCTCGCGATGGTCTCCTGGGACCGTATAAGTGACACGCTTGCCTCAGTACTGCGTAGTTAGGGTAAATAGGAATTGGTGCAATAGTTCTGAGCAGCTGACGCAGATCGAAAAAAAAATTAATTATGAAGATGTTGCAGAGCTCTGTGCAAGGTCGTACGGCCTAGTCGGAATTAGTGCTTAAAATTTTAGCAATTGGCACAAATCTGGAAAATTTACAAAGATGCTGTAACGTCCAGTGACATGAGGATTCGCTTCGGTAAATACATAGAAATTGCTGCAAAAGGTTTTACTAATAAAGACAGACTTATCTGGAAAGTTCACGAGACGTAGTTTATGTATATGAGAAGTATAATTAAACAATACGAGGGCGTTCTGTAGCAAGAACTCGTATGGCTGCAGCGCAAAATTTCACTTGAGCTCACACAGAACCATAACATTTATCACGTGTATGTCTACAGATACATTGGGTCGTTTTGTATTTAAACACCGGGCAATGTCTCAATATACCCGCACTCACTAGCAGTTCGGCTCCAGTAAACTCGAGGATAACTCCCCATTTAGAATTTTTACTGCTCGGCGACTCTGGAGCAGGAAGCTTTCAGACGACCTTCTGCCGTAAATTACAGATAATTACCTCAAGTTTAGCGATAATCTTGCCTGGAACGAGCAAGTTTACACCAATATTGATTTTCTTTGCAGAGCTTACCGAAGCTGCTGCCGTTAATATACGAAGTAAACGTTACTGGTCAGTCCGTACAGAGCTCTACAGTTTAGCAAATATGTTAAGCGGTTTGGGCACCAAGCGGCATCGATAAATTCTGTGTGGAAAACTTCTGATGATAGCACAATTCAGACCCATACTACCATAGTTTACTGTAGGTTAAAATGATGTACTATACCCGCTAAATGACATAAAAAGGTTAATATAATTATTCTGCTCTGGCTTTCGCTCCAATGATTGAGACTAAGATTCATAGCTCAAGGTTAGCAGGCAGAAAGTGGCCATATGCACAGAAAGAGATAAAGTTTTGTACATTATCAGAGCCAATATGCATGGTACGGTGGCACTATGGAAACCTATTACGCACAGAGCGTATAGACCTTTCCTACCACTTGATGCATTTTCAATTATTTATTGAGAAACTTTCAGAGCCTTTGAATGTAAAGGAATGCGCTATACCCTACTGCAGGGACATGTCCCAATCAGTAATACGAATACTGTATATGTTGGGTTTGAAGTCACTCACATACATATAACGTACGAGCAATTCTCGCCGAATAAAAGTTAGTATGTCCACTGAATAAATTAAATTATGTACATAGCTGCGCCTCGATAGCTGGGCAGTCAAAACGCACTTCAAAGTTGTACTCAGTAATAATTCAATCCACGCCTTACGATTATAATATGCACAGCTTGCACAAGTCACATAACAAATGCCGTTCACTTGTGCGAGTCAGTACTGTTCTATAGCAACGAAAGATTTGCAATAACTAACAGTTAGGGAGTGTTCAGCTGGTCGCCGAAATTAAGCCATCGAGGCTTTAGTTACTCAAAGCTCCGGGCAGAAGATTTGGATTTGTCACCTTGAAACGTGTTGCAATTAAATATTAGAAGCAACGCGATCACGTTTAGCGCTCAAAACTCCATTTACGGAGTAAGATTGAGTTTCTGAAGGCTCTAGGATAAGCGATTGAAACTCACTCGAACGGGTCGAAACCAGCGCACCTGCCTGAAGTTACAAACAAGTCTGCCCTCGAAGACTTAATTTTTGCGCCCAAGCGAACGTGCCCCTAATCCATTAAAGGCTACACCTTAAGTAATAAAGTGATTCCACTTAATCCGCCCACATCAGGACCAACTGATTTGACCACTATCACCAGCTAGTTATAAAATGAGAAGTTAGCACTTTAAGTAAGTCTGTGCTAAAATATTACTAATAAGCACAAGTTCTTGCTGATGTAATTTTTCACCTAGTTTGCAATTACCCGGGTAACTAAGCAAATAAAAATAATTAATAACTCAGGGGCACCAAATAGAGCAGACAGTTCTTACTTCGAAGTTTGAATGACGTAGTTAGAGCACAATTCTGGGAACTTTGTAAATTTAAACATATACTGGCGTACTACATGTTATAAGCGCCTCCTTGTATGAAATAGTTTAACACAATTCAAAATTATTTCATTTTGAATGTTTCACGATATGATTATGACCAAATTAATGGCAATGAATTGCCCGGTAAAAGCGGACCGTAGTCCACAATAAAGGAAGCCATACTTTGCGCATAATACGATCGTCTGATACCATTACAGCACAATTGGTCGCATATGCGGCTAATCGTTTTACACGGCGGTCCTATTAAGTGGAATTGACTGTCTATTTAAATTTCTGTCGTGAGCCTGTTGAACTTTCCGTAAGATATCCGGGGCGACTTTAGAAAATGATGCTGGCTCGTGAAGGTTCAAGTGTTGCACTTGAATGAAACGTCGGTTTTGCTAAGTTCCAGGGTCGCTGGGCATAAGTGTGAGGAGACACGTCAACTCCTTTCCAAAAAGGGTGCAAGTAAAGCGGCGGCCCCCTGCCCTCCTCAAAGACAAGTGGCCAAGCGGCAGAAGTTAGCATTGCCGCCCGGCCCTCATACTCTGCGACACATTCTGGATAAACCGTAGAAATTCGCGGTCTTTAGGCTCCACCCTAATGTAGGTCTACTCACCACTGTCCTGTCCTCAGAAGGATTCACTGATGAATAGATCCAGATCTAAGTTATTTTGTTTTTTGGAAGATTCACCTTCTTTTAGTATTAATTCGTTTGGCCCTCTTAATTTTATACCCATCGGAGAGCTTAGTCCCAAACCGAAACCTACTTTTATACCAACCAATATGCCAGTGTCACATAGCGTAGGTTTCACTTTGCTTTGGCTTAACCACAAGTATTTAAGGCTACTCAAGCTCTCTGCTAAGTGTAATAACCAAGGGCTGGTTCCATTGCAGGACAAATTTAGGCCTTTGAGTATTGACTTGTCCGAAACTACAGACAGAAGCTCTGACTATGCCACTTTGCACCGTGTGGCAGGGTGCGGCGCGAAGCGATTACTTGAGACAGCTCAGAACACCATTTTGCGGGGAGCGTAAATATAGTTTTGCCCATGAGCTCAAGTCAACAGGTCGAAGCCAACGCACCGACCTGAATTCAAACACATCAAGCCCTGAAAAACTAATTTTAGCACCCAATCAAACATGCGTTACGTATTACAGTTCTGTCAGTTTCAGGGGTAACCGATGAACTCAAGTCAACAGGTCGAAGCCAACGCATCTACCTGAATTCAAACACATTAAGCCCTGAAGGATTAATTTTAGCACCCAATCAAACATGCGTTACGTATTACAACACTTTTTGATTTCTAAGACAGACCACTCTAGTCGAAAAAATCTAGTGTTGTAGTCGAACTTCTATTTGGAGAACAATTGTGCAATGTTTTGTGTATAAAGTAGCAGCAGTCGTAGTATGCTCCTCGTAAACCACATGTGCCTCGGATGTCTTATGTAGAAATGTTTGTAGTTTTTCATTGCGTGCCGAATCATGCTATTTGCTTATTTACGAAACACAAGTGCACGATTCATATATATGCAAATTTGAGGCGCTTCCGAAGCTACGTGACGAGATCAGACGATGCAAAACTTATTCCGACTCAATAAGAAAAAAAGATGGTGACATAGCAATGACCCTAATTATTTAAGTAACTTGCCTGTGCGCATTTGCGCGGCCTTGTGAGGCATCACGTGAGGTTGAATTCAAGAATGCTGTCATATTCAGCAGTTACAGCCCTGCCGGGAAGTCAAATGCATTAACTTCTACGTACAGTGCAACATCAGATAAAATCGATAGTTTCCGTGTAAAGTTTCGCTCGGAAAGCATAACCCGGCTAGAAATTTCTAAACGACTGTTCGATATTTTTCGTTACCGCCCCAATAGATTTCGGATCAATACCTGGAATTCTTAAATGAGGATATTCAATGCTTAGTATTCATGTAACATTCTAGGTCGAGATACAGAGCTCAGTATAAGCCATACAACAGACGACACCCGCAGTTTGACAAACATCATAACTCCGGCTCATTGCATGCCGTAAGAGCTGCAGCTTTACTACCTATAACCTGCAGCAGAAAAGCTGCACCCAGCTTTATGGTTCAGCGCGCAGCTCAGCACCGCAGCAGAGTTTCAGCGAAATACGCAGCAGCAAAGCTGCGTACGATGCGAGCACATTACACACGCTATGAAGTCACAATCAGCTTCACTAAAGCAAGCTTGTCGCAGTGGCCGCTCACGCAAAAGCTTCATTTTAGGGGGAAAAAACGACCGTTACGTGAAATACGGCGGCGCCCACACGGCTTGCTCGTAAAGCTTTTCACACGAGGGAAGCCGTAACTTCCCCTCATTAAAACTTAACAAGCGACAGTGAAAGAGAAGCTGCCTTGCTTTCTGACACTCGGCGCTGTTCCCCTCAGTTCGATTCTGCCGCCGGTCTGCAGTTGCCGAGAGAAGTAAACGAACAAGTCTTTAAACTTTTCTATAGGTCCTTCGTTCGATTCTAAGGGCAGATGTCTGTAAAGAATTATGTGAGACTCAACAGTTCCTATTCAACTTAGTTTTTGAGAAAAAGAAAATAGCAAATTTTTCTGCATTTTTTTTTTTTTTTTTTTTTTGAGAGCGCGATTTCTAAAGAGCATACTGCGGGACTCAACTGTTTCCGGGGCTTCTCCCATGCTCTGTATATCCCTCATCCCCTCCCCCATAAAAAAAAATCAATCCATACTGCTCTTGATTCACGGGAAAGTGCCTTGAGAAATGAATGAACACTGAAATGAGGTCATGCATCTTATGACAAGATTAGTCGATTATAGCGCTAAAGTGGCAATATGCAGAGCACGTTTTTGGACTGTACAAAGACAGTACTGACATTCCAACGAAAAGAGATGTTTAGTTAAGGCCGAAGGTTAGGTGTCGAACTACTGATGGTACATCTATAATATAATAAAGACCGATGTGTATTTATCTGTTCCTTTATTTATAGGTTTATCCATTTTCTGTCACGCTTTAATGAAACAGATACGAGGAAATTAACCTAGGTTGGAGTCTCTGGTCATCTTCTCAGGTTCCATTGAAAACTCTTAGGTGGAAAATAGGCCGGGTTGTAGAAGATGGCAAATGTATCTTAATCGGGGACAGTTGAAATTCAAACAATAAATATATCGCAAGCTTAGTCTGATTTGTACGAGTATTAGTTTCTCCATACATCGAATCTATGGCAAAGTATCGGGCGACCTTATGTCTGGATGCACTTCTTGCATTGCTGAAGTTGAAATCGCAGCACTGAAGATATATATCTGAAGCTTCCATTGGCACTCTCATGCATCTTGATTCATAGTGTCTTCCACCAGATAATTTCGTTGCTTCAGCTATTCTCCCAAATTTAATTCAATGGTCGATGAAACAGCTTTCGCTAAGCAAAAACCATTGGACCTGTATAGGCTAGCCTACCGTATCCACAATACCGAATCTGAGCTATTACTCTGAGCGTTGCTGATCGGGCTGCAGTAAGCCATGTATTTTCTCCATTTAAGAGAAAAAATATTTCGATACTAAGCGGCTGTGAAGCCGTAAACGCTCTTCTCAGGGTGCTTAGGTTAGCAGTTGTAAAAACGAATGTATGATCAATGAAGAAGGTCATCACAAATTCTTCGCAGTCATTTTATGGCAGCGCGGGCCCTCTAGTACGTACATACCGCCGCCCCAGGAGGAGCTTTGCAAGTAAATTAGCTCGTAGGCGGCTAAAAACTCTGTTTGGGCAACATTAACCTTTGTTGAGCAAGACCTGCCAACTGTTTCCTCTTTTGAAGATCATATTGGCAACTTTTGCGGAATTTAGAGCTCGCTGCAGCGAAACTAAAGCAATGCTGCCTAGGCGACAGTATTGTGATTGTCTGCATCCCAGGTCCCCGGAGGGTTCAGTGACTCTGTGTGCCAGAACGTTATTATTGTGTGAGTTTTTACTATGCTGAGGGTTGCTACGAGAACTCTAGTTATATTTTAGTTTGAGCTAGAGTTTTTTTGGGGGGAGGGGGTTATGGTAAAGTTGAAGTCAGCTTGACCGCACGCCCCAACTGAGCTCACACGACATGATTCGTGCAACGGATACGTTGATGTTAACTGGCCCCACTAGAGTACAAGGCTGTATTCTCCACAGATTGTCAGGAGCTATGGCACCATAGACGGCAGGCTCTTATGCGACAACCTGAAACCCCCATCCCCGCCGACTATCCACACATTTGGTTAGGGTCAGTACACCCGCAGTAGTGTCTGGAGACCGAATGCTGACTCAGAAAGCCAAGCACCACAAGAGCTCGCTTGCCTAGCAGGCAGACCCGCACTCGCGTATTCAGCATCTGACAGCAGCACCCCTGCTTCCTATGCCCCTATTGCGGGCAAATTGAGTTAATAAACGAAGGCTAGAGCCTTTGAAATCATGCACATAAAAATATGATAATAAATAGTACCAGTCCCTTATTACCCACGCATACATGAAGTACTTTGTTGTTTTCCTCCAAAGCTCAAAACTTACGGTTCTTGTAAGTACTTGCTTTATCAACCTATTAGCACACATTGTTCAATAATAATGTAATTTTTACGAGAAAAAATAATTGTCTTGGTTCAGGATTATTCATGAGCATGAATGGAAGTATGCTATATCAAATGCAATGCAGGGAAGCAACAAAGTATCTCATGAATCAAGTGCTGATATGAAACAACTGATAACGTCGTAGCCAGTAAACACACTACTAACGAGGCTGTCGTGTTGTTTGCATTGATCACAACATTATGATGACTTGGTGTTCTAAAGAAAGGTGTAAAAAAAAGCAGCACCGAAAGCTAGTTTACGATTCTCGCAAACTGCTCCTGACCGAACCTTGACCAATGATAAATACCATGAGATTTAAATAACAGCAATTACTTTTGCACATACATTTGCCTGTGTCTGATGGAATCATATTGATCCAAATTCGGCCAGGAGATGCAAAAAACTTGAGTGTGTAACTGATCCATTTTACTTTTTATTTATTTGTTTGTTATTTTATTTATTATTTATTTATATACCTATCCAAATTATTAATAATTTATTTTATTTTGGTTTCGGCAAATTGAGCAGATCCTCCTTTTGATTTGGGCGCAAGTAGTTACCAAGAAAAAATTGCATCTCTCCAATGATAAAACGAAGCCTTCAGTGCCGAAATCCACTGATGTCGTGCAATCTCGTGTTTGTTAGATTAATTCCTCCACTGCGGTCGTTCTGACGCAGTTACTTCTGCTCCGTGCATCATTCGGGCTCAGGTGATAAAAGGTGAAATATAATAAAGTGCGGTGTAATTTGGAGACGTGATGCGAGCCAAGTTTGAATTTACTGAAGTCCCTGTGTGAGGCTGCCGGGTTCTTTAGCTCATCTTCCACTTGGAGTGCTCATCACACCGTGTTATGGGGCCCTTATGCTTCTCTTTGTAAGGGCAACAAAGCCCTTGCCCGGAGACCCTCGTAAGCTCAGCGCAGCAGCAGCAGCAGTGCCCTCGTACAGAATTAAGCTCTTACGACAGGGCGGACCGGTCCTCACGACCACCTTTAGAAGGTTTTCTCAGTTGTGCTACAACCCCCTAAAAAAGCGGCGCAGTGTGTTCATACGAATGTCAAAGAACTGTGTACGGTTGCTGCTTCACTGTATCAATTCAACCACTTGCTTGCCGAAGTCGCCCTTGCTAGAATGTGTACTCTCGAACGGTGCAGAAAAGCATTTCTCGCTGAAAGCATACTAGTAAGTAAGCAATTTGTCTGAACTACTGACTTAACCCTTCATGCCTACAGTAAGCATTTGTGGACGTTACAATTAGTGCAAGTTTTACAAAAAGTGATATATAATTATGGCACTAACTGGCTAAAACACTTAAAACAAGGGAAATATTTCTAAACCGTTGCTGTAGATGTCTTCACAGTTGTAGAAGGAAAGATGTACTATGTTTCTGATAAATATATGTTACTATAAGAAAATATTGTGAGTTTAGCGAAAACCTTAATGACATGCATACTTGGAATCTCTCTACATAAAGCCTCTTTGAAAACACGAATGAGACTTTTTTTTTAAGGCGGAGGGGTTCCCCGGAGAGCTCTGCAAGTGTATTTGGAGACATTTTCTGACTTCCTGACGATGAAAAGCATTCCAGAACAACAAGCCGAGGCTCCGATGCCCTTGGGCTAAGAGATTACATCCTCCATCTTCCTTCAAGAGTTTATTATGACTGATGAATTGTGAGGATTTAACAACAAAGCTAAACATGTTACGCCAAGAGGCGTTTGCTCAAGTGTAACCTCTTTACAGAACTCACTGTAAATCTACAACGGCCCTGCCATTTGTAGATATTCTGAAGTACCGAGAGGTGAAAAAATTATCCGGTCTGTTACAACTCTGTGGCAAAGTATATTGAATAGTTTGTTATACAATAATTCATGTAAAAAATGTGCGCGACACGCTGTTTCACCCGTTCACATTATCATTATGCTTGCGTGCAATATAATGGTTCATATATGGTTCAACGAGGATAGTGTAACGATCGCCTCTCTAGTCTCACCAACGTAAATATTGAGCGATGTAGCACAATATTGCAACCACTACCAATTTGAAAGCATTTACTGTTACTCAGGGTTACACTCAGTGTACTGGCTACACCCCAGTCGGAAATTATGGTTGTGATTATAGTAGAATATAGTGCTCTATGAGAGATTAAGGTCGATTATGGATGATGAAACAATATGGTAAATACGTCGACCATAACATAACGTTGATTTTAGTATATTTAGGTCCAGATTGGTTGAGGCAATATTGGTTGTTTAAGGTTTGTCAGGAAACGAAGCTCGATGGTAGTACATGGATGTTGACGACTATATATGGTAGATGGTTGTACCTGGATATTTAAAGACTATATATGGTAGAGCATAACTATGGTAACTTATTAACGGATTTCCGTACGTACGATCATGAAAGGAATTCCTCCCATTATATGGGGCAGAATATGTATGGATTGCCATGGATTTTAATAATATGGCTAGAATACCCAACATTATCGACCAAAGTAATATTGTATGACTATAAGTTTGAATGCGAAACATCTAAAAATTCATATATTAGTGCAAAAATAGTGCATATTTTCAGTTTTTCTTTCCTGTCGATGAAATGTAAAAATTGCAGGGTATGTATGGACACTATTATAACCTCCTTGACGTTATTTTTATCTATTGTTACCCGATTTTTTTACGCTTAACCACTTTAGCGTAGTTACCCATTATCTTAATTTTTTGTTGTATCCTTTGCTAAATAGTATTGCAATCTTTGATCTAATATTGCTATCTATTTTTATGTTCATTCAGTTTATATCTGTAGAGATTTATCAAGAAATTATTCTTATTAGCTTTATGTAAAAGATATCAAGTTTTATGAAATATTTAGCCTTACGTACCCTGACAACGGGTACGGTGAAAACTTATCAATCGAGTTGTGACTAAACTGGGTAGTGTAGCTCTATACCGACTTAGAGTTAAAGAAATTACATATAAACGTGCGTTAAGTGCACAGACTGGTTAAAGCTCCTGCTCTAGCATCTTTCTGAAGATTTGAGCCTTTGACCATTCTGAGCTGCAGGCCTAGCACGTATGTATGAATTAAACTATTTTTTATAAGCAACTAATCATCAGCAAACAAAGCAGGCATCGACTGCATGCTATGTTAATAGTTAAAAAAATTTATATTGGTAGAATATAGTTGTATCATTCGCTGAACACTGTCGATTTTGGTCGTGAATGGTGTTTTTTACGGTTCACTATGGTAGATCCTGGTTGTGCAGCTAAAACCTTAATGGTTGTATTTGGGTATGTATGGTTGGGAATTATGTTTGGCAATATGGTCGAAAGTTGTGACATATCTCTACCATACTGCACCCCATAAATAAGCCCCATAAGCGATTGTTCCCCACATTGCGTGAGTGCGATTTCACAGTACGGTGAAAACGTTAGGTAGCAATCCTCGATTTCGCTGCAGCTTTCACTCGCGGAGCTACACCGCAGATATAAATTTGTCTCAAGACGTCCCTAGGAAAAACTCTGAAATAGGGCCAAAATCTACAATATTACTGTGCTTGTGGTTCCATAGGTACATACGTCCGTCCGTCCGTTTGTCTGTACGTTACACTTTCAGTATTAGATAGGGGAAAATTCAACTTGCAATAAGCTCTGATTTCGACTGGAAAGAAATTCAGCCATGGCTGTGCTTTTTTCGTTTTTGGAGATAATTTCAGTCATTTTTTAAGTATTACATGAAACTCATTGTACACGTATCATATCTACTTAGCTGCTTGTTCATGGCATTCTTAATAGGGCCAAATACGTAGCTAGGATACAGCACGGGGGCACAAAGTGGACAGTTTTTTATAGCTCTCCTCTAAAATATTTTTTGAAGTGGAAATGCGATGGCTAAAGAAATACAATGATATCTTTCTGAACAGATGGTTACGCTAACATAAGAAACTGTTACTGAAGAAATTGGCCGAGTCAGTTGTACTTTGTTCTGCAGCTATCCCATCAGATAAAGCGAAAAAACGATGGGCTACCGTTCAATATCTACGGGCCAAATACCGGTGAAAAAAATTGTATACGCCAACGATAAGATAGAAATGTGTAAGATTATAAAGGGCTCGATTATCTGTAAAGTATGGGGAATAAATTTAAGAAAAGGCATGCAAGTACATGAAAAAATAATACAAGAAGTATTTTAGTATCTCAATGCCTCTAGCAAGAAACAAGTGCGAATTCTTTGTTGACAGAACATATGCGAGACTGACAGGTGAAATCAGACCACTAAAATAGGTTAGATGAGGTATTTTCAGGTAGATAGACTACGTTACGGTTCGTGAAGATTAAGTGACGGGAAATTTGTTTAGAAGGGGTAGGTTAAGTTAGAAGCGCTGCCATAAATCAAACGAAAGTAAGTGAAAACATTCATTAACCGTGGAATATTTACCGATTCTGCTAGTACAAATAAATTGTATGTATTACAGAGGCCCGTTATCCGTGAATTAGTAAGCCTGCATGCAGATGCTGAGACTTACCAGCAGTGCTTCTTACAGCCGTGTTATTTACGACTGCTGCAGTTCCTGTTTCTCACTCTTCAGTAGATACGCCATAACTTTACTGTACATGCACCACATTGCTCTGTGTACTGGTGGAGTATACAGGGTAGTTATTCTCGTTACGTAATGCACTCTATGATGTGCAGTGTTCTGGTAAGGCACACAGGTCTACACTGTACAGTATAGTTGACTTTTGGTTCTCAATACTCTCTATGTTGCACGATGTACAAGTGGGCTATAGACTATAATTGTTTTCACTCATTACTGCGCAGTGTCCTAGTGGAATACACAATTTTGTTACTTTTGCTGTCATAAAATCTGTTCATATAGTGACCGAGTCGAGTTATGCATCTGTCTTTTCTTATGTTGTCAGCAGGCAGGGTTGTTAACTTAATAGTATGAGCCGTGCGAGTAAAAAAACAGTAGTCAAAAATAGCAAAGAAATCGTAGCTCTGAAACTGCCAACAGATTAGAGAGTACAAATATATTTGAAAACTAGAACGCCCAAGGGCGTAAGACCATCACTCGCGGTGGGGGGGGGGGCACATTTCAACGCTGCTATTTTTTATGGCCAGCTTGCTCTAGAGTTTTGGCATTTTTCACATCTAGGCAACCCACCTGAGTCCCTGCAAACAAAAATCAGAACAGTGCTCAACTCTGTCTCCCTCTTCTTGAGTGGACAGGCAAATATACAAATATATATAAGATTTAATATACTGTACTTAAATTTTTAAGGATAGCATTTTTTACAGTATACTGTATTAGGCCTAGGAGCATAAATCTACCTGGACATAAGCATTCTGTTTTGAATGGTGTGGAGCTTACGTAAGTAAACAGCTTCTCTTACTTGGGTCACAAAATCACTAATGATTTTCGTCATGACCAGGATCTAGAGAAAGAAACGCGAAAGCTCCATGGACATGGTAACACGTTAATTGAGAAATTCTGTCACTGCTCTGAAGACGTCATATGCCAGCTGTTCCGAACCTAGTGACACCCCTGTTCTGTAACTCACTTTGGTGTAACTTTAATAAGAATCCATTGAGCGCTTACGTGTTGCTTATAACGACATATTCCGCACACCAATGAAAGTGCCTAGGTCTAATAATGCAAGTCAAATATTTGCTCAAAAGTACATTGATTGTCTCAAAGTCAGGACCAGGAAATGCGCCTTGAGCCTGAAATACAGGATGGAAAACTCTAGCAACTCATTATTAAAAATCATCCGCAATGGCCCTGGCTACAAGCGATCAACTATATGCAGCTACGATGACGGTGCATACTGTTGCCTGACGGATGCCAAGCAATGGGGCGTAATGATGTCTAGAATGTAAGACCACTGCGATATGTCCTTTGTTTTTAACCTAGAAATAAGATACATCCTCTTGTGTACCGCGAAAGATTTCAGTATCGTAATGTCTCCATGAGAATGAAATAAAATTTATTTTTATTACATCGGTGCCACAATATGCGAATCCTATGACATGACACCAGCATAACTTCACACATATGATTTAGATATTTACGAAGCCAATAATAATTTGATCAATCTCATATGTATTTTCATGAAGCCAGGTGCAATTTCATGAATATGACATTGATGTTAATGAAACATTACGAAGTTTCAACGCTGTGCTATTAGTACTTGCGAATCCTAAAATATCACAGTTTGTTACATGATATTTAGGATGCCAATTAGATTTTCATATTTCTAATATAGTATAACGAGGATATAATTACGTGTATTTAACAGTGGCCGGGTGAATGAAACATATTTCAGTCGCCAGTTCTGATCTTTACAACGGCTATTCTTTGACGTTCTACAAGTAATTTGGAGCACTTATTTCTCTGCCCGATTGCCTATTAAGTTACCAGCTATAGAAAGTGACATTCGGTCAATCAACGTCGCAGCTATCGATTTTCGATAACATGTAAATTGCCACCATTTTGGTCGAGGCTGTGAACCTAAGAAACATACGTTAATGTTAAACAAAGTATATATTTGTCAGTTCGTAACGTATTACTGCTTCTAAAGTAATTGGTTGGACAATGGAACGTACTTAGGACAATACATAGTTTATCTAGTGTTGTAGATACGATATGCAACTTATAATAGGTAAATATTTGGAAGGAAATGTGTAAAATGCTGGGGTGGAAAAACAAGAGACAAAAACAACAGCAGTAGAAATTATATGTGATATAAGCAGATTTAGAGAGTAAAATGATCTTGAAGCTGAAATGGTAATAACAGCACAGTACTTGTGCCCCGTACCGTATGGTTAGTGCTGGTCCTAGTCATGGCTATAGAATAACTTCACTAGTGACTCAACTAGTCACGACTCCCGCATGATCGATTCGTTACACGTTAGTTTACGTGTTCTTTGAGCCAAATGGCCGCTTGCTTTATTGTGCCCTTTACAGAACAGAAAAGTAAACAGCTTTCTCAGATCTAATTCGCTGCAAATTAGAAAAATAAAAAATTTTGACTTTCACATTTAACACATTATCAACTAGAGCACTCTGAGAGCGCATACCTCCGCCTAGTAAGGCAACGGTAACGAAAAATTTAAATTGGCTTTGAACCCACGATTTTCTTTGTATCAACTCCAAAATCCATTTTTTGTGCCTTCTGATAGTATTAACATTTTCTGAAATTTTTTTTATGCAGATCCGTTCTTAACTTTTTGAGTTTGGCCGCAAACAAATATTATGACAAACATAAGTCAAACATACAAACGAACCAATCGATCTGCACCAAAATTTAATCATTTATGTCTTTTAACATTATTAACAACTCTAGAAAGTTTCATAGAGACCCATTGAAAACTTTCTGAGTTATTGCGCTGACTAACATAAAATCAAACACAACGGCAAACAGACAGATCATCACAAAAATTTTTCATCTACTCTTCATGATATAGCTACCAAATAACTCGTGTAATTTTCGTAAAATTCCGTCCATAACCTTTTGAGTTATGGCATTGAGAAAAATGAGGCACAATCAAACAAACAAACGGATGGACGGATCTTCGCCAAAAGTTAATCATCTGTTCCTCCTAACATAGGTACCTTACAATCCCTGTAGTTTTGTCAAAATCCGTCAATAACTTTTTGAGTAATCTTGTTGACAAACAGACAGAAAGACAGACAAACAGAGAGACAGACATATAAACCCAACGAAAAAACAACCTCCTTGGCGGAGGTAAATAGTTTGGAAAGCATAGTCGTGTTGACAGGGACATAACGAAACAATCGGCCAATCTTCTCACAGAACGCGCTGATTAGACGAACGTGTGAGCAGGGCCTTATAATAGCAACTCAACACAGACATCGATCCTGATATACAGGTCAAGTATTTATGTAATGCTTGTACGTGAAGGGCTTTGTGCAAAAAATAACGAGCGCACGTACATCTATAATCATACCAATATCACGTGTCTATATATCGTAATTAACATCAAAATCAACGATTTAGCTTTCGTCGTTATCAAAATAATAAGCGCAATGAATGCTCATAACGCTCAACTTGCAGGCATAAGAAACGATATATGCTTAGCAATTACAGGTGAAGCAGAATTTATTGCAATTAAAGACATTGCAAATCTACACGAGTGCACCCGACGGGGCTTTCATTATCTTTGAAGCAATGACCAGCAGCTGAAATTACTGGCACAATAAAAGCACTGATGCATTTCATTGGGCAGCGGAGAAGCATGGCCGCAGCAACATTACCGCCCTAAATATCCTCATATTTCAAAGCAATGGAACGGCAGACGCTTGTACCACGGGCACCTTCTTCTCATCAGGGTCATAAATGTAGCTTTGCCTCGCACTCTGCACAGCACAAATGTTTGCCTGTTGGGCTCCATACTGCCCCAAAAGGCCCCTAAATCTACAGGTCTGAATAGCTATAAAAATGTAACGAGAGACCCAATGGTATCGTTTAAGTTAGGCAGGCGGAAGAGAAAGAGCGGGACTGCCGTAGAGGTCGCGTGTCTGTTGTACACATCACGACATCATCAGGTGGGACTAAAGCCGAGGTGTTTTCGAACCTAGTATTGTTTTTTGAGCAGATTGGAAGACACGACTTCCGCTGACTGTGCTTTACAGTTTCTGTTGCATTGAAACTTTGATGTATCTGAAGTTCGTTACCTCCGACAAAGAGGTAATGTTTTCGGCGTGGTTGTCTGTCAGTCTAGTAGTCTGTTATTGTGTTTGTAAGTCTGTTACCAAGAAAACTAAAAAAGTTATGGAGGGATTTTGATGAAATTTACAGGGACTGTTAGGTATACATAAGGAGAAACAGATGATCAATTTTTGATGAAGATTCGTCCATCCGTTTGTTTGTTTGTTTGTTTGTCTGCTTCATTTTTCTGAATACCATAACTCAAAAAGTTATGGACAGATTTCTATAAAATTTACATGAGCTGTTAGGTATATTACGAAGAGTAAATGACTAAATTTTGTAATGATCTGTTTGTTCCTTCGTTAATTTAATTGCCACGGTTTTCAGTTTTATATTTGTTAGCACAATAACTGAAAAGATTATGAATGGTTCTTTATGATATTTATAGAAATTGTTAGTAATGTTAAAATATATTAATGATGAAATTTTGGTGATGATATGTTTGTCAGTTTGACTAATTTTTGTTAGAGTATTTGTTAGCAGTATAACTCAATAAATTATGAACGGATCTTCAAGAAAATTACTGAAGTTTTCAACACTGTTGATGAGCACAAATGATTAGATTTTGATGTTGAAACAAAGAAAATCATGGTCTCAGAACCAATTTGAATCGTGCTCAACCGTTACCTTGCTCGGCAGATGTATGTACTCTCATCAGAGTGCTCTAGTTAGTGTTGTGGTGAAAGCATACGCACGTATCTTAATTATCACTAGAGGACGTCAACTATCGATAATTCAGTTTTTTAGCCACCCCGTTTTTTCAACTAAAGAAAACAAGAAGTCCAAGGCTAGACCCATAAATTATTTCAGCGATTTTTAAAAGACGACTGCTGCAGACTTTACTGTGGATGTTGTCATACATTAAAAGCCAGGTGAAGTAATAATATTTCTCTGAGTATATCGCGACACTAGTACTCATCCTGGCATTGGCTGGAGTGCGACACTCATTAATTTTTAGCATGTGTTTCTGAAAGTTCGAGGAGCATGACATGCTTGGAGGGATGACTAAACGAAAATCACAAGGTCGGTTTCTCATTGTAAGCCCCTGAGTTTTAATTGAAATTTACTGAAGAAACGATTTTGATTAATCGAGTAATCGGGAATTGAAACATGATGTTCGCACTGAACAAATCCAATTTAAAAATTAATTTTTCAGGGCAGTATAACTAAGTTCCGGTAGCCATAATTCTTTAGTACAGTCGAACACAGCGCAACATCTTTGCTGTTAAACAGATACTTATAGCTCGATGGGTTCAGTGTTTAGGGGCGCTACCTCGCTTTGATATAACGAAATTCAGAGGTTCTATTTCGCAATCCAGCGAAGAAAATCTTGATGCTAAGTAATGCAGCGTCAACAATTCTATCATTCATAAGCTAGTGAAGGGGGAACTGACTTCAAAGTCCGCAGTGCCACTGTCATATGAGACTTCCGTCTATGATGCCATAGCTCAGAGAATCTGTAATCGACTGTAACCGTATTCTTCTCGACCCACTAGAAAGGATACATCTATAACAAGAACCAGTGCCTAGTTTGGGTGCCTGGTCAAAGCTACTTTACCCATTGCCTTTACTGGCAGAAATTGTAAAAATAATTAGAGACTAGGAAAATAACGAAATTTAATCTAATTCTTTTCTCTTCTTTTATACTGTGACCAAAATTTTGAAACCTGAATATCACCTGAGCGCAGCTTGTTGAAATAACTAGAGAAACTCTTGGAGAGAAGAAATGTATTTCCCCCTAGTCACCGAAATTTTGGAATGGCGATTTGATACCAATGCCATCACTGCCATAAACTAGAGATTCTCTTCGGTAAAAAGCCAGTTCCGTAAACATAGGTGCCAGCTGCTATTAATTTCATTACGATAAGAATCAACTCCATCACGATGAGCACCAATTATATATGCTATTGGTACTCATTTCGTTTCGGTAATAATCCAACTCTATTAAGATTCACAGAATTTATCTTTCCTCTCGATAGGTTGCTAATTTCCTCATGATAAGAATCTATTCTAGTAGGACGAGTGCCAGTTACATTACTACCATGGAGTATTAATTACATTATGATAAGACACAACTCAGTGCCAGTTAGAAGACTGGCCAAACCCACTTCCTATCGTAAGATTGTCATTTCTTACTAACAGGAAACACCCGCAGAATATCTGGTCAACGATTTCCAATAATAGGGTTTGAATAAATAAAACAGTTGGGCGAGCAATGCTATGGTAGAGGGTCTTAACTTTAGATGGGCTATAAGAACATAATGTTGTGCTGCTCATATATATGATCTTCATTAGTAGGACATTGCATGGCTGGCAGTTGTACTTTGTCATTCCTTGGCATTGAGCAAAAATACGCTGAACGAGCGATAGCAAAAATAGAATCTTTATAGAGGAGAGGCTGTTGTGTCAAGGTGAATTTATTTCTTAACTTCATTTATCATTCCTTGGCATTGTGTGAAAATGCGGTGCATTATCGGTGGTAAAAACAGAATATTTAGAAGACACTACAATGGAGCATGAGGTTAACCCTTTATTGGAAGGCTTAAATACGCTTTAGTAGGAATAGTGCCGGTCAAGGACCACACGATACCTTGACTGTCCACTCCTTGCTAATGGCAAATTGATAATTCCTTGACAAAATTTGCTCCATTTAATGAACGGACTTGAAGCAAAAAAATAAACTGTTCTTAGAGACGCTAGGAATGTATCTATTGGAACTAAACACGCATGCGTGAGCACTAGCTAACGGTAAATTGCAAAAACTATTTTAGTCAAATTAATTCATTTTGCTGTCTCAAGCTTCAATTATCGTCGTCCAAAGTTGGTATATAGCTACGAATTTGTGTTTCTTGCTGATAAACACATTTCTTGCAACACCGAAAACCATTTAATTTTTGTTTAAGGTCGTTCTGTAGCCTGGAAAAGATTGAATAGAAGTTTAATATATTTACAATGAGCCACATTTGCAAACTTCAATGGACAGTCAAGGCATCGGGTGGTCCACGTACCGGTATATGGGGAAGTAACATATATGTTCACTTACCTGGTAAAGAGTTCAATAAACGTGCATTATCGACCGACTTATACCTCGTGTGTGTGTTTTTATTCTACAGTATATCAAATCGTGTATTTATCTTGATCAGTGTGTTTGTTTAATTTGGCTTATCCCTCTTTCTTATATTGAAGCAGAATTATCTGGTCGGCAGGCAATATGCATATGTATATCCTAAATATGGTTGAAGATCCATGGACGAAGTTCCTAGCCAATAAGTAAGTTGATATTTGTTTTGCGTAGACAGGTAATAATTTATGTCGGCCTAGCTGTGTTTTCATCACGGCGACAAAGAGAGCTGGGAAGCGTATTAGACCGCACTCATACTTTTTATTTTATATCATAGATCAAACAGACAGGAATAATGCATCCTTCAGAGTAGAAATACGATTATTTGCAGAAACAAAGTGGACCTGCCCATGCAAGTTTTTTAAAGGCGTCAATGTACATAAATTGTAGTAGTAGTACAGAAGTGTAAATGTAAGTCGAAGTGGTGCCAGTGTAAATTGTAGAGGTCTAATTAAAGCGTTCTTTGTTACTGCATGTGGACGTGAGCTGATTTATAAATTTCTTTCTTTTCCGTGTTATCTTAATGTATCTTTTTTAGCCATTGCATTTATATGATGATGCTTTACTCAAGGCATAGTACGCCTTCATTTGAACCTATTATTATATTGATGAAATTGAGTTCTTGATGGAATTTATACTATTATGACTATTACTATGTATACTATTATCATTGTTCTAAGCCCATTTTCCATGCAAGTTACCATCTGTGGGCACTTCCTCCATATTAAAGTTAATGAGAAAGGGTTTTTCAACCACACGGTAAACGAGTAAAGTTTTATTAGTAAAACCTGCAAAAACTGCTGCAAACTGCGCTTCCTTTCTTTATTCCTGATTTTGCTTTTGTCTGAATAAATGCTGTTAATGCTGCTGATGCCTGCAAGCATAGGCTGAGTGTATTCATGTATTTTTCTTTTGCGTGGCCTCCTCTTTTTATGACTGGATCCCATAACGACAATGTAATAATGTTGTTTACTATGTACTTATTGTCGTATCTGTGAACATATTGCATTCTTAACAAAAATTGTTGTTGTTGTTGTTGTTATTATCAAAACAATATCAGAAACGTTATTAACATTGTATAAAATGCGAAGTTGTTTCCACTGACATATTTTAACATTTTCTATGTAGAACAGAAACCTTGAAAACAAGCGTGAAGAAAGCAGCAGAGAATTAAAACCAAATGGATAGCAGGGTCAAGAAGCAGCCATAAAATTGCCTTAATAGTTTTTTTTTTCAGAAAACATGGAAGGAACACCATGGTTTCCTAAGGATGGAATATTATAGCCTCTCCTATATTATATAGATTAAATTTTCATGTCATCCATACCAAAAGAATGAGATGAAAAGTCAGAAACATGAATCTTAAACTTTGCTCGCTTGAAGCGCACTTTCATTTATGATACAGTACAACAATCCGAAAATTTCGAAGAATATTTACAATAAAATTGAAGCATTCAATTGTGCATGTCACTACGATGAACAGGGCAAATCCAGAATATCAAATTTAATTAAGGTAGAAATTACTTATCTATATTAGTTAACAAAACGCCTCACAAAGCCATCTTACGAATATAAGGATCAACCACTTCGTATTTGGCGAACAACCAAGAATTGATCTATAGGTTCAAGAGAGAAAGTACTATGCATATTCACAGTACGAGCGAATATAAATTTATTAGCTCCGAGAGCACCGCTAAGATGTTGTAAGTGCGCTAGTAAGTTAGTAAGTTCGTGCCGGAAAGGCAGCTAACATGCAGGCTGAAGTTGTTGGGGCGAATATTGATAAATGTGATGTATTGATTTTGTTGTGTAACGCAATACGAAGACATGCCAATTTGAAGTCAGGTAATACTTCCATCTGTAAATATTCAAGAGATTTTCTTGAACATTGTCATGATCAGATTTCAACAAAATAATGACAGCAACTATGCTGGTGACGATAATATTAATAAGAACAAGAAAAATAATATTATTACAGTAATATTAAAAGCAGGAATGACAATAAAACTATCTACGGTATAAAAGTAACATTAGGAACAGTCAAGCGTTAATGAATACTGATATGTAAATATGTTTATGTATTAGCATATTTATAATTTATAAATAAGTAATGTGTGAATCCCGTAGAAATTTCTCGTTTCGACATGGCATTGCTGTATGTGGTACACCAATGTATGTTATATTACGCTTGTATGTACTACCTAGTACCTATCTACAGGATGTGTCACACTTCCCATCTATTATATTATTTTGTTTGAGATTCCGTACGTCCGTCCCCGTGTCTGCACGTGACGTTTTTCAGTATTAGATGAGGGAAAATTCAACTTAAAAGCAGCTCTGATTTTCGCTTCAAAGAAATTCAACCATACCTGTCTTCTTTTCGCTTCTTGATGAAACTTTTAGTCAGTTACGAAGCAAAGATATGAAGATCATTTCATCCGCATCATGTCTACCGTTTTTCTGGCCATATTATGTTCATTTTACTGATAGCGAATGACATTCTTTATAGGGTCAGATGCGTACCTAGGATACACTACGGGAACACAGAGCGGGAGCGTTGGACACCACGACTCAAAAGCATGTATGTATATTTTTTAAGCGACTTGGCGATGTCTAAGGAAATACAATGACATCTTGAAAACATATGGTTACGTTGCTGTGACTGTTGAAATTAGTCAAGTCTGTTGCATAGCTGTCATATCAAATAAAGCAGAAAATGATGGAACACTGATCAATATCCACGGGTCCTGTAATAGTGCGAAAAAACTGGATACGTCGACAAAAAATTGAATCGTGTAAGAGTATGAAGGGCTAAGTTATTTGCAAACGGGGGGAGGGGAGAAATAGAGTTTAGAAAAGGCTATGTCGTTATCAAGATACAAGCGCGAAATATTTACTGACATACAAATGTGACATTAACAGGTAAAATCAGACTACGAAGAGAAATTAGACGAAGTGTATGGTAGACGGACTGCGTAACGGTAGACAGGGTTAAGCAACGGACATTAGCTTAGACGGGGTGGGTTAAGTTAGAAGCCTGCCTCAGTTCAAACTAAGGCAAGTGGAAACATTAGCTAACCGTGGAATCTCCACGGGTCCCGCTTGTGTAACTAATTCAATTAGTGTATAGCTACCTAATACGGGCAAGGCAATACAACAGATGGTTTTAGGTCGCTCAGTTGACGAAATGGAACTCAGGACTTGCCAGGAAGAACAGGAACCGTAAAAAAATTGCATGTTGAGTCTCTGTGTCGCAGACACAGATGCACAATTTCTAAACAGACCTCAAATCTTTCTGGAGACCATTGTGACGTCATCATTGTCTTGTCTCTCACTGAGCCAGCAAGATTATTGCTAAATGTAAGGACGTATTCCTAGTGTGTAACGCCACTAAATTCTACTTTTTTGAGGGTCACTTCTGGTGCCGCCAGCTTCCGGTTTCCCAGGCCCCGCCCACTTCCGGTTTGCCCCCTAACACCCTGCTACACCGGAAGTGCATTGGCCATCATGAACCAAAAGGTAATGCACGAGGGCAAGCTACCCTAAAAAAGTAGTATTTGGTCACATTACGTACCATATATGACACATCAAGTAGCGTAGGGTTAATTATGCACAATTTTGGAGAACGCTGCTTGTTAGTATAGTCATTAACACAAAATAACAGTAAACGCATTTTACAAATTAAAAGAGCTCATTTGTGATCCTCAATAACACTACCATCGATACGGAAGGCTGCAAGGCCCACGAAGCCAGTATACAGCAAAGACTCGCATTGAATGGTAAGTAAAATTAATTAAGTGGGAGACCTTCAGACTCTGGCGTTTGCTAATCAATAAACCTTCCTTGCAATGTACGGGCCATCGACTGTGTATCATTCCGTCTTCCAAAAATAAAGGAAGTACATTGCCAGTGATTTATCTAGTGCCAAGTAACTCTAGCATGAATCTCATCCCAATTAATTTAGGGAGCTGAATACTAAATTTGAGATATAGCTGCTCCCGTGAATATACTGTATAGTGGGAGTGTTAGGTGTATCTGACCTAAAAATAATGGGTACCTATGTCATTGCAGTAGAGTTTCATGCTCGCCATATTCCGAATTGCTTCGAGTCGAACACGTTCCACTTGCAGAGGGTTCTGTCATTTAGTACAAACATAAATCAGACACCAATAGACTTTATGGATAGAACTTTAACTACTGCAGTCTTGAACGTTTAGAAACAGGGAAATTTCTATATGCAAGAAAAGTAGCATGAAAATGTTCACAACACCAAAAGTTAAATTATAATTTTTCTTGTCAATATATAAGGTATGTTTGCTGTTTTTTTAGCAGATAGCTCCAAATTCAGAATTTGTAATATGAATTCAAGTGAATATTCTAGCCCGAGTATGTATTATATTAACTTCTGATACAGCCGATACAAAATTAGTCGAAAGTTTTATCCTCAACCCCAAAACAACCGCACTGCGGCTGCTAGAACACAATAACATCAAGCACATAAAATCCTGTATAAAATCGACGCATTGTTTCTAACCGTAACACATTCAATTATTATTATTATTAAATCACACCAGATTGGCGACGGGGGAACAGAGAACGTCAATGAGGTTGACAAACCCCCACGCAGCCAGCCCAGCGAGTGAAGAAAAAAGAAAGAGAAGATTCGAGATCACAGAGTAGCTCAGTGACAGATCGTTTAAAGCTGCCAATACCCGCACCAGCAAAGACAGAGCCATCAAGACCATTCCAAACATCCACACACGATGGAAAAAACGAACTAGAATACTGGCCCGTATGGCAACGTAACGGTTCCAAGGCAAACTCATGAAGAGCACCAATACGCCGAGTATACCGGGTACCTCAACCGAACAAACGGCACCGGAAGAAAATCAGACAGTGGATGACTAGGGCAGTTATAATTTTATACAAAAAGCAGACCTAACCAACTCTGCGACGATGCGCCATATCACAAGACACACCATCCAGCATGGACGTACATCCACGCAGCACTTTGTCAAGCAGACACAATTGATAATCGGCAGCAGAACCCCTGACTACGGAGCAGTATTCCAGAAGAGGGAGGACATAGCAATTAAAGCAGCGACGTGCCAATTGTACGGAGCCAAACACCCTCCAAGCACACCTCATCAGACCAATTTTTTGTGATGCACGTGAGGCAACAGAACGAATGTGGGGCTCAAACGTCAACTTGGATGAAAATTGACACCCAAGATTAAATAGTTATCAACCACAGGGAGTGACACACCATCCAGTATAAGTGCAGGAAAAGGAGGTCTCACTGTGTACGACCTGGACACGAGCATGGTCTTAGTCTTGCCTGCATTTATCCTCATCCCCCACCTAGAACAACAGAAATTAATCACTTCCAAATCATGTTGAATGGATACTGAAACCTCCAACCTATCACTAGGCTTATCGCAGACAGCCAGCAAAGTAATATCATTAGAGTAACCAACAGGTAAATTGATAACAAGATCAAACAGGTCCGCTGTATATTCAATCAATAACAAAAGGCCCAGAACACTACCCTGTTGGACACCAGAAACCACGTTCAAAAGCTCACTCTCTTCCCATCAACAACTACACATTGACCTTTATCAAATAAAAACTGACTAATTACTGCGAAAATTGAACCAACAATACCCATCAATCTCAGCTCATGGAGCAGCCCAAGGTGATTCGCGCGATGAAAAGCTGCACTGAAGTCAAGCTGTACCAACCTTGCCTCATGACCCCCATCAAAAGCCAGCTGTAACCCATGAGAAATATGAAGTAGAGCATCACAATTTCCCAAGCCCTTACGAAAACCATACAGTGTTGGGGGAAGGACACCCTGCTTCTCATGAAAACGACCCAACCTCGACGCAGACAACCTCTCATAAACTTTCGACAAAACAGGTGTGATCGAGATGGGTCTACAGTCGGAGGTTCGGGATGAAACAGAACCCTTCGGAACAGGCATCACATAGGCGACATGCCAGCACTCCGGAAAAGAGCCCAGCCGTAACATCCGACGGAACACGGAAGCAAGCGGGGCTGCGAGGACACCAGCCACCCTCCAAAGAAAGAGAGGAAACATACCCGGTGGATCAGTACCCTCATAGGGGTCCAGGTCAAGAACAAGGCGGTGAACTTCATAAGATCGGAAAGCAAAGATGGAGGGCCTCGGCTCAGAATCACACGCTACAGGAATGCGCACCCGGTCCCCGCTCTGTTTCCCATCAAAGTAGCTCAACAAAAGGTTCGCCTTGGCTGCAGGGTCCGCAACAAGATCACCACCAGCACCAATTAAAAGGGGGGACAGAAGAGTTCACACCAAACACAGTTCTCTTCAAGGTGGACCACCACTTATGTGCGCAAACAGACGTAGCCAACAACTCCCTGGACTTCAAATTATGCTCCCTCTCAGCTTCCTCATAAGTAGCACCAGCCCGACGCTGCTGTTCCCTAAAACGCTGAATGTCAACAGCAGACCGGCTAGTACGCCAACGGGCATATGCCTCCCGCTTCAACTGGTGCGCCCTCCTACAGGCATCATCAAACCAGGGCTCAGGATGATGCCTGTCCTGACCGTAATGAAGCGGGAAGGGACATAGGCGAGCGCCATGTCAGAAAAAAGCCGATCCAAAGTAGACCCAGGACCAGGAGACTCTCTCACAACACCCTAAGGTAGCGCAAGTATGGCACCAGAGATGGCATTCGAATGCACTCTGAACTTCAAAAATATTTCACGCCTAACAGTGACTCTGGGGACCCGCTGACGAACTTGCAGCGTCGTAGAGAAGGCACCATGGTCCGAGGCACCAATGGGAGACACCACTGACACTCCAACTAAATCAGGAACATCAGTCATCAGTTGGTCAGGAACACCTCCCATCAAACGGGTGGGACCCTCAACCAACTGCTCACAACCAGAGGCACTCGCGAAGTCGAAGGCTGCATGGCCATGGCAATCGGTCCTCCCAGAGCCTAACCATTCCAAATGGTGACAATTAAAATCACCCATAAAGACAAAAGCAGAGCGCCTATCCGATGACTGAATTCTAGCCATTGCATCTAAGAGACAATCAACGACCCTATCATCAGCGGACGGGCTGCGATACACTGAAAACAAACAAAAGTTCCTGAATGAGCCCCAGACTCGAAGCACCATTAGCTCACAACATGGACACTCATATTCACTCTGCCTACGCATAACAATACCCTTTCGAACGTAAGTAGCCAAACCCCTAAAGCCAGGGCATGAGTCTCGCAACCGCAGCACTGGCTTTTCAAAGTTCGGGATCATCAGCTCAGAAACATGGCGATGGCTCCGAACATAGCACCAGGTCATAATTGGAACAGGCTACGGCGAGCTCAGCGAGACCCAGAACCACGAGGACCGGGGTTCTCCTCCACGTCTGGATATCTAACAATCAGGCACGCAAAAAACAATAAATAAAAATACACCATAAACAAAGGAAATCATAAAAAAATTACAAAACAAATGCTAAAACACAATAGCCACATGCGCTGAAAATCCAGTTTTAAATAAACGTATTGTTGAAACCGCATATTTCCACACTGACTGCTAGAACACAAACTCAAACGCAGAAAAGCCAGCATCCAGTTGATGCATTATTTCAGAGCAGAAACACCCGAGCAGTCGCTGCTCCGACACTCCATACAAGCGCGACGACCTCAAAAAATTAATCGGCAACACCACCCGAACGCAAACACTCGCGCGCTGGCCGTACCAGCAATAACTTCACAAATACAGACAACACGAAATCCATTGGACGCCGGGCTCCGAAGCGCAAAAACGCAGGCAGAGGCCATAAATCCGAACATCGGAAGGTTGTCATCGTTTGTTGCGGTAGCGGGAGCGAGATCGAAGCTGCGAAGTGAGAGCAAAACTACGATTACTGACCCGGGGAACATCAAGCGGTACAAGAGTTACGATTAACACCGCAGTTCTGAAGCCACAGTGCAGTGCTCCATGAAATATGGCCAGAGTCGATATCGGAAAAACGCCTAAGAACAGCAGCGGTATTGTTTAGTATGGGGGACTGAGAGAATCATTCGTTCGCAGAGCGTGCATTGGTTGGTCTCTTACAAAGAGAAAAAGATGTGGCCTCTTGCTTGCCAGGGGTAATTTACTATACATCGATGGGTGCTGCTCTGAACATGTTCTGCCTCAGGTTATAATGAACTGCAACATTTTAGCTTTCGCTTATTTAAGCTGAAAGTTAAGTCTAAGTTATGGTAAAAAATTTTTAGTGCACGAAAGTTTTCATTGCAGACGATGTACTTGGCTGGAAGGGAGTTTTTTGTACTGCAGATTGTCATTTTAGTACGCTTGTTTACTAGTGGACCCTTGCGTGAAAAATGCACGCAATAACCTATACGTTTGCCTAAGGCCTTTAGGCCGGGGCGGAATCTCCTCTTCTCTAATTTGCTTCTTAATTTTTTTCTTTTCTTCATTGATCTTTGGCGTGCTGTCATCTTTAGGTCTTCTGTATAGACAGGCAGAAGTAACATCTTGAGTAAAACACTCCAACAAACTTAAACAAAATAGCAGCTTATATACAATGTGTCCGCTCTGTAGCAATGATACCGTTGATACCGTCTTTCCACCTCAAATATCTGTTTCATTTGAGGTGCTCAAATTTTGACCTATGAAGAGAAAACTGCTTCGTCAGAGGAAAACAGTAAGCTAGANCCGTCTTTCCACCTCAAATATCTGCGTCATTTGAGGTGCTCAAATTTTGACCTATGAAGAGAAAACTGCTTCGTCAGAGGAAAACAGTAAGCTAGAAGAAATAATTGTCTACTGCCCGTGAAAACATATGATTCGTCGTTTCGTTGACAATTGTATCAAATTGGGAAGAATAGCTCATGCAGCGAAATCATCTGTGGGAAGAAACTACGAATCAAGAAGCATGAGAGTGCCAGCGGAAGCTTCAGATACCTTCAGTGCTACGATTTCAACTTCGGCAATGCAAGAAGCGTATTCGGACATAAGGTCGTCCTATACTTTGCCGTAGATTAGATGTATGGAGAAGCTAATACTCTTACAAAATCAGACTAAGCCTGCGATATCTTCATTGTTGGAATATCAACGGTCCCTGCTTAAGATACGTTTGCCATCTTCTGCAACCCGGACTATTTTCTGAACATCACTTTCAATAAAGCTTGAGAGGACAACCGGAGTCTCCAACATGGGCTAAAGTCCGCCTATCTATTTCGTTAAGAGCGTAACACCAAACATATAATATATAAACACACGACGGTCATTCTTAGTATTAGATTAGTATATCCAAATTACTGGTGAACTCGTGTGGATAGGTGAGAGCGATGCTGAAGGCAGATTACTCCGGAGGTGTACAGAGCTTGGGAAGTGTAAGTCTAAAGATAGTGGCCTATCGTATTCAAGTCCAGAAGGTATTCTTTAAAAGAAAAAGCTTATATAATACAAAGGCAGTGTGCTACTGAATATTGTTCTCATTTAATCTTTCATCGGTACTTAGACCTAGAAAATCCCCATTGATTTAACACATTTCGCAGCACGTTGCCTAGTACCACAGACTAATGACAATGTCTTCCTTAGTCTGTGCCTGGTACTCTTGTTTTCGACCTTGTGGCGTTTGGGCAAGGAGTTGGCCAATGCATTTGCAAACTTCTGCGATCTACTAACTGCGACAGAGCAAATAGACCACATACTGCGGTGCCGGTACCACTTGCTGCTGTGCCGGTACCACAAGCTGTGGTACCGGTACCACACTCTGCACTCGGAAGGTCTGCTTATTGAGCCGACCTTCAACTCTAACTTCGTACCAATACATTGTGAAAGTCGGTAGCCAAGATACCCATGGAAAGTGCTTAAGGTGAACTCCGTGAAAGCTGTCTGTTCATAACTTTACGTGTGATTGTATTGAATTACCTTGCGAAAGGTGGCTGGCATTGGCACCGGTAGCACCGGTGTATCACCTACTACGCTGGTGATACATATGCAATCGCACATTCAACATACGAGCGGACGTTCATCTCGTATATCGTTCGTTTCATCACATCGTATGTCGTTCATATCTCCGTGTCTAGGCCAGGTCCCCTAGACACGGTATTTCTCGGAGGTGTCGGTCTCTGCTGCCGACTTCCCCGCGTATCAATCGGGACGACACAAGAGCTGACCTTCCAATCATAAGTTGAATGTATGGTTGCACTGTGTCGCTCCGGCTTAGTGTCGCCGCTTGTATGCTATCTAGAACTCACAAGCTCACTCAATGCCCGCTGATAACATCGCACCAGTAAGAAGTATTTGAAAACTGAAGACCAAAGTGTTGGGTGAACTACCTACTAATTTAGCCATGTCCTCGCATCCATTCAATAGATGTCTCGAAGGGAGTAATGGTTGAGCCTACATGATTTTTTTACGAGACTGATCGATCAATGTGAAACATAAAAGAAGCAAGCGTTTGCCTGGGATTACTAATAATAACTATTCAGCATATTAATCCAACATGACATTTTGATTTGAAAAGCTTTAACTGCCGGCTCATTAAGCTAAATATCAATTCGTGTACTTGACTCAAGTCGACGGAGATATTTTGATGAAACAATAATTGTGTTCATGTGATAAACTCTGTAAATTTGGATGTGCGTATTTTTCCCAGTCGTCAATCCTGGGACATGCAAACTGTAAACAAACTAACAATGGTGAGCATTTTCCGTGTCTCTGATATCATCAACGCGTTCTATGAAGTGCTACGGCAGCTATTCCGACACTCGAGTATACCCCTAGTCGCTTTGCTCCTTTACTATATATTTACTTAATCAGCATGAAATTGAAGCTATGCAAGGTATTTACTGGCTGCATTCGGCAGTGACCGCGGCACGCGAGCGGTTTGCCGTACAATGACGAATTTAACGTAACTGGACTTCAGTAGAAACGAGTTATTTATCATTTTTTTAAGGCAGCCTACAGGGCTTCCACTACTCAGTAACATGCTTATAAACCTTAATCTGAAGCACCCTAACCTTGGATAACCGGAGCCTATAGCCTAAGGTCAGTGGCAGGTTTTAAGGTACAGTCTTGGGCAGCTTTCGTAAAGCTGGCGTGGCGAGGGGTTGCGTGATGAGAGTCTCGCGTGCTGGCAAATGAGTTACGCCGANTAATCTGAAGCACCCCAACCTTGGATAACCGGAGCCTATAGCCTAAGGTCAGTGGCAGGTTTTAAGGTACAGTCTTGGGCAGCTTTCGTAAAGCTGGCGTGGCGAGGGGTTGCGTGATGAGAGTCTCGCGTGCGGGCAAATGAGTTACGTCGAGTGCTTTACGTCCCTGCTGAGTAATGCAAAGCTGCGGGTGGTGGCTGCGACATGGTATTTCTTTGCTCAACTTGAACCCTTTGTCTAAAGAATTGCTCCAGAAATTAGAATAGACAAAGATTACCCGCATTGAAATTCACAGGCAAATTTGACGAATGAGGGCCGAGACGTGAGCACGCAGTGCAGGCGGAGTATTTCTGGCCGCAAAGAGGAGGAATTTGGTGCGGCGAGCTTCTCGGGATGGCCGAGGTTCGGTTTAAAAAAGTAGCTCATATAGAGCCGCGGCCCGCATGTAGCACAGGGCTGTACAACACTTTAACTTTTCATACCTTGTGTGATAAATGCAGCCGTGTTCGACATATCGACTCTAAAGTATTTTTGAAGCGACTGCGATGTCTAAGAAAATACAATGACATCTTGAGAACAGAGGGTTACGCTGCTGTGACTGAAGGAATTGGCTGAGGCGGTTGGTTTATGGCTATCGCCTCAAACAAAGCAGAAAAATTGTTGGCTGCTGATCATTGTCGGCCTATCTCATAATAAATGTGTAAGACTATGAAGGGCTAAATTTTCAGTAGAGTGTGGGAAATAGAGCTTAGAATAGGCGTGCATATACCTACGCGAACAATGCAAGAAGTACCGTCTTATTTCTATGTATTTGTCAAGACACAAGCGTGAATTCTTTGCTGAAAGAACAAATGAGTGATTCACAGGTGAAATCTGAATACTAGAAAAGGTTAGACGAGGTGTAAAGTAGACGGACTGCGTAACGATAGGCAGGGTTTCAACGGCCGACAATAATTCAGACTGGGTGAGTTAAGTTAGGAGCACTACCTCAGCTTAAACTAAGGTAGGTGAAAACATTATTTAAACCGTGTGGAGTTTCCACGGGTCCCGCTAGTTTATTCTTGTGCTCCTCGTCGAATTCTTCAATATCTCATGTAACTATCCGAGTTGAACTCTTTTATTGCTTCTCGATCTTCCTAAGTCAGAATTTATTTGTTTTTACCAGAGCGGTGTTTATGCCCTTTATTTTTTTCAAGGCGCTGACAAAGCCTTCTGATGTTTCTATTTCACCTTTTTCTTCAAGTTTTGATGTTTTTCTGTACAGAATTTCTAATTCCATTTTCTTCTCAGTGCTGTCGAATTTTGATTCGATATGACAAATCATTCATTTTTATGTAATGTCATGCCAAGGCAATAATTAATTTTTGAAGCTCTGGCAAGCCAATTATATCCTGCAGGTGGCGGAGGAACTGCATCACGGAGACCTTGTACAATCTCAACAGGCCTACCATCACTTTCAAACAACTGATTGCACTCGTAAAAATTTAATGGTCGCAAGTTCAACAAGAAATTTATATCTTCCAGCGACTGCGAGTTCTATTTGAGGATGCATCGCCACGCACTGTCTCCGAACTGTGCTTTGTATGTTCCTATACTTCTTCAGAATGAGGGGAATTGAATGATCGTCGTCTGCAGTCTGAGCTTCTAACTTCTGTTTTGGAACGTTAGGGGAAGTGTTTTCTCCAACTGTAGGATTTATAGCTATCGGTTAGGAATTCTACCATGCAGATGTGCCAGCCTTTGAACCTCGTACAGGCGGTGACCTGTCGCTCAGGGTGCATCTGAGTGTCTGTATTACATGGAGTAATTGGTGTCAACGCAGAGGATAGTATTTCAAAATTGAAGAAACATATGCTGAATTCACAGTGACATTTATAGCTTTCGAAAACTCAGTATCATAGTTACACCTTCCTATGATACCATGCCAAAATTTTCGCTAAATCCTAACGAATTAAATTTGACAAACTTTGAGCCTCCCACCTGATGAGCTGAGGTACAGAGAAACATGCATCGTGAGTAAATACACTTAGGACGGAAGTAATAGCTTTAGCACATAATTGACCATATCTCATAATTGCGCAATCAAATTTTCATGAAACTTACAGGGAAATCGTGACATCTTATGACAACACTGTTGAGTTAGTTTATATTTTGTTGTGTTTCCTGAATGACAACTCTTTGCATTTTTTACACTTTTTAAGGTGAACGACAATGATAGCTTCTTGTATATTCTGCTAAAATGGGAAAAGCTCTTACTAACAAGGAGAAAAACATTATCATCAAAGAAACTGCTACAGGCACCTCTTCTGACGTTATTGCCCGACAAAATAGGACGCCGTATTGACACTGAAACAAGATTCTCAAAGGACCCTTCACCACGGAAAAAACGGTCAGATGCTGGGCATTGAAGGGCATTGAAAGACTGTTACTAATAAAGACATGAGAGACATGAGAAATGTTGTACGTCAGCTACGTAAAAGACCCGGGCAAACAAGTAACTAAATATTTACGGCTGCTGGGTTTCCTGGAGTTCCTAAAACCACGAGAAATGACATCCTTGCGAGGTTACGAAGATAGTTAGGGGAGACTTTAACGAAGGAACTCCTACCTTACCTGTCTCTTTATGTACTTCTAGTTGTACTTAGTACAAGAAAAGTGACTGCTTTGGGCCCGTTGCCTTGATAGACCTGATGGGTAGAGTAAGGTTGGGTGCTACCTGGAGGTGAGTATCATCAACTCGTAAAACGTCAACAAAAGGGAGGTGGTGTTATGATATGGGCTGGTATCATAGGGGATCGACTTGTTGGTCCGCTTTGAGTACCTGATGGCGTGAAAGTTACATCTGCATCATATTGTGACATGTTAAAGGACGCCTTGGTCCCATGGCTGGATGACATAGGTACCCTTTTCGTTACTTCAAAACTTGATTTTCATGCATGATAATGCGCCTTCTCACTTTACCCGTACTACCACAGCACTGGACTCTTTGGGGTTCCATGGAGAGAAACTAACAGTTTGGCCACCGTGCTCACCTGATCTAAGCCCAATTGAAAACTTCTGGGCCCTTCTGAAAAGGGAAATTTACGCAGATGGAAGGCAGTACAACTCAAAATCTGTCTTGTGGGACGCTTTGCTGCATCAGCAAAGGCAGTTCCACTTTCTACAATAAAGAAACTAACCGGCCGTATGGATTCTAAGATTATTGAAGTTATGAAACGTCATGAGGGTCATGTTGGCAAGTAAGCCTTTTTCAGTCATTGTAAACTTTTGATTAATGATTTCTTGTTTAAAACATGTTTTTCTCATTTGCGTTGTTCATTTTTGCTCTTTTTGGTGATAAAAACTGCGAATATGTATATTTTTTAGTCAAAAAGCTATTACCACCGTTCAGTGAAATGGGCAAAATTGACATAGAAACGTAATTTTTCTTCAACTAGCACGATTAGTAGTTTTGAAAGTTCACAGACACTATAAGCATCATAAGTTTGAGTTTCTGTGAAATTTTTACGGAAATTTATAGCCAAGCAGCCGAGATGTGGTCAATTCTGCGATAAAGCTATTATTTTCGTTCTAAGTGTAAATTCCTACTTGTCAGTCTCGTAGAATTCTTCAATATCTTAAGTATTGCCCTCTCGAGACAATAAATATACATACATATATTACATTAAAACGAGAACAGAGTTTGAGCAGCACCACAAAAACTTAAGCTGAAAAATAGCGTCTAGAGACGGCAAAAAGTTTCTGAGGGCTTCCCTGACTGTACATAGTACTAGCACTGACCAATTTTAAAAACTATGCTGCTCTGTGTTTATTTCATTACAGCGATAACAATTTTAGACTGACAAAACGCAATACTGCCCTTGAAATTTTTATGCTAAGTAGCTGCGGCTAGTTACCTCTGCCAAGGAGCGCCAAAGAGGTTATGTTTTCACCGAGTTTGTCAGTCTGTTTATTTGTCTGTCTGTCACCAAGATTGATCAAAAAGTTGTGGGCGGATTTTAATGAAATTTACAGGTATTGTAAAGTATATTAGGAGTAAAAGATGATTAACTTCTAGCGAGAATCCGTCCATCCGTTGGTTTGTTTGTCTACCTCATTTTTCTTAATACCATTACTCAAAAAATAATTAACGGATTTTTATCAAACTTACATGAGTTGTTGGGTATATCGCGAAGAATAATCGACCAAATTTTTGTGATGCTCTGTTGTTCGTTCGTTCGTTTGTTTATCGCTTTGTTTAATTTTGTGTTTGTTAGCACAATAAGTCAAAAAGTTCTTAATGGATCTTTATGAAATTTGCAGGAGTTGCTGGTAATGTTAAGGGGACCACAGTGTTTAACTGGGCTCGATTCAATTTTTTTTTAATATAAACAAACAAAATTAATCGTCCAATTCCTCCCAAATTTGATGCACATAATTCTGACGCTCTCCAGCACAATATGAAATTTCAAATTTTTAAAAATTATTATTAGAAAACTAGTTATGATAGAAAACGTTAAATCTTTAGGGGGTACTTGCTTGGAGATTTATCGTGGTAAATATACCGTGTGCATCAAAATGGAAGATAGTTTTAGAATATTTGCAGATAGACAAACAAAAATATGTTCAAAGAATTTGGAAATTATTTCTATAGCTGGATTTAATGAAGTTTGGAAATAGTGAAAAATAAAGCTTCAAATTAAAAGATTTTTGTTATTCATTAATTCGTAACAAGAAACAAATTGAACCTTTAATGAACATAGTTTGTTAGGGCATTTATTTCAGATGAAAACGGTATACAACTCTTTGGGAATCACAAGAACTGACTTGGAAGTAAAAGCGTTTGAATGCAAAAAATACTTGCTGTTTGGAAATTTAAACAACATTGTCAAGAAAACTTCCCAGGGGAGGGTGCCTCTGACACTTCAGAGTCCGGTTTTTTTAAGAAATAGTAACTGTGGATCAGACGGTCACGCAGGTGAAGTTTTGGGCAGCCACTGCAACCCTAAATGGGTAGAGAGAGGGCTGACCCCGAGGGGGGGGGGGGGCACCCACAGATTACTACCCAGTATGGTGAATAATCTGTGGGGTGGGCCTAATTTGGAAAGTTCATTATTTGACTCCAAAAACTTTTTTATTATCAGGCCGATCTTTATGAAACTTGGTACAGATGCGTAAACTCATAGAGTAAGATGGGTTAGGCTCGTGTACTTTTTCCCATTTTCGCCACAAAAAATCCGTTATTGGAAGGAAACAGTTTTTACGTTTTCTTCAAATAAGTTGTTTTCTATGGCGAAAATGGGAAACAGTACAGGATTTTAACCCACCTTACTTTTCAATTTCGAATTCCTGTAATAAGGTTAATTTAAATCTACACATAAATAAAAAGTTTTTAGGGAGCACCCTCTGTAACTACCACCATTACACCCGCGTAATTAGATTTATTCAATGCCTGGCAACTATTCGACAGATTGCCAAGTGTCGTACATCGTTGGAATCAGAAAAAAGTTTCAGAAAATGAAGAAAAACAATAATCCAATTTTTGGACCATTAAAACACTGTGGTCCCCTTTAAAGATATAAATGGTAAAATTTTGGTGATGATCGGTTGGTCTGTTTGTGTGTTTGACTAATGTTTGTCAGAATGTTTGTTAGTAGCATAACTCAAAAAGTTACATACGGATCTTAAAGAAAATTACTGAAACTGTTAACACTTGTAAACGGCATAAATTATTAAATTTTGGTGTTGATACAAAGAAAATCATGTTTTTTTTTCAGACCAATTTGAATTTTTTGTCACCGTTGCCTTGCTTGGCGGTGCTATGCGCTCTCAGTGTGCTCTAGTTTTTAATTTATATTTAAAAAAATGCTTGAACATTTAACTGCCTTGATGAACGTACACGCATATCTCTGTTGCGTAAAAAGAAGTTCACGCACTGATATTGGTACAGAAATATTTTTACAAGTCTGTGACATGATAGTGAAGTTATGGCTACGAGATAATCAATTATCATTAGCTGACAAATGGCGTGCAATTAATGGAAAGTAAAGGTCGATTTTCAATTGGCATCATGTACATACTTCTAAGACTTGCATACGTAACGAATTCACATAAAGAGAAAGGTCTTAAGTGCAATACCGTAAATCTACTGTTTATGACATCCTTTGATTTTTGCAGTAGATTAGAATGATTTCACAATAGTTAGTAAAATCAACAGTCTCGTATGTTGTCAAATTTTTCTCAAATTTTTGATATCCTCGAACTGCTATAAAATGCCAAACAGTAAATGGAGTTACTAATGAAAATTATTTGGTATACGGACTAAGCAAGAAAATCAGAACAGACAGCTGAGCTGAAGGGCGAGTTGGATCAGCTGGCAGCCATGTAGTGATGTAACCCTGGAAGAAATGAAGTGATGAAGCACTGGCCGCAATGAAGTGATGTAACTTTGGCAGCTGTGAAGTGATATAGCATTAACAACCTTGAAGTGATCTAGCATTGGCAACTGTGAAGTGATATAGCATTAGCAGCCGTACAGTGTTCCATCATTGGCAGCCGTGAAGTAATTGTAGCATCGACAGCCTTGAAGTGATATAGTATTGACAGCCGAATGGTGATATTGTATCCCCAGCCGGTTTGTGTTATAGCATTAGCAGCAGTGACGTGATATAGCATTAGTAGCTGTGAAGTGATATAGCATTGGCAGGCATGAGGGGATGCAACATAGTCATCCATTAAATCATATCATGTAGGCAGCTATGAACTGATGTGACATAGTCATACATTCAATCATGTAATGGAGGCAACCATGAAATGATGTCATATTTGCAACATAAAGTGATATAATGTTGGCAGCCATGACGTGATGCGGTGTAGGCAACAACCATGATGTCATTTAACTTAGGCAACCATGAAATTATTCAGCTAAGGAAACCATAAAATGATTTAACTTAGTCAACCATGAAATGATTGACTTTGCAACCATGAAATGATTTACTACAGGCAACCATGCAGTGATGTTACGTAGACAACGACATAGTGGCGTAGTATACCTATGGCCTAGGCATCAATGTGAAACGACATGAAAAGCCACAATGTGCAGCTTTAAATGGTTCCAGTAATGAAGGGTTGTATCACCACCAAAATATCATTTTATTATCGTTTGACGAATGTCCTCGTATTCTTTTTTTCATGGTTAGTTATGCATTTTTAGTTCATGGCTAGCAACATGGTTTCACTCTGTCATATAACTGCAGTTTTAATTAAATTTTTCAGATTTACTAAGGTTTGCTAACCTCCCTCTTCTTGTGGCTATAGTCATGAGCTCTACCAAGAGCTCTACAGTCATCAGTTTCAGGGATTATTGCTTCAAATCTGTCGTTGCAAAAAGAATAACTCAATTGCACGTGATACGAAAGTGCATTAGCAACATGTAGCATTTATCGGTCAAGTTTTTCAATGAAAGTCTAATATGCCTAGAAATTATGATGAATTTTCGATTAGTCTTGATGTTCGAAGATATGACATTTATCGCCCTCTGACGTTATTCAATTGTAAATTTTGATTCTCTGCTCTGCAACACATCCCTAACGGTACGACAAAGAAATTAACCTTTGTTTGAGGTATCTGTGATTAGTAGAACTCATTCTATCAGTCCTTACGTAAATGGGCCTCTACGCTCACTTGCGAAAGGCCTCATTTCAGTGAGCAGTACGTCAAGGTACAGTGTAGTCTACTGTTTCACATATGCATATCTAGTAGTTTTGGATTAAACTAATTTACTTTTAACCGGATTTTTCTTCAACACCCTGCTCGTTCTGCCACTGTTGCTCTTGGATAAATTCTTCATAAATCAGCAGATGTCACTTCATTGGGCTGCAGTGCAAGACGTGCCCACTTCTGGAACTGGAAATATGGCTCAAAGTTGGCCCGTCCATCACCGTTGTATTGTGTCACAGCACGCAATAAGCTCCCGTCCCTGTCGAGGAGCTGCCTAGTTCGCTGGTCTGATTTTGTCGAAGGTCTTTTGCTCTAATATTATCGGAGTTTTATAGCAGAATACATGACGGCGAAAATATAATGGATTTACCGGGCGAGTCTCTGCTCCAGAGTTATCGGAATTAGATACCGAGCCCGTAAAGTTCTGAGAGCATCGTCTCATATTGGTACATCACTGTCCTAACAAATTGCATTAGATTTATTTGGAGATTGTTGAAAAAAGTTCCCCATCAATTTTTTTCTATGGAAGAATACTACGCTATTTTTACTAAATAAATATTTCAGTTCACTAAAGTCTGAAGGTGAACGGCAGTATCTTAAGCTCGAGTATTCCTTCTGTACTAGACTCTGGGGCTACTGTCAAGTTTTTAAGAGACCGACTATCAGCAGTTTCCCGCTGCTGAAATCAGATCAGCGCACTCACATGCACAGTAGAGAATGAGCTCGGTCTGTTCTTTCTGTGTATTTTAGCATAGAATAAGAGCGACTTTGTCATGCGTCTGTCAGATTACATCAGTGACGTTTTGCTGCCCCAGTCAGAGGACCTGTACATTTACGCAACTGACTGCCGTCTCATATCTACATGTGGGAAACAAAGTACGGAGAAACTTTTAGTAGTGATTGTCCCAATCATGTGCATAGCTTTTTTTAGCTTGTTTAGTCTGATAGCTACCATACATTTCAATTTTAATGAAGTGACTGGCCGCCTCAGGAATACCCGTTTTTGGAGCAAGTTCCAGGCATACAGTATACTTGTGTACCCGGCCGTAAAAATTGACGGCGAAAAATTGCTGATAATACGTTTTTATTGTCACACTTTAGTTACATTGCTAACCTAAAGAAATATAGGATATGAGCGATTTAGGCCTCACTTCTGCTGGGCAGTGAATGAAACCATTTTTTTTTTTTAGAGTAAGATTAAACCCAGAAAAATGTATTTCATTAGCATGCAGTCAAGCATCACTCCTACTGAAAACTTTCTATTAGTAACTTTGATACATCATGATATCATATCAACAGATTTTATTTTCGATGCAACAAAATAATCATTCTTTAATGGGAGAAATACTCTGCGGGAAGCGAGCATGAATCAGAATACATGAAGGCCTGTCTACACGCTAGTCTTTTGAACATGTTCACTCATCTACTCTTCGAATGTGCTTATGTGCCGTAGAGACAGTAGAAAATTGCCCAGTGTCAAGAGTTTTATTTTACTCCAAATTAAAAGGATATCCGTAATTTGACTGCTAACACATGCCGAGAAAGCTGATTTGACGGCTAACATTTTCATAATTTTTTGTGCTTACAACGACGCTACTAACATTCAGTTGATTAGATGAGTGAACATGTTCAAAAGACTAATGTGTAGACAGGACTTCAACATGCGTGAAGTTGCAGAATATTTTCATAGTTTGGATTGCAACTTATTTGACGAAACACCTACGTTTGCCAGGAGCTGAGTCCCATGGTCTATTTTTCGCTTGTTTTCTTCAAGCGTGACCGAAAGTACACAGATATAGAAATATACAAACAAATAAAGAGATATATAAACAAATAAATCATAAAACGCATTGGTGCCATTATCTTGCTTTATACTGGTTAGATTACGCGCTCGTTTGTCTATTTCTCTC
>LQNS02278125.1:28385521-28401871 GCA_001587735.2 Parhyale hawaiensis
GATAACTATACTCGGCCTTGAAGTTTACTCTCACAACCAAGTACAGTGACGAACTCAACACGAACTCAATCCGAACTCCAATTAAACGCCACCAAGCAAGAACCACAATATATAACAAAGTATAAAATTAAAAACAGTGAGAAACGAACAAACGGATCATTAACAAAACTTGGTCATTTACTCTTCGTTATATACCTAACAACTGATGTGAATTTCATAAAAATTCATTCATAACTTTTTAAGTAATGGCATTGAGAAAAACGAGGCAGTCAAACAAACAAACGGATACACGAATCTTCACCAAAAGTTAATCATCTGTTCCTCCTAACATACATAAAAATTCTTGTAAATTTTGTCAAAATCCGTCCATAACTTTTTAAATCATCTTGGTGACAGACAGACAAACCCGACGAAAACATAATCTCCTTGGCGAAGGTAACAAGAGTGGTTTAAACCGAGGATGTTGCTCACACAGGCCGGAGACTGGATCCCGTTTTGTCTTTGGGAATGGGCCTGCTGCTCCGTGTTCTGCCGGCTACTTACTTTAATCTATAAGGGACGTAAGGGACTTCTTCAGATGGTTAAACAGTGCCTGGGAGAAAATAATTTAGCTTCCTACTTCAAAATCAACTAGTATGGTTCTAAGTTGGTGAAAAATCTGCATCAGGGCGGAGCATGGTAGCAAGTACGTGCCCAAGGCTGCTATCAGTCGCAGTACATTGCAAGTCATTCTTACGCTGCAGAAGGCAGTACCAAGTATAGACACGATTGACGTTTTGGCTGGTGGAAGTGAGTGGTTTTGGTGGCGCCATGCTTCGCCGTAGTCACCGAATAGCTCAATAAGTCATAAAAATCTACTTTTAAAACACCTATTTTCATACCCAAAACCGGTTTTCTTGCACCTCTAAGGCCGCACTTGCATAGCTCTCAACAGCTTCAATTTTTACTTGAGAAGTAAGTAATTTGTGAACAGCAATTTGATGACACATGCAATGGTGTGGTGCACCGTTTCCGAATTCATTATAAGGGACAGCATGAATACCAGTGTGAACAGTCTCGGAAACGAAATTATTTAACAAGCTTCTGCTTAAATAGGAAATTAATACTTAGTGGTTCATGCTGCAGACAAATACCTGCTAGGACCCAGGCGAGTGCACGGCTGCAGTCGATCCCGCATTGTCAGAACTATGTCGTCAATAGCTGCACATTTTTGCCGTTGCTGACGATGCAATGGATATATTGAACATTATTTTCTGCAAAATTGTGACGGTTATATCTAGGCTGGCATAACAAAGTCGAGTGCTGAGCGGTAAAGATTGCTGATTCACTTATTGTTGTAATGTCGTTAGTTCCATTTTCGAGCCAAGAAACGAAGTTTTACTCTGCTGAGTTGCAGCGTCAGCATTTTTACCTCCTCCATCGTCCACGTAAGAGAGGGAGCGCACTGATCTACTAAAACAGGAAATGGTGAGGGGGGGAAGAAGTTGTCAAGAGCCTTTCGTCTATGATACAATAGCTCAGACAATCTGCGCTCGACTGCCATTGAGGGGATGTATCTGCAGCACGAACCAGTGCATGATATTTCCCAGTTGGGTGGGAGGTCAAGGAGATTCCACGTTTAATAGCACGATGCCTTCAGCAACATACCTTTAGTTACCATCCACTATTGTGGTTAAAGACAGCTGGCATAATGCATTTTCTTACGGACGTCAGTCCGATTTACTTACCACCGAGTGTCAGAGAGCGATTAGAGGCGCCAATAATAATTTCATGCACTTTTAAAAGCTGCGCCGCGTTGCAACATCTTGGAACATTTGTAACAAATATTCGGAATGTTTATTTACAAACCGTGCTTATTAAAACTGTCCGCTAGCTAGCTGAAAGGAGTCCACAAATGTTGTCGTGCAGACAGTGACATGAAATACTTGTAAAAAAAATAGTGAGTTGGTACCCTTCTCCTGAATTGGAAAAAGTTTTTTTTTAGAGCTAGTTTACCCTGCAGGGAACATATAAAACTTCAGTTGATAGAACAAATCGTAATAACAATAGTACGAATAGCATCATTTGCACATCTTCTATGAATGACTCTAGGCTTTATAGCTAGGACAAAGAACAACAACAACTACTTCTCCTACTACTAGAAAACTTGCGGAAAACCACAGTCCGCAGCACAGCACAACTTCACATGACAAGAGTATAAGAGGCACTGAGCCTATGGCCAATAGACGCAACCGTCAGTGATCACCGAACAGGCTTTGTGGACACACACGCTATGCTGTTGCCTAGGCATCGTCGCTTTGGCGGGCTGTGTAACACTCTCGAATGGCAACTTAGTAACTTTCTTCACCAGTGAAAACTTTTTTAGATTGCAGACTATGCTATTCCTGTACGAGAACCCAAATCTTGTTCGCCTTTAAGGGATTAATCAAGATAAATGTTACCGATATGTTTTTAATCTTCAACATGCAATAATTACAAAAGCCTCCACTTATTATGCTGCTCTGCATTAACCTATGACAAGTTTGAACACTCAATATTGCCTTGCGTACGCACAGCGTAATTTAACCCTCGGTTTAGAATTCAATTGGTGGATGTGAGCAGCGTTGTACAAGAGCGCTACTGTTTGCCACGCCTGTATAATTTTTCTGTCTGAAAAGACCATGCATCAGTGATAAAGAATCATCCGAACGGAATGCTGTGTGTTAAAGGATACCCAAGCCACTCGATCTTTTCATTAGAGACCACTCATGTTGTAGAGTTTCACGCTAACTACAATAAACGCAAAGAAATCTGACTACGGTTTGGACGGATTAATTTTAGACGTAACCAGGCCAAGCTGTCAAATAGGAGCACTTTTCAAGAGAAGAGAACGAATCGTTACTGTACAGTGGGCGTAATACAGGTAAGTGCATCTCATTTCAGGGCAATTCAAACTGGATATTAGCCGCAGTCTGCGGTCGGTTGACGGACACTTTAAATGAAATTACAGCGGCTGTCCGGGCAATCAGGGCTGCGGAACCGGCAGCGTTTGAAATATCAGCTCCGCCGCTGTTATCGTTGGACGGACTGACGTTTCAATATTGAACTGTGCTTTTTCATTAGCTACAGCTGCAGCAATATTTGTATAAACGAGAAAAGTCTATGCCTCAAATATAAATGTGAGACCTGTCGAGAAAATTTATAAAACCGGACTTCATTGAGAGACTTGTTGGCCTTCGTGAAAAGTAGATAATTTAGAAACTTCCGCGGTAAAGTTTATGTAGGGCGAATGAAAACAGCACAGAAAAACTTGAACTGTATAAATTGTACGTAATTCAAGCATCAAACATATAGGCAACTGTTCATGCTTAGTATAAAAAGTAGTTCTATATATATATATATATTCCTGACCGTATAACTTAGTGAAGGAAGTTTGATTGGAAACGGAAGAATATGTTCGCTGATGTCTCTTCAGCTTAGTGGATTAATATCTTCCAAAATGTGGCGGAGTGTTGTAATCCAGCTTCCTGAAGACTTGGTTAAGGAACGGGTTACATGCGTAACCCTAACAATATTTACAATTTAAAATGCATCGACGCTTGAATGCATAAACATTCAATTTCAGGAATTTTTGCGCAGCTATTGAAGTGAATGTCTATGAAAATTTAAAATTTCAGGCAGAAGAGAGTATGGTAATTATATATCTGGCTTGCCAATTGAAATTGTGCTTTCAGTTACAAAAATTCAGAGTCCTTTTGGAAGCTGTCGCTTGTACGTTGGTAGTAAGAGTGCTCTCTGTAATGATATGAGTTGCTGTTGTGGTTAGGATATTGCTGTAGAACATTTGGTAAGTCTTCCCGTTTTCGCCGAAATCATTTCTAGATACGGTTCGTTGATGTTCATTTTTGGTGTATCTCCTGGAGGACAACATGTGCTTAGTTGCATTGTGAGTCTTCAGTTTAGAATCGAGGTGGTGGTCAAGTATTTATACATTGCGTTTGGAACAATTAGAAACTTTTTTTATTTTATTTAACGAGTAGTCTTGAAGTAGGTGGGCTTAATGGGTATGGGTTGGATTACTCAGGTTGCTATTTGGGACCAGATCGTGAACTTTATTATAAGTGATATACTGTACATTAAATTTCATCAGATGGATAGGCAAAGTTATTGAGACGTTGCTTTCCATGAAGTTGTTTTGCAATTTTTCGTCTTCCTCGTTAGCGTTTGACAAATGATTACGGAAGTAAGCTGTAATACTTGTAGTTTTCTTCTCAACTTGCCGCTCCTTATTCAATGTTTACGATTGCTGATTAAATATTGTGTTGTTATATCGTTATAGCCATTATTAAATAAAACTTGCTTACAACGTAAGGGTTCAGTTTCTAGGACATACTTTGAATGCCCGCCATGTTAACCCTTTGATGACCTCGTTCTCGTATCTTGTTGGACATTTTCTATCGTTTTATATATGCAGTATTTAGACCTGCTTACATCCAACTGCTGGAGGCTGAAATGATTTTATGCTTAGGGTACCTTTAGTATGCAGCATCGTTATTATAATGTAATCTAAAAATGCTCGTACAGATATTTTTTATTATTATTATTAAATCGCACCAGACTGGAGACGTGGAAACGGAGAAATTCCATAAGGTTTACAAACCCCCACGCAACCAGCCTAGCGAGTGAAGAAAAAAACCGAAGATGCAGATCACAGAATAGCTCTGTGTACAGATCGTTTAAAGCTGCCAATACCCGCATCAGCCAAGACAAAGCCATCAAAACCGTTCCAAACATCCACATACGATGGAAAAAACAAATGAGAATACTGGCCCGTATGGCATCGTAATGGTTCCAAGGCAAACTCATGAAGAACACCAATACGCTGAGTATACCTCACCCGAACAAATGGCTCCGGAAGAAAATCAGACAGTGGATCACAAGGGCAGTTATAAATTTCATACAAAACGCAGACCCCATAAACTGCGACGATGCTCCAGATCACAAGACACAACACCATCCAGCACTGAAACTTGAATGATGCAACGGACAGCATTACCTCATATGTATAAAATTCGTTATAAAATATCACGAAGCAATAGGAGTTTTGTCAGATGAAATGATAAATGCAGATTCAAGTATAGAGATGCGTTGAACTCTTTATTCGTGAAATCTATAGAAACACCTATAATAAACAAGCTCTCGCCGTTTTAAACCCAGTCATGCCCACCGTACACAAGAATGATACAATTAGTGCTTGTCCTGCAGAATGAGATGATTAAATAAGTGAACGCTCTTCATTTAGTTTGAGTGCAGTTAAATAACCGACTTTGGAAAGTAGCAGTGAGTGGATGGAGTGCTAATGGACGACTCGTTTTACATAAGCGAAAAATACAGTGACTGTAATTTGCAGGGGTGATATAGAAACGTCAAGTGTGACGATCAGAATTTGCACAAAATATTGCATCATTGCAAAGCTAACGGGGCAACGTGAGGTGTCAACCTTACTCGCTCGTTTGTCGCGAGGGATGTGCTCGTCTAAAAGACTCAACAAGCGGTAAATGTAAAATGGCCTTAACCGCACACCCAGCTATAGGAAGCCCGCATGCACTGGTTCGTGAAGCAGGTAAATGCCTACTTGGGCCAGAAGAGTGTAAGGCGTCTTACAGATTGTAAGAACTATGGCGTCATGTTGACAGAATACCCGATAGACAAATGCGCCCTCCTCCGAGCCTAAGGCCTGTGCCCTCCCAGTGACTACGAGCGGCAGAATTGCTGACGCTATACATTCCCTAGCGTCAATACTTCCTCCCCTGGCGTGGGCTCGAACTCCCGATGCCATGATCAGCAGCGAAAGTTGCAACCTTGACACTGAGCTACGGCGATTAAATAACTTAGGCACTCGTAGTAAAAACGAAAGTAACCACACTGTGAATACTACAGCACTGTAGCTTACTGTAAGGGCGGCAGTTATTTAGCTACCATTTCTTAAACTATTCACTCAATGAGAGGGAAACTCATTCCAAAAGCGCGGTGACAACAACCGAAATCGCACCTACGATCCGAATAGCTGCGCTAGCGGAGCGTAACTCGCACATTGTATAATTATCAGGAAATATCCTGAAGATATTACTGCTTGTTTTATGTTTATGTGTTTGACATTTTCTACCAAAATACAATACGCAATTTTCGCTAAAAGCTAAGAATACAAATAAAACTTACTGGATGAGATCGAATAGCAATAAGTAGGTAACATTTGCTGATATTGCATATTGATAAGCACAGCGTACAGTGAAACGTCTTGCATATAGTTAACGATGCAATGAGTTACTATGATTACTACACTGCAAACCCTATATAATTATGGCTTTGCAACAATGAGTGCGCAAAATGCAGGTTTTAGTAAGGCTATCTGATATAAGATGAGCACTTGAGACGAAATTTGCATTTTGAGAGTAAGAATGTTAATAAAGAGCAATTCGCAGGTTGCAACGCACACGAGATGCTGCATGTGGGCAACTTGACTGAAAATATCAAAATAAAACAAATTTGTTATTATTTAAGTGAATGAAACAGAATAAGTTCAACAGATCACAATGAAAATAAGATAAGAACACACAAAAGGGCTCAGGTATACAATTTCACAGGTACACATAAATATGTATAGAACTACAGACAAACTGCAGCAGTTTTTTCCGTGTTCACTGAATATCAGGGAGAGATCGCAAGAAAATTGAAGAATAATATCAGAGCAAAGTGTGGTACAGCTTCACAGGATTGGATGCAGATCTACGACGCATCGTTTATTTAAGCGTCGTGACAAACTCATAGCCAATAAAAGAACGCTGGAAGCAGGGAGCTCTTGATTAAATGGAATAAATGTAAATTTGCTCCGATCTTGCAAAGACGAGAAGCGAACGCCAAGATCTTGTCAGAAACTATCACTCCCTCCCGGGGGCAAATTTTACAATCTACATAAGTTCTGCTGCGTGAGCAAAGTCACGACATCATTTCACTTGTAGAGAAACGGTGCGTGAGTGGGTGTCAGAATAGCTAACACGTCCATAAGCATCTGAACAATAATGCCTATGGAAATGGGCAACTGCCACAAAAGTCAGTTGAGATGTAGACGAAAAAGAGCTAATTGTTGTCAAATGAATCAATGGTCAGCACCCCAGGTAGGTATATTTCTCTCTATGAACTTCGTTTCACAATCTCCCCAGCTTATGAACAAATTGTGCCCCAGAAGACTGTTCATACCTCAACTAACATAGTTAGTGTTCATAAGTTGTAATATTCGAGAGTAAAGATATTTTTACCGTCTAATAAAATTAACGCCTTGAACCGAGTAAATTAATTTATATTGTGAGATAATATTTACACCGAGCACAGTAGCTTACACAGTGTAAAGTAGTTAAAACTTTGATACCGTGTAAACTTATTTATGAGCTTCGTGAGGTCGCTTTACACCTCGAAGCCAAGTAAAATAATTTAAATAGTGAAATGTTATTTGCAGTGTCTAAAGTAATTTGCGCTTTGATACCGTGAAAAGTATTTGTTACCTCCTTGATAGGGGGAAAAGTAATTACGTTACTTGTAGTAATTAATACCCTAACACCATCTGATGTAAAAAAAAAACACCGCGCGGCTTCAGCGCACGGAGGGCTGTTTCCATTGACCATAACTGCTGCAAAGGGCAATCACCGCTGCAGCATTCAATTCCCCACTATCCCGACTGGGTTCTGCAGCGCATGTTTCCCGCTGTATTATTCCCCCCTAGAAACCAAACGTTGGATCGACATTCATTTCATGCAGAGCTAAAGGAGTGACGTAAAATTTTTAAAACTGAACTTGGTGCAGACCAATTTAGTTCTGCTGGTGAGCCTCGATCTGCAGAGGCTGGAATGAACAAACACGAGCCCAGCAGCTCGGCTGCGCGCCAGTCGTGCGGTTCACCTCAGGGAAATCAGGAACCGTAATCAGGCAAGGATGACGCTGAGGGCAAACAAAGTTCGGGCGCTCAATGTCCAGCTTGTGGATCTCGGACGAGGATTTTCCCTGCTAAGCCTCAGTGTCACTGCTTTAGCCACCTGTATAGCTACTGCCAGCCTTCGCTGCACTGTGAGAAGCAAAGTCGTTCTGTAATTTATGTTGTTTGGAGGTCATCTGCTTCACGCAGAATGTTGCTCCTTCTATGGGCGACTCGATCGTCACTTGCAGAAGAGAAATGCAATTTAAGCCGGAGTATTTTACTCTGTGAGCGATATTTTCAGAATACACGCTGGGCCAGCTGGTTAACTTTCCGTAGATTTTCCACTTTCGAAATTATCTGCTGATTGCTCTAATGCTCAAGCAGCTTTTATTAATAGCTTTTGATAACAGATATTGATAACAGCTATTGATAAGTAGGTAGGGATAGAACGACTTGTTTGTAGTCATACACCGTTCTTTTTATTTCTTTGCCTAGTTTGTCTCCTTCTTGACGTGTCTCATGATGAAAAAATGTAAAATTATTATTAATATTAGTTTTAGTCAATAACTTATACCCTAAAACTGATACCGGTATGTGTGTAAGTTTAAACTTGAATTTCTGTATAAGAAAGAGTTGCAATAGCATATCAAAAGCGGGAAATATGCTCAAAGCATTTGGATGTCGCTTGCACTGAGTGGAATTCTTCAACGATCGTTCACCTCTACATCGGCAGTGTAAATATTAACATATCTAGAGGCCCCCTCTCCTTGCCTGCTTCTTTATCAGTAAATTTTAGCTACTATTAAGGGAGACTAGCAATTTTCTACGTTTATCTATTTGTAAACTGGCACACAGATGAATATTTCATACCCAAAATATATATGCTTCGTTTTTCATGAACAGGCAACTTGAAAAACCAGAATTCATAGTTAGCACAAAAGTTTCTACTTAGAAATGCTTAGCATTAATGCGAAGAGCGACTTGATACGCTTACTTTAAATAATGGTGCACGCTGGCTGTCCAAATACTTGCCAGTCTCTTGTATTTTGATGGTAAAGATAAACATATTAGAACGAGGTAAGTAAATAAGCACATAACTCAGATGAGCAAGTAACTGTGGTAACCCCATACCTTTCCCGTGGGTAGTTATAGATGGCTACACTCAACTCATCTACGTGATGAGACAGTTACGTTCTTGGATGTGGCACCAAGGCTTTATTCCAAATATTTACAAGACTGCCCTAATCCTTCTCTATCTTGCTTCGTTCCATCCGTGGGTGATACTCTGTCCATGTATGGGATGCAGTTTTGTTCGTGGATATGTTACGTCGTCTACGTGAGCACGATTTCAAAATAATCAAATGGTGTCGCGGTTTCCGGTGCGGTCGCTTGTGCCTTTTGAGAGCAGTTGGATCACCTCGGATTTTTTCCCGCTAGCATTGCACGCGCGCTCATTCCAGGGGAGCGATCGTGCGCTGCATGGAAGACATCTTCCTGGCGAGGCAAAACGCAACGCTTGCTCCACTGCTCAAAAATGCGTTTAAGACTCGCTTCCTTTGAGAAATAATAAGAGCAAGCTCAGCTTCCTGTTCTGGCTGCAGCGAATTGCTTCAGACCTACCAGATCTTGCTTGCGGCTCGTTGGAAAGCAGGCACCAAGCAGTGAAAGTGAAGTGCGCAATGTATGAGTCGCTGATGCTAGATTGTTGTTCATCTGAATAAAAAGTAAATTCTCGAGTTTTATGAACAGGCGATATTTTGCTAATTAAATCTGAATAAAGCTATCCATTACTTTAAGTATTATACACTAACATGTTAAATTACATGCAGTACCGTACTCCATGCATTTAGAACAATTATTCATTTTATATAATGACTATTTTTCAACATTTTTCTTATTAATTTGCTGCAATTTATATTCACCCAATCGCTTTGCGTAAAGCCTAACTATGTAATGATTATGCAGATGCATAAACCAAGATACGACGCACTGTGTGGTGGTCGGTAGACAGTATATTTAAATTTTCTACAATAGCATCCCCAGCGCACACTCGACTCGTTCTGAACATATATGCTCGATTTTATTACGTTTGCTGAAGTGCTATAGAGTGATGGCAATATCGTCTAGCGACGGCGTCATGCAAACAAGCTTAGCTGCCGCCGATATTTTGTCTTCGGCAATACTCTCAGGGTGGGCCAAGTGCGAGCTGTAGCCCTTGCTTCAATATATATATAGATGGCAAGTAAACACGAAGTGGGCACTTAAAATAACGGGCGTGCTTCAGGACGACAGCATCTTTGGAGAAGGAAAAACTTTGATGTTTTAGAACAACTATCTTTTGTAAACGTATAAAGAATCAAAGAATCAGAAAATAGGCTTAGTAGTCTAATTATAAGCAACAATTTACCAACAGTAGATTGTCAGTAAGTTTTTTTTTCATCTGTAGACGTTATTATAGCATATTGGTCGTGCGGCGGTTTCACAGATTCTGTGCGAATAAAAATTGTAGAACATTTTCATACTGAATTAAGGAGCGCTAAATCTATTAAAGACTAAGAGATAACAATGTTTACGCAAACAAGAGCTATAGAACGTAAAAGCTGTGATAGTCAGACACCAGATGCCAACAGTGTTAATATTTGTATGGAAATGAAGGATTCTCTTATGTGCCATAAGTGACCTTTCGCTCAGTAGTTAAAATAATAATATTCAATGAAAGAGGCTCCTACATCAAGACATGCTATGCGTCATCTTCCGCTGAGCATCTACAATGAAAATGTGCAAAGAAAAAGGGTCATTTACGTAATAAGCGGCCTCTCGCTGAGCAGATACAATACTAATGTGCAAAGAAAAAGGGTCATTTATGTAATAAGCGGCCTCTCGCTGAGCAGATACAATACTAATGTGCAAAGAAAAAGGGTCATTTATGTCATAAGCGGCCTCTCGCTGAGCAGATACAATACAAATGTGCAAAGAAAAAGGGTCATTTATGTAATAAGCGGTTTCTCGCTGAGCAGATACACCTTTACACCTTTATTTGCACACAACTATACATGTATAGTAAACAAATATATTTAATTACAGTGTGCTGCCAAAAAGTATCACAGACTTATCAGGCAAATAAAAAGGATTTGTAAACTCCTAATAAAATAAAATATAGGGTAGACATCAACTTTTAAATATATCAATATTGGCTTAAAGTAATAGCTTTAAATCTCTTCTTCAGTACAAATTTAGAACAAGGTTCTTTCAAGTCATTGGAAATTTCATTAAAAAGTTTCGCTGATTGAAACAATACAATACAATACTAATGTGCAAAGAAAAAGGGTCATTTATGTAATAAGCGGCCTCTCGCTGAGCTGCTACAATAATATACAATGAAAGAAGCGCCTGTGTACCATGCATCATCTATCACTGAGTAGATACAACAATAAGTAATAATTACTGGATACAGGTGATTACTACTTTATGCCTTCTAACCGTTAAGGACTGTACTGGCCTGATTCTAAGCTGATTATGTCGCTTGTTTCCGACAGCTCTGCACCAGGTCTATCGAGTTAAGTACGCAATTGTGGCATTGCAGCTCCTTTTATTATACGGTAAAGTTGCAATCATTTTTGTTTTTTTATTAAGAAGAGCTGATGGGACGCATTGGTGGCGGGTCAATAACTTTATGGCAATGCGTAGCACATCAGAGCCCAATTTCAAAATATGAGCGTAAATAAATAATGTAAGCTCATAAATGAGCAGAGCATGAACATAAGAAATAACCCTTAGTAAATTTTAAAAAAGGTATTTAAACCAGTATATTTAGCATATGAAGACGCTTGAATCTGAATAAATGACAAGAATCTACGCACGTTAGAATAAATAAACAATTTTAGGAAACAACACGCATATGATATAAATAATTTCATCAAATCAAAGCGCGCAGCAAAATACCGTTAGGCTGCAGCAACCAAAGCTGCAGCAATTGCCATGCACCAAACAACCAGCCGCAAATTAAAACAAACAAAAGGCACTGCAAGGGAAAAAACTCCCGAAAGAGAAAGCAAGCGCTCACATGGCTGCGAGAAACGCTTCGATTTGGCAACACTGCTGCCGCATTTCATTCAAAAGTCGTATTTTTGGGGCGCCAGCGACAGCTGCACCCTAAGGCCTTCTTGACGTTGAGAAAAGTATCTCGTTTGCATACAGCTGCGAAAAACAGCCATGGAGAAAATTGCGCCTACTAATTCACCGAGTATGGCTCAGAAAACGTTATTGATGACTTCATAAAACGAGCGGCCGTATCGCCTGCTCTGGCTACTGGAACAAGGGAACCGATCGAGAAAAGTATACGGAATTTGAATCGAACATTTAAGTTACATAATCCTACGCTTCTGTTCATGATAACTAACCCTCCTCAAAATACGATTAAGGCCCTATTACTCCTACGAACAAAAAAAAAAATAGTAAAGACTTAGCTTATCCTCACAGGCTTAATTCAAGGTTTGGCATTCGATACTTTTGTTACTTTTTTTATAACGTTTAATGCAATGTTATCAATGGGCCGTAAGTATGTACGTGGGGGAATTGTGATGCTTCTATAGATAATGGTAAATTTAGGAAAGTTTATTTTCAATAAAGATTTGATAATCGAAGCTTTCGAAAATTATTGAAAGCCAGTCGCTGCCGCTCACGTGGCCCCAGCACACTATATATTCTTTGAACCCGTCACAGTCCAAGTTCTTTATCAATTTTCGTAAGGATTATACTCTTCAAGACTTAACGGTAATTTTCATCAAGATAAAGAGTTCAATATCCACCAAGAAAAACAAAATATTTAATGATGGCTTTAAATTAGCATTTTGGAATTAATTAATGATCCAAGTATGATAGGCTAATTGTATGTCACACATAACCTATAATTTATATGGACAGGTATTCAAATATTTTCCAGCTATTGTCGTGAGTTTTTTTAATGTGACGTTTGTCTCTACTATTGTGTTGAACTTACCACACCTAATGGTGGTAAAACTGAACATCTTTTAGTCCGAAGAGCTGTTATTGCTCAACGATCTGCACCACAAAGCAGTTATCAGTAGATTAGAAGTATAGAAGTACTGAATATGAAGAAAAATTGAGATCAAAGCAATGATCTTAGCAGTTCCTATTATGAATGTAAGGGATCTATAAATTTAATCCAAGTGCTAAAACTTTATGAATCTTTCATGCATGCTTTAAGTCGATATAAAATCAGATGCAACAACTTACGGTAGAGATTTTGGGTTCAAAATATGTTCAGCAGTTGCTGGAAAAACTGAGGGACTGTTTTCAACGCTTGCTACAAAAGCAACAGTTCAGCATTAGATACTGAGAATGGCGGAATTCTGTAGCTCACTGCCCAAATTGCACCCAAAAATTTGGTTTCATTCAGAACTCAAACAATAGGGACCTCTCATCCTAGCAACAATATCGGACCCTCAGTTCCAGTCAAACCTCAACACTTAGTAACAAAAAGATCGTAACAGACTTTGCATATTGTTAGGTAAACAAGAATATTTATGCCGTTTTTATATCGAATTCTCCAATGGGAAATCTCGAGAACTTTTTTGTTACCTGACACTAGACAATTAAACACCACGATTGAGTTTTGGGACAAGAGCTTGGACCTCCTAGCTGTATCGATAACACTGAGGTCCTCAGTTCGAGTCTTGACTCCATGCCTATAGTATCGTATTTAAAACAATTACAAATTTTCTTATGTTTGTTATACAAGTATTCATTAAAAATTGAGTAAACAATCAAATTAGGGACCGCTAATTACATTACAAGATAGACACTGACATCCTGCCAATTCTGAACCATTGGAGTTTTGACGGAATTGCTCCCGTTCTGAATAACACCAGCCATTTATAGATCCAAAGGCTGCAACATCTGATGACAGATAAACTACACATACCATAACGAAGTGACTTGAGACATAGCGTGAGATATTTATTGTAGTAGTAACTCCCGCCGCCACTGTTTTGGTTGAATAATTCAGACTCTCATTTACAACAAAAAAGAATAAAGTTGCTACCAACACAGTGATGCTGGCCAAGGTTATAAGATTAAATGCTTCAGAGAACCGATACAAGCGATCCTGAAATCAATATACAATAACTGCTCTGTAGTACACTCAATATTAAGGGTTTAGGGCTATATTTCACGTTTAGATGAAAGATTATGGGAATTATTTATATGACTATAAAACTGTAGAATGTACTCTGATAAGCTAAACCGATGATGGACTGAAGACTTCTTAGACTACGTTACTATGATGGAATGTGATCAGAGAAGTCTGTGTTCTAAAGCAGAACTTAATAACCCTTTCATGCCTACTGCACAAGCTGTGGTAAGGCCTTTGAAACCGTGTTCTTCTTACTAAAAGTGGTGTTTATTTCATGTACGAAAGGTTCAAGGTACAAGAGTGACGTTATCGTAGCTGCCCTGTTCAAACCTAGTGGGTGAAGAAACTTCGCTGTGGATGCAAATATGGTAGGTAGCTTACATGTTATAGTGCTCACTCTTTATTAACCTTATTACTGCACGGGGTGCAATGCTTCTTACCTGCACGAAGACACTCAAAATGATATGCAAATGTCGTACAGCTACTCCGTTTCTTGCACGTTCCTGTCGAAGATTTTGCAAGACAGCAAAGTAGACAATTCTTTGTTACACTTTAGGGATGTCCTCAAAATTATATAAGTCGCGCCACGGTTTTCACTCTCTCACTGTTTGCTTCTGTTGTCTCAAGTGCAGCTGTAATTTTTCAGCACTTCTGTAATCACTTTCACAGTTTTTTAAACACCTGAGAAAGAAATATTTGTCTTAATATTTGGTACACAAAATAAGAGGAAAATGCACTTAATATAATTTAAAACCAGTAATATTTGTGTAAACTGTTAACTTACTATACATTTACAGTGCATATAAGTAGAAGTAAAGCACCGAGATACCGGTTTTTGAGGGTAACCTACCCTCGCGCGTGAGCTTCCGGTTTATAACGGCCAATGCACTGCCGGTTTAGCGGGGGTCTGGGGGCGCAAACCGGAAGTGGGCGGGGCCTGGGAAACCGGAAGTAGGTGGAGCAGGAACCCACCCTCAAAAACAAGTATTTGGCGGCTTTACCCACTACTCATATAATATGTATATTAGAATGACTCTTACATTTAGTGGCAGTATGCACAGCCAGTTATAATCCTTAATGAACTGCATTGTTAGTGCAAAATACAAAGAAAATGCGGTAACTAATGTTTCACTTCCAATGCCAGCATCTTTACTGAGATAAAACCTATAATAGTAGCATGTTTTCCTGCAGTGTCTACGTGTCTACCCCACAGAAAATGCTTTTAGTCCTGGAACTGCAATGTTTACGCACCATCAATCTAATTGCAAAGGTATATATATATATGAATAGTTTTTCTTCCAGTTCTTTTAAGTTTAAGAACTAACTTTCGATTAAAAAAAAAGAATATTTCTGTAAAAGGTCGTGAATCTATTCGCTGCGTAATGAAATAAGGATAGCTGCCCTGGCTGCACATCCCATCGTGAGTCATAAGAGTCATAAGATCTAAGTCTTATATCGGCCCCATCGTTGATCATAGGGAGTCACCAGGCCCACACCAGTTGGGGTCATGTCATCTTTATGACTGGACAGTTCCCATTGCCAACGAGAAAAATGTGCTAAAAAATCAACTGCTCAAATGGTAAAGATTATTATACTTTTGAATCACTTTCTTCGCAGGACAAATTAACTTTTTACTGAATTCATTAAATACAGTCTACAGCATCTTATGTAATAGAGGCAAGAGGCATTAGTCCATCTTGTCGATCGCTACCAGTGCCAAGATTTGTGCAGGATATGACATGCCTGCTGGGCTGAAATTGACACCCCAAAGCGTCGCTCGCTCTTCCGAGTTTCACGATCTGGTTTCAGTCTTGTCGGACTGCAAATCGTGGAGCAAAGTTCAAGCGCTGCACCATAGGCTAATATGGTGGCGGGGTGCAAGCCTCATGAAAAAATAACGACTGCTTCCTCACAGCTTTTCCTGAGGGGTGGGACTTCAGCCAACTTAATATTCTAGCTCACAAAAATGCTCGTCGGGCTTCAAAGTGGGCCCTGCTTGGTCCTCCTGTGCATGGAAAAGCTGCAACAAAGTGCGCAGTATCTATATGGCTCAGTAGAGTCGCTCTGATCTACTTGCAGTACTTAGGGCATCTTTGATTGGGCACCGCCGAAATTATACACTAGAGGCTTAACTTGTTCCAAACTGCAGACATGTGCGATGGTTTCGACCCGTTGACCTGAGCTTCAAACACATTAACCTTTAATCCGTTACCTTTGAGACCTACAACTACTCAATCTTTCTCTATAA
>LQNS02278125.1:28454722-28469884 GCA_001587735.2 Parhyale hawaiensis
GCTGACACTTTTCCCCCCGACTGTACTCGCCCGTTTTTCCTCCGCTTCCCGTGCCGCTCGACGCCTATATGAGGACCCCATAGCGCACTGTGTCATTAGCCCTCTAGCTCCCACCCTGCTAGCACCATAACTTAGGACTCCTTAAATAAAAAAAAATTGTTAGGTATCCATTAAAGATTTTATTAGGCTTTTGAAAATGGGAGAAGTATCCCGAAACGTCAAGTTTTAATTATTAGTTCGTGGAAACTATAAATAGTTGAGCATAAAAGAAAGAACTAAAACACAAAAAGTTGGTTTTCTAAAAAAAATTTCACTGCATCACTGTACCTGCAGAACTGTGAATTACTTTGAATGGTATCAACATCTGACTTCTCTTATTCTTTTGATATCAACATCAATGATGGAATTTTATTCACTATTTTAGCAGCTGATTTGAAATAGTTGGATTTTTGAAAGCGACTTCAAGAAAATGACTAACTTTGGTTCTTTCTTTTCTACTTGGTAATAAGATTATCGCAGATATGCAACCGTATCGGCGTGACCAAGAGCAGGAACCAGTCGTCAATCCAGTGGCGGCTTGAATGAAACTAACGTTAGTCGGGAATGATATACCTACTTCAGACCAGGATTTACTACTTTCTGCTGGACTACAGGACGTTCAATGGCATTATATTAAACGATTGGGTACGGCATACAAAACTCATAAACACTACAGGAAAAACTACCTACATAATAAAGGATGTAAGAGTACCTTCATTATAATTATATTGAGGGGAAAGAGTACCCTAGTGTTTATCGAGGAGCCATCACTGAACCGACCTACATTAGAGTACGTCTGTAGGTGCGGCAAGCTTAAGGCTACAGTACCATTGGATACTTCAAGAAAACTGCACAAATACCCACATCAAAGTGCTGCAAGGAGTCTTGAAGGGATGGTATGGTCACAAGTAGCGCCCCTCTCTTGACAGATGCTCGCAAAAACGTCCATATTTGCAGCTGCAATTCCGGACTCATGAAGAACTCAAAAACGTTATTCAGGACGATAACATCTGCAGTATTGACAATGTTGCTGTGTTGTTGGACGTCGCCCGCCACCACCGTTATTCGGTCCTGGGGACAATAAAGTAATAGTAACAACACAGGCAACATTTGCTACGTGGCACAGGCGGCCAAGTTTGTACAAGACGCAAAGAACAGGCAAAAGTTGTTATGATCAACAATAGTCACTCAGCACTATGGATGGCTATTTCACACTTGTGAAGACAGTAATACGAATAAATTTAAGATGCCTAAAACAAATAATGGTTAAAGTACAGAGAATGAGCAGCATTATTTTTTAACCTAAAAAGTACGAATTAATTTCTCATTTCTTGTGAAAACAGCACTAATAATGAGTACTGTTCACGAATTAATGGATAAAAGGCATATATACATGTGTTACGTATAAGAAAAAATATAGCAAGGGTACAGAGTCGGAGACGTGAGGAGTCGGGCACCCGCCTCGCGCCAGAGTCGGAAGAACTGGTAATAAAAAGCTTATTAGCTAACTAGTAGGAGAGTCTCACAAGCAAGTCTCAAGGGTCCAAATAAAAAAGGTGGCAATAAATAGCATATTTTGTTGAGCAGTTGGAATTGGCCAACGGGTGGTCCGAGTCTTAGCGGACCTTTGAAAGGCTGAATGCTAAACCCAATGATCAAAGAACCGCACTTTCTCCATTGAGAGCACAAACCTGGAACTGGTACTTATTGATGACTGTTCTTTGGAGCGTGCAGAGATCCTCGTTGATTTCAACACCAACAATACGACGGCTCTTAGAGTACAGATATGCCTGTGAAGAGGAAAATAATATTAATACTATAGGTTGGTGCTCGCCTAAATGATATGGGTAGGAGTAGCACCATTAAAAAAAAAACCAAATGCTCCTTTCGAGACCGAACAAAAAAAATCTATGTACAATTCACTTTAAATAGTAAAATAGAATTACACCACTGAATCACCCCAAAGAGGTTTTTCTTGCCAAAAATTGAACACCACTTTTCGTTGGACTAGCACCATTTGTAACTTTCACAAATGTATACAGCAGACACGAAAGGGTTCAACTAATAACGCTGTGGCACAAGACATAAGTAAATCAGCTCTGTGGAGATGGTAGAGAATTGCACAGAGTACCGTACTCACAAATCTATCTATAGACTAAGTATTTCAAATCATTCTTCAATGGAATGAAATGAGGCACGTTAATTGTCAAACCAATTGAGACAGACAACTTTAAACTCGGCGACAACCAAAAGGCATACATAAATACCTGCTGTCAGATACACCATGCTGTGTGTACAAATCAGTATTATCAAGGAAGTTTATATTAGCTGTTTGAGCCTCCCTAGATGTGTATTACTCATTCGGGCAAGACACTACATACCCTCCTTTAAACACGGCACCACCATTCAATTTTCCCGTCGTTTCACTTGTTCCAATTTCAATTTGCAAACAGCTAACAACGAAAGCAATTAAACAGAGCTCACCTCGGTTATATAAGGAGTAGATAACCCTTAATCTAAGAGTATATACTTGTTTACACAGTGAAGAAGTTCACATACGTATCATGTTATACCGTATACTGCGTTTGTACAAAATACCGCAAACCGTACAAGTCACGCAGATCATAACAACTTCTCAGATACCAAGCGCAATCGTTATTATCATTATAATGAGGGTTTTCCCGCCGTAGTAGATATGAAGACTATATAACAGCGATCCAATTTTGCCTAATATAGGTAGTTTAGAAATTGAGTTGAACTCAGATGAGCTCTTTTAATACAATTTTGGCCAGGTGCACCATGTCTATCAGGAAATAAGGCGCGCATTTCTAACCCTACACTGCTCGGCCGAACGTAATCGCTCAGCCGTGAAAAAGAAACGAAAAGAGAAGAAAACAGAAGAAAGCGAACACTCGTGCGGAGGGTCCCTTCCGTGGCTCCCACACGGGAGCTTATAGGAGTCCCATGGGATGGGTCGCTTACCACCATTCGGCGGCCCACTTCGCGGAACACAAGGGGTAATATAGAGGACCTACCTAACTTCACAAAACTAACCTTCTCAGCAGGAACTGCGGCTAGATGCTACATCCCCTGCGGAGAAGGCACTCGGGACCCTTGGCTGCGTGATGCCCAAACATATTGTGGCAGGGAAAGGGCCCGCCACAATATACCCCTGAGGGCTCCAAGCGCTTGAGAGCGGCGAGTCGGGAAAGAAGAGAGAAAAGATAGAAAAGTAAAATCAGTAGGATCTGAAATTGGAAGGAAGCAAAGCGGACACGAAAAACAGAGATCAAGAAGGCCTAGATAATGAATAAGGCAACCTATACGATCCCCTTGGGTCGATGCTCCCCAGACATAGGATGGGCGAACCTAATTAACCTAACCTTATCGCCCATTCTATTTCCTTGGGGAGTGAAGTATGGCAATAGCGAAATATAAAGAATTCTTCCCCGTCATTTTTGACGACTGGAGACACAAGTCTTGTACAGTATATATTACCCCAGGTCCAGCTCAGATTTCGGGTCACAATAAGGACACAGAATCACAGAACGACCACACTTACGCCATAGAGAACAGCTCCAAGTCGTGACCCAATATCCAAAATGACGGCATCTTCTGGTACAGGAGGCAGCAGAGCACGGAATATGTAGGCTAGGCGCTCTCGAGACGCTGAGTGACTAATGTACGCTGCACAATAACAGTAAAACATCAAAGGCTAGCCAGTGTTCTATCATCAGAATACAATAACTAGCCGATATTCTATCCAAAGAATACAATAACTAGCTATAGTTTATGCTTTATCAACACACCAAAGTGCTAGTGAATGAGGTGTAATGGAAAGAGAGGACACGGTCGTCGTTCGCCGGGCAAGCCAGTCAACGGTAAATTTTTACTTTAACTTACAATTGTTTTTTGGGGCGTTTGTTGCTTTCAGCATGTTAATTGGGTTAATTCAAGATAATTTACAGGTATAACGTTTCCGTCGCAAACGGTTAGTTTTTGAGATATTACACTTTGAAGTTTTCAATGTTTTCCTATGGGAGAAAATAGCCGATGTCATTACAGGCTTGCTAGCGATGTAAGAAGAACCTAACCTAACCTTACTTAACATAACCTAACCCTAATTTCGCTTGTATGGGGTCGCCCGGTATTTTCTACTATAGAAAAACAATGGGAACTTCAAAGTCATATATCTCGAAAACTAAGCATTTGCGACGAAAACATTCCTGCAAATTGTCTAAAATCGACCCAATTTACTTACTGAACACAATAAAAATCATGAAAATCGTGTGTAAGCTAGAGTACAATAATACCCCATTCAACTACGTATCTTTTTCTTCTAGGGTGGCTAACTTCTGGTGGGGCGCTTTCCCAGAAAAAATTATTCTACACTCGATATAGCTATAAAGTGCGTTCAGTCAGTCTTATTATGGTCATTGTTAGAAGAAAGCTAATAAAGTAGGCACCGGTATATATCCCGCCCGGTAGGGCAACAAACATTGCCTCCCATTGCTACAGCCTGCCAGCCATTCCTCGTACATACAACTAGATGCGCGTCGATGCTCGCTTGCACACGCTCACATTACAATATATATATTGCAGAGTAATGGCTAGAAAACTTTCAAAAACTTTAATATAATAAGGCAATGTCCTACACATGTTCAGCCAGTCGACCAGGCTTCAACCTCGCCCAAAATCTAGGCTTCGACGCTGTTATGTTTTAAATGCGTGTGTGAGTTCTACTTGAGTTCGTCAAAGCACTTGGTTGAAATCCTAAAGTTCAATGCAGAATAATGTGTTGTCAGGCTATAAAGCAGAGAGGTGAAGGAACGATATCAAGTTCTCATTTATTAGCATCTTATATACCTACAAACTTATGAGAGTGAATCCAAGCTAGAAGTAGCAAGGCATAGCTTCAAGAAAGTGAGGCAACAATGTAATGCTCCCATAGGCTAAGTAGACGAGCAAAGTTCGACGTCTGCAGAGTAAATGCTGCTCGTGCTATTAACATAGGCCTAAATCATTTCCGGCATACGGGATGGGTTCCGGTTGACCTTTTAAGGATGGGAAATACACCCAAAAGAAAATCTGCATGTTTACAACACCGGCAGATATCTGAGCCTAAGGTTACTGCAGCTTGAGCGACCGTTATAGAAATAAGACATTCCGGAGGAGCTATACATTAAAGCTAGTGCCTCTAAGTTAAGAATGGTTGGTGGGAACCGATTCGCTTCAGTAGATTCTTACGATTCGATTTTTCCCTTAGTTATCTCGCATGACCTTTAGACGGTCATTACAGATATCCGTTCAACATGAGCAAGAATGCAGATAGCAATGCTTTACACATATAAAATGTTGAACTAGAATATGTGAAAAGCACATATTACAGCCGACGAGGTTTTGCGCCACCTCCTTCTATTAAAGCTCCGTGGCGCTATCCTCTTTATCTAGGAGGGGCTACCTAAGCCCACTGGACCCCAAGCCAAAAAGCGCCGTATAATGCCAAGAAATATCCACACAGTCAGCACAAAACAAAGAGCCTAATTTCAGCAATGGTACTTATGCATATGATGCCATTTGTTGAAAGTAAACGACTGCAAAATGCTACATTCGTCAGTTCGGTTGTGGTTTTATACCATAACTGTGTCGGCATGATATTCATTGACTGTGTCCGTATTGATATCCGCGTTCTTTTCGTGAATGATTCTTTTACCACCGAGCTAGAGCTGGGCGTTTTGAAGTGCTTATGCTACACACCCGGGTGTGTTAATTAATCAATAGGGAGACGCACGAGACACCGCTAAAAAAACCCTTGGGAGACCTACAAATTCGAACACGGATAAGGGCAATGAATTTTATAGCTCTCACTTAAAAACCGCATTGCATGCTGGTGCTGCCCTCTTCTGCACAGGCTGACATCTAAAGGTCAAGTCGCTTCGGCCGCACATCCCTACTAGGAAACCCGCATACACTTGTACGTACCGCAGGTAATGCTCACAGGGGCCCAGAGCAGTATACGGCTACAGTTGATTACGGATTGCCTGAGCTACGGTGTGATACTGACGGAAAACCCGATCGACAACTGTGCCCCCCCCCCTCTCGACCCTAGGGTCAGTGCCCTCCCAGTGACTACGAGTGTAAGAATTACAGCCAGTACACATTCCAGAGCACCTTTTTCCTTCCTGCCTTGGACTAAAACTCCTGCTCTGTGGATAACGAGCGAGTCAGCAACTTTAGCACTGAGTTACAGGTAGTGTGTCAGCAAGAGGTCGTATAATATCACATGAATGTCTTAAATCACTAATAAAAGGAGTACAAATCGCGTATCAGGCGTCGTCTCATTGAAGTCATGTCTGATATGGCAACAATGCTCTTGCAGTTTGCTGCTGAACGCATTCATAAATTCACACAAATATAAAAAGATACTTTCAGATATAGCTAATTAACTAATGGGAATTATGTATAAATATATAAAGAAGCATAAAACAGCATCCTTACTATTATTATTAGAACTATGGGTACGCCAGGGCAAGTAACCAATAGATTCACCTTGAGCACTCAGTAATTTGGGCAAAGGACAATTCAATAAAAAAACTTGGGAGAGCTACATGGGTGAACAAGGATACGAGCAATGAATCCTATGAGAACACGGATTAGAGCAATGCTGCATTCTCAGCCAACACGTACCAGGGATATAGCACCGATTAAACTCACACCTATCAATAGGGCGGCTAACTAATGTACAGATGCTGAGATGTAAAGAAACGAGATCAAGTTAGCAAGTGATCTCACACTAGTCCCGCCTTAGACAACGTTTCAGTTCATTGTTCTAGAAGTACAGCAAATGATGGTATAGGTACATACACAAATTGCATTGGTAGTTCCCTAACTCCGTGTAATATGCGGACTACTCACTAATAGGCTGAGTGTTATGTGAAGAGCAATCTAAACAGTAATTGCGGCCGAGTTCGCCAGTATCACAGAGTTCATCAACAAGGTCTTCATCGTACAAAAAGGCATCCACGTGGAGTGTGTGGGCTGGATCACAGTCAGCATTCTGTAAAACAAAGGAAAAAGTAAATAAAGTAAGAATGTAAAGGTAAAGTCAACTTAGACCACACCCTCACCTGGGAAACCCACATGCACTGGTTTTGTGCTGCGGGTATAGGCCCACTGGCCCCAGACGAGCAAGTGTAGTCGCAGTCGCCCTCGGGTTACGAACTATGGCGCCAATTTGACGGAAGGAACAAATAACCCGAGACCCCCCACCNCACACACAACTGCCGAGTCAGCACACCAAGATCTGCAAAGAGCTCGTGTGCCATGGGGAATCGAACGAGCGACACAAGGTGTTAGAGCTGAGAACGGAAGCATGCAGCTACCGTGGCAGCTACTACTCGTAGTAGTAAGTAAATAAAGTAAGAATGTAAGTATAACCCAAGAAGGAGAGTATAAGTAAGTTAATTATAGTCAGAAAGTTTAAGCCTCCGTTTCAGAGCAGAGGAGATACAGAGGAAAGAGCAAGGGAAATAGGTATACAGTAGTATGCTTACAGAAATGGGGAACCCTGCACGAAGGTGTTCCCACACAGGATCAACGCGCATGGCAAAGAAGAGGAAGAATAGAATAAAGCATAAGCAAGTAGTAGTATGAAATCGGGAAAGAAGCAAAGTGGGCACGAAAAACAGACCTCCCTAAGGCCTAGCTAATGGCTGAGGTAACTTACACGAGCCCCCTGGTATTGCCGTACCCCATTACATAGGATGGGCGCACCTAAACTAACCTAACCCTATGGCCCATGCTATACTCCCTGAGGGGGAGAGTGAAGTAAGGAGCTGATGTCTAAAGGAGAGAGCATCCAATACAGATTAGCCTAAAACTTTTCCATTGGAAAGTGTCCTACGGAATTAGAAGAGAATAATGCAACTTGGTGCCACGATTGTTCACATGCCTGCTTCACAAATAAAAGTAAAATGAATAGCCAAGGAAAACTGATCATTTGAACAGTGTAATGCAAACCTGGTTGAAATAAGACACTGCATAAGATTTCACAACAGACACCATGCCATCTCTTGAATAATGAGTTTGTTTGTCATAACGCTTTGAAGCACATTTGTTCAAATGATTTCGCCAATTACATCCGCTAACGTAAGCCGAGAAAAAAAGCTTAGCGCATTTTTGAAACGGTAAAAACTGATTTGGAGTAACTGAATAAAAGGCCCTGACGTTAGTCCAAGTTACATACTTCCTCATGACAGCTTGGTGTAAAAAAAAGCTACTGCATAACGTGCAAAAGGTCTACAAATATATATTGATATAAAAATGATACAATAATTACTCGTAGGTACAAAAAATTGTACCTGCCTTTTTCGCTCTAGGAAGCATGATATTTACTCGTAGGTGCAGACAGTAGCACTTGCATCTCCCACCTTAGTAAACATGTTATTCAAGTGCAAGTACAGACAACGGCACTTACCTCCCCCACTCGAGTAAACATGCTATATAGTTGCAGGTAGGGCTACATACAACGGCACTTACCCGTTCCAATCGAATGAACATGTTACTTACTTGTTGTACCTACAGACAATAGTACTGAGAGCACCGGTCGCACTCAAATAAAAATGGTACCGACTGTATTTTATAGCAGGCGCAAATAATAGCACTTACCTAGCTACTTCTCTAAGTCGAGTACCTATTTATTTGGTATTTCCTTGCAGGTACAAACAATAGTACTAACCCGTCCTACTTTAGTGAATATGGGATTTACAGACAATGGCACTTACTTCTCCCACTCGAGGGAAACTAATCTGTTCAGAGGGCAGAATAGCATTGAGTGGCATCATTTCTCTGACATCATCTGCAATTCTGCGTAGTTTGCTATCCGTGGCATAGTCAACACCACCGCTGCTGCTATTGCTGCTGCTGCCTATACCCTCACTTCCACTGCTGTTGGGTGCACCAATGCCAACACTGTTGCCGTTACTGACTCCATTGATGCCATTAGGGCACACCAGGCCATTACTTCCACAGCCACTGCTACCGCCACCTGTAGGTACCGTATATAGATACAAGTTTACAGCATTGTGTTACAACTTTAAATGCTGAAAAAGTATACTGTAACCAGAATGGTCGTTAATGACAAAGGTTTTTACTTTGTTTAGTTTCAAGTACATACCTACAAAACAAATGATAAAACTTTGTCCATGCTTGTACATCGGCTCAACTACTCGTACACTTGGTAAGAAAGTCTCAGAGCATACTGGGAGGAGCTGTGCCAGACATTTCATCTCAACCACCATTTTCTGCCGTGCCAACATGCGGAAGCTTACGGCTCCATGTCCAATAAGATCATTAGAATTAGCAGTATGCAATAGCTCAGATCTTCGGCTGCTAAAATCACTTATGGAAATCCTTTTTAAATGACCAAAATAGCGCTCGTCCACTTTTTTTTGCCAATCATTAGTGTGTTTTAGTTGGTTTTTATTCAAATTTCATTGCGTTAGTCTGTGCGGTATACTCTCCAATAATTTTAAATTAGAAAAGTATCTTTAAAAATTTGCAGGTGTACTGAAGACGGGCAAAGACTGAAAAAGTCACAGAGTTTAGTACTTTCATAGATTTTTGTTTTATTAATTGTTTTATTATTGGATCTAAGTGCATCAATTCTGGCTATAATTTTCATTTTTATGTACCAATTGGTGTTGGGAGATAAATAAAACAGGGGGAAATTTGGAGCTGTATTTGGACTTCACTTATTAACCGTTTACTGTGTGGCAGAAAAATGCTCTAATAGAAATAGCAGTAAAGACGTAGTTAACCAAATATGGTCACTTGCCCAGTAAAGTGTTGAAACAGTTATGTCATCAAATTCTGGGAAGATCTCTCAATGTTATGGTAATGAATTATAATATAAACATCTTACAATGCTAGCAGATAATCAAAAGATGAAACTCTCGGAACTGTAACTCAAAAAGATAGGTACAAGAGTTCGTGTTAACTCTGCAGCCAATTCATACTACCATCTAGGAAATGACTCATGCACAGTGGAGGAAGGAGTGTCAGACTTTCATGTGTTTATCAACGTCAGCTGGTCCCAGGGATGAGTTAGAATTAGGAAATCAGTACTTTATTGTCACTGACACTTTCATTTTATTTTTACGGTATCATGATACCTCATGATCGTAGGTTAGTAGAAGTAGGAGGAGTCCAACATCTGGTGCTCCAAGGAATCATGCATTCCAATGTAGTTATATCCATAAATCAGCTACCATATTATGAATATTCAACTAATAAAATTTGTGCATTACTGCAGGACTTTGCTCTGAGGGAGTGACCAGATGAATGTCATGTAAAATCACGCTTCTTCAGTATGACTTGGGACTTGACAATATAACAGTATTACACAGAGCCAAAGCCTAATGCTATACTGCTATGCAATACACGAAAGTACCAGTTGAAGCACAACACAAGACTGAAATAACTTCATGCTCCACTCTTAACCATAGTTTATATCAATGACTGTAATCTTTACATCCTTAGAATAGAAAGCAAATTTGCATAGATTTTCCCTCAGAAGCTGTTGGATCAGACAGTCAAAGCTGAATAGGCTACGTTCAAAAACTGTCTCGGCAAATTTTAGGAGCAGCGCCATTCACAACTTTACACCTCTCCTCTGGATTTATCCATTGCTAATGCCAAATTTCCTTGCAGACAACCTTCTTCTAGTAGGTACCATATAGTAGCTACTTCATTCCAAATTGAATTTACTGTCTCAGAACTCTAATAAACCTACTGTAACTGAACTTTGGCTACTTTTCTTGCAGAGTCAGGCTTTTGCATGCAGTCTTGTTTTATCTATACATATTAGCTTGACATTAACAGCAATAGTTCAGTGAGAGCCAAATAATATAGAGCAGCACAAGCCTCCATTTCTACAGTAAAGGCAATATCACAAAGGGAGAAAGGGATACACAGTAGGTATGTTAATACTAGATAGAAACATGGAACCCATGCACGAGGGTGGTCTCATACAGCATCGATGCTTACGGGCACAGAAAGTTCAGAAAGAAAAAAAAAACGAGGAAAGCAACAATACATTAGTAGGCGCATGAAAGTAAAAAGAGCACATAGTATAGTAAAACCCAGGGAATTCGGCCCTCGCAAACTCGGAAACCTGCCTAGCTCGGCACTTTTGTGATTTGCCGAGGTGCAACTCAGCACTATTTATTTTTTGCCAAGTTAAATGAAAAAATGCCAACAGTTGTTTTGCCGAGTTGTAGCTTGGCAATTATCTACGTCATGTTGCCGAGCTACAGGAAAAGACTGGGGCTTGCCGTAATCTAAAGCTCGGAAAACTTCATTAAAACAGCCAGTGAGCCGAGTTAAGCGAGTAGCGCACGGCATTCCATGCACATGAATCTGCGTAATTACCTGTAGCTATGTTCTGTACCTATGCACTCTCTATAGAATTGTAGATACACTATGCTCTAAGGTGTTCAAGAAATTAGTCGTTTGTACGCTTGGGCGTTCTGCTGAGGTTGCTGCCTGCTGGTTAGTTTGCGCACAGAACTGGTTTGGGTTGTTGTGATGCACTGTTGTCGGTGTCACACCATTTACAATCTGCGATGGATATTAGATCAGAGGCACGCCTTGTCCAGTTAGACTTAAACGCGGCGTTTGACAGGGTTAACCAGAGAGGTCTATTATACAAGCTTGAGTCTTTTGGTGTGGGTGGAGAGATACTGTCAATTATTCGCGATTTTGTTTCTGAGCGAATGCAAAGTGTGTCTGTTACGGCGTTTTGAGCGCCTCAGTTGCAGTGGTGTCTGGCAACTCTCAGGGTAGTGTACTTGGTTCTGTAAACCAGTGATATGTTCTCTTCTCTGGAAAATACGATGATCAACTACGCCGACGATTCCACTTTGATAGCAGTGATACCTGATCCTTGCATGCGTAATGCTGTCACATAGTCTCTGAAGAGGGATTTGTCATGCATTAGTGCATGGTGCTTGGCCTAGAGTATGAAGCTGAATACCAGTAAGACCAAGTCAATGATTATCAGTCGTTATCGGACACTTGTACCGCAGCATTCCCTACTGGAGATTGATGACACTTTGCTTCAGGAGTTTTTAGCTACTTCATAAGCTTATATTTGAGCCAAATATTAGGCGACTGGTGTCACGTACTTCCGGTAAGATTGGGCTCCTGCGTAAGGTATATTCTGTGTTTGGTGAAAGTGAGGTTGTCCGCAGATGTTTTTATGCTTTTTTGCTGCCTGTGTTGGAGTATTGCTCAGTGCTCAATGGTCTGGGCTTCAACTGATGACACTCACTTGCGTCTGTTAGACCAACTTGTTAGTTCAGCCAGCAGACTGCACTGATAATGATCAGCTAAACCTGTACCACAGGAGAAGGGTGGCAGAGCTCTGTACGTTTTATAAGGTGTATTAATAATGAGAGGCATTGGTTGTATTCTTCTGTCCCTGCCTCAAGGTCTAGGAGAGAGGCACGTGGTGCGTGCGGCGCGCACTCTTTCACGTTGGAGGATATTGGATGTTGAACTAGTCATTTCAGTGGGTGTTTTGTGCCCTGGGCAGTTAAGATTGGGAATTTATTGCCAGTATCGGCTTTTGGTCCTATTGGCCTGCAGGCATTTACGTCAGCTGTTAATGGCAGGGTTGCGAAGTTGGAGGGTTTGAGGGGAAGTCAGAGTCGAAATCTTATTTGCTCGAGGAGTTGGAGTCTGCATTTTTAGCCTGACTCTGAAATCCCAATTATAACAAAATCAATCAATTCAGAATTTTCAGTATCAAGTTTTAAAAAATGAAAAATTTTGTAAATGTGGGCATAGCTACTATGTTTTTGACTTTATGTGTTTGCCATTGAGAATGGGCTATTAGATTGTCTAATGACAAGGCACCAATGCCAATTACTTGATATAATTTGGTAGCCTAATTTCTGTGCCATGATATGCAATGTTTAGAATGGAAATCTTCTCAAATACCAAGTCCTAGCTCTGGGAGGTGTCTGTGTACTTTTCTGTTTCACAACTAGCCTATACCCAGTATTTTCCTATTGCATATATTATGGAAAATTTGGTAGAGAAGTTTTGCCCCTGGTACATTTTGAGAGGGGCAAAATTATTGATTGTGGACCGATTGTTCTCAAATTCGAACAGTAGCTTATAAGCATTGTTGAAAAAGAAAAACCTACATATTTCTCCTACAACTTTTTGATTTAGGCCATAGTTTTTAAAATAATGGGAAATATAATATATATTTTTGAAATTTCAGAAGAATAGAACTCAATGAGTTTTCATGTTGGAATAAAAACAAAAGTTTTGCAATCAGTGAAACATTCCTGACAAAACTATACAGTCAAATTTTCTATCTTTGCCCTCATATAGGCCTATATATTTTATGACAGCATAACCAAATCTTTGGTTTTACCCTATATTTTAGGTGGTGATCAAACAAAATAGAAAACGGAGAATCCAGCTCTATAACTAGTTTTGTTAGGAATGTTCCAAGGATTCCATAACTGTCACTGTTTTTTTTTTACTAGCACAAAAACTCATTGAGTTCTATTCTTTTCAAATTGCCAAAAAAATACATAAATAATTATATATATATATATATATTCCTCATTGTTTAAAAAACTAAGGTAAAAAAAAATTGTGGGAGTAAAATGTGTTTCTTTTTCAAAAATACATATAGGCCTAGCTACTGTGTAAATTTTAGAACAATTGGTCCACATTCAATAATTTTGCCCCCACTGGAACCTTCTCAAAATGTAGCTACCTGGTGCAAAAGTGCTACCCAACTTTACTTTAATATCATGTCCTCAATTTAATGTCCCAAATGATGCAAAATATCATTGTATACGTACAATACAAGTAGCATCTAGAACTTAATACAGTAAAACTCCTCTAATCCGACCCTCGATAATCCAAGCACCTCCTGAATCCGTACATTTGATTATACTGTAGTTCGAAGATAATCTAAGCAAATAAGCAGTTTTCGGATTAATGGGGCAAAGTGTGGCATGAGCATTTGTTCGGGACATGATTCGAAAAATAGTTTGTTTGGATTGCGGCAAATAAATTCAAACAAATACCTCTGCAAACCGTACATAACGCTTCCCGTTTTTCAGATTAAGGATGTGATATGCGAAACATCTGTGCACGGTGCTGCGCAGAAGGTCAAAATATTGTCAGCTGTTTAGCATGCCTCCTTGTCTTCAGTTCACCGCCAGTTATGAATATGTTTGTGTGCGCTCCATTTGTTTTGTAATAAACCGTTTTTTTTTGTGGGTGTTAATATAATTTGCCTCTAGATATTATTAATAAAGTGTTGTTCATGCCGTGGTGTGAGTTTTGAGTTGTATTTAACGTATAAAAATGTGCCCCGTTCATTTGCTTACAACCCAAGGCTACAATCGTTTGTGTTTAAGTGAAGTGTAGCCTAGGGTACATTGTCAAGTGTTCTTACTTAGGTTTCATCATTTACGTATCTATTACTGTAGGTAGTAGCTACATACATATTTACTGTATTCTTTTTGTGTGCTGCAGTTAATTATGTATAATAATTTCATCATTATTGTTTAGCTGTTTCAAATGTACAGTACATTGTGTTATATACAGTCTGTTAAGGTGTTTAATACATTAGTGTACCTACCTACCTACTGTATATGTAGGCACTGTACTGTAGACAAATGGCAACTAGTGGCTACATAGCTACATACATGTTTTATGTAGAGTAGATTTTTTGTATAACGTATGTACTGTAGCTACTTAATTTCAATGCTATGTTTGTGTTATTTAGGCACGGAATGGGTGTTTGTTAAATATGTACTTATTGGGTCTTACTCAGGTTGTGTTTCAATACAAACAATTTCTCTATAATCCGTATTAGAGCGCAACATCCCCAACTGGAGATTGATGACACTTTACTTCAGGAGTCTAGCTCCTTGGAGATTCTTGGTGTTGTCTTTGATGAGAAGCTTACTTTTGAGCCGCATATTAGGAGCTTGGTGTCACGTGCTTCCACTAAGATTGGGCTCCTGCGTAAGGTGAATTCCATGTTTGGTGATAGTCAGGTTGCCCGTAGATGTTTTTATGCGTTTT
>LQNS02278125.1:28508373-28520301 GCA_001587735.2 Parhyale hawaiensis
AGGTCTATTGAGTGACGTGTGTTTGTGTGATAGAGGGAATGGTGGAGGCTGCAGTGATGATGAGATGTCAAAACCTTCTCTTTGTGAAAAGTTCGAAGACATGCATAATAAAAAATAATAGTGTGAGGTAGAAGGAGCGACCGGGGTTTTATCGTTGACAGGGTGGAGTAGGTACTAGGGAGGACGAGGTGATATGAGGGAGCTTGAGTGGCGGAGATTGTCGGGAGGACGACGTGGTGTGAGCCTGTGAGGTAGGAGGGTGGTTCGGGTTGCAGGGAGGACGAGCTGTGAGGTAGCAGAGGGGTTGGCGGTGGAGGTTGTAGGGAGGACGAAGTGTGAGGTAGCAGGAGTGGCGGATGTTGTAGGGAGGATGAGGTAGAGGGGATGGGGAGGCAGACAATGATCTCATGGCCACTTGCCTACGCTACCTAGCCTTCGGCGTAATTAATTAATAAATCTGCCAGATTATTTGAGTCCAACCGACCTTTGTTCTGCGGCTGCCGAGTGCTATTTTTTGTCTTGTGTCGAGCGTCTGCCATGTTGCTCTGTAGGGAAGAATCGGAGACGGCCAGTTGTAATGAGACAACACTGGTTCACCAAGCAAATTATTAAAGCCAAAGCGACCACTGGGCTGGTTTGGGTTCCTAAGAATGCAATGCCATGCTTGATTGGGAGGAATGTTGTTCTGCAACAGCGCTGTCGCTTTTGTGCGCCGACCCTTCCTTGTGTCCTATTATCATTCTTACTATCAGCCTCCATTATTCTACTTCATCCTTTAAAGAGGATAGCGGGGGCGTTGAGAGTTGTCTTTTGTTTGAACTCGGTTTTATTATTGAGATCGTTTAGACTGAGCATTTGTAGAGGAATATTATTGCCGGAATGATACTTCTTTGTTTGTGATAGCATTGCATACTATGTTTAAATCTGATGCGAATCTCTAGAGAGTGTGGACATCTATACGTGGGCATTTCTTGTTTTCATGGTATAAGCACCTCTCACCTTGTAGGAAGTGAGGAAACTGCCAGTTCTAAGATTTACTTGTCATAGTTTTGTGTTGTTTACAACTCAAGAAAATAGCTTCTCTGTCCGTGTGTCCAGACTGATGCCAATTTATTTGTTTATTAAATTACGAAAAAAGATCAGTGTGCCAGCGTCCGGATAGGTACATTCTCGGTCTGGTCGGTCAATTCTAATATTATTCCAGCTTATGAAACAAATCCGTTATCGAAAATACTTCTCTGGTCATTTTCAAGTTTTCAGAGTTGAGCAACGGTTTGCGTAGCTACAGTAGGCTACCTACTATGGTATAGTTGAGTTAACTATTTCAATCAAGTATCGTGCCTTTGGACGTCAATTACAGCTATGTTGCAAGAGCTAATAAGGCCGCTACATCAGTGCAGCAAGCGACGTTTGACGCAACAAATTTGTTGCACAAAAAAATATATATATAAACTAATGTCGGGTCGGTACGGCAGGTTAGGTACTGTCCCTACCGATGCAGTCCATATCGCGCGATACACCGTGCTTTGCTGTCGGTCACAGGCAACGTGTCTCTTGGGAAAATCGTCTTTGAAATGCTTCTTGCACTTGTGTAGCCTGGCCTTAGTTTGCAAACGTTTGTTACCTCCTCTGTGCCGCTTGCAAGCGACTCGCTCTACCTCCACGTAGCGGGGCGCATGAAGCTCTTGGGTAAAGCCCGGTTCACGTGCTACCGTACGTTTATGCTTCAAAAACATCAAAATGTTTCGTCGTGCCCCAACGAGCCCAGCTGTGTGTACACTAAAACATTGTTAGAACTTATAATGTTAGCCATCAAGCTTGTTTGCGAACTTTGCTGTTTAAGTCTTGCTAGTAGGAATTATCTTTCAACAGTCTCATATATGGAGTGAATTAGAACTGAAAAAGCTGTGTACGATTCTGTTATATAACCTTCTCGGTAGGTACTGATGGCATCTCTAGATGCTCGAAGCACCATCAAAGTTTTTATTATTAAAACCAGCGCGTACCGTAGTTTACTTCTCTAGAATTTTGGACAACATATTTAACAGCTCCTCTAAATAACAATTAGTGCTATTATGCTTTTACGATACCTACGTTCTAAATTATAGGTAAACTGTGGGTGAGCTTAACTGATTAGGCTACTATGAAGTGCTTTGTATGGGCTTCTAAAAATACGTTTGCGCTAGAGTAAGAGTTAGGTACTGCACCGGAAGGGTTATACAGACACAACTACATGAAGTTAGAAAGTAGATAAAAAGACCATAACGTGAGGGCGGGCCTAATTAACACGGGTTAAACCTAGCCTCGGGCGATGTCACGTGGTTAGGCCTTAATGTACATATCTACGCGTTGTTTGTTTAGCTAGTTCCAAATCGCTCTACCTTATTATCAGTTACAGTGCTTTGTACTGAAAGCTTTGTTTCCATACAGTGCGCAGTGTTTGCAGTCTTGCTGTTAACTCGACAAATTTCAAAATACCGTATCTGTAGTAGGAGGCTTCGGTGTATCTTATCACAGATGTCTGTTTAGTTAAATGAAATGCTTGCGTTTCAAAATGAATTTCGTTTATATTTATATGAGTAGGTATAGTGCTTGCACAAGCCCACGTTTTTATGTTGAAGACATTGAGTAGCTTTAAAGATATCATTGGTTGAGCATCTCTACTAAGGTTTAAAACTGGGGTATTCGCGTGGTCGCGAGTTTCTAAGCTTATTGGTAAGCTAGCTAGCAAGTTACGTTGCAGCTCTTGTGATATATTGCTGGTCAAGCATTTCTATAAAGGTTTTTGACGAGGGTTTTCGGGTCGAGAGTTTCCGATGTTAGCTAACAGGCGTACGGTATGTTGAAAGTGAACTAAAATTAGCTATTTTGTTACGGTATAATGTAAAGATGTTAAAAAAAATGTGATACCGAACATTGGGGAGGACAGCCAACCTCCGACATTGAATAAATGATCTTAAATTTAACATGCACATGACAAACAACGGTGTCTCACCTGGAAGATGGNTGAAGACATTGAGTAGCTTTAAAGATATCATTGGTTGAGCATCTCTACTAAGGTTTAAAACTGGGGTATTCGCGTGGTCGCGAGTTTCTAAGCTTATTGGTAAGCTAGCTAGCAAGTTACGTTGCAGCTCTTGTGATATATTACTGGACAAGCATTTCTATAAAGGTTTTTGACGAGGGTTTTCGGGTCTAGAGTTTCCGATGTTAGCTAACAGGCGTACTGTATGTTGAAAGTTAAATAAAATTAGCTATTTGGCAAAATGGTTGCCTTGATTTTAAAAATTCTGCCTTTACGCCTGACCTTTCGGTTTAAACTATCGTGATGTGCGACATCTAGTGGCACTCAAGTACCGCAGGTTCGGTCCGGTACCGAGTTGATCCTTTAACGGGCAAGTGACCGTATATGGTTACTTTTATAATGCTTTTTATACGGTAATTCGTTAATATAGACGTGTTCGGCAAATTGGCATTTGGGAATAGTACGCACACAAAAATGTCTGATTAATGAGCTAGTATTACCTATACCACTGCCCTGCATTTCATCTCACAGTTTGGTCTATTACCAAAGACAAGCCTCACAAATCTTCAAAGCAAAATTACGAGAGTACAAAAATAATGAAACGCTGAGCACCTTAGATACATAAATATATATATATAATAGCTGGCAAGTTGCAAATCACGGTGTCCGTAGTCTATCCGCAAGCAAAATTTCTCTTATCCTTTGCTTGAGGAACTGGACGGCGACAGGCCGAGGCGGGTAGTAGTGATGCAAGCCGGCGGTGAGTGACTGTGGTTCCTTGTGTTCGAATGCGTCGACGACTCGTTGCGGGTTCATTGCGCTGCGGGTGGTCGTCGCGGCAGCACGAGTTGCAGCAATGCGGCCGTAGACAATAGCCCCGACAGAACTCGAAATGCTTGAGTTTTCCGCTTCTGTGGTTAGTCTTTATCGAAATACGAGACCAGCGGCATTTCCTTTTGCAATGCGGCGTTAGATCATGTTTTCAGCGGGATCATGAGCTTGACGAAACCAAATGTGTAGTTTCTATGCACTATGCAGGCTTGCATCGTGTTTACTCCTCAGAGCAGGATTTAACAGTTCACAATGAATAGCATCATTTGATTCATGCTATGTTGAATTTATATAAAGATATCTTATAGCGTAAATGGTAGCAAAAATGATTAAAGTGTTGTTATAGTATCTTCAATAAGTCGTCCTTGAATGAGACGATACGATCTTGTTAAGATAACTTCGGGCGCCGTGGTCAGCATCACGACGCTCGCAGTTGAAGAAATTAGAACGACGTTCTCAAATGTTGAAGAGCTCGCACGTTCTCAAATGTTGAAGAGCTCGCACGTTCTCAAATGTTGAAGAGCTCGCACGTTCTCAAATGTTGAAGAGCTCGCACGTTCTCAAATGTTGGAAGAGCTCGCACGTTCTCAAATGTTGAAGAGCTCGCATAGTATATGGCCCACCTGAGAGTATATGTTATGTTAGTAAAGAAGAGCGTCGGTTCAGCTAGAAAAAGTGCCTAACTGAACCTTCTATGATAAAGGCATATATACCCGAATGTCAGGCCAGCCACATACTGCAGTGGGTGCGGCTTGATAATGCAAATCGTATTTTTACAGTAAAAATTGTTTTTTTTTTTCAAGTTTTACTGCCGAAATTTGGATGCAACTCGTTTAATGAAGATATTTTCTTCATTTTCAGGTGATAAACGTAGCAATAGTCAGTTCAATAATTCAGTTTTTGGGAAAGCTAAAAAATTGGTGTTTTTAGGTGTCCGGCTTGCTTATGCAAAGGTTCAAACCTGGGAAAAAACTGAATTAACTGATTATTTTCGACTAAAAATAACATCAGTGCTTGGCAAGGGAATGACTAACATCAAAACATTCAAGAAAATGAATAGAGATCATCGAACAATCCAACTACAGCATATGTAATAAGTGGTAAGACCTGCAGCAAAGTACCTGAAAGAGCTCATAGAAGCAAACTTACCGACAAGGATAAGCGCCAAATTTCCAGGGAGATGGTTAGAACACCTCGTTCTACTAGCAAGAGAATTTTTTATTCAGCGGGAGCACCGCAATTCGGAAAAACATCGAGGTGTGAGATGCTAAGGAGCCTTAGAAAAGGGAAGAACCCGGCTAAAAAACCGCCACTGAGCATAATTCACAAGGAAAAGTGTGTTCAATGGGCTGAAAAATTGTTTAAACGAATTTCATGAATGTTGTTTTCGCCGATGAATGCCGTGCCACGCTGGATGGACTAGACGGTTGGTCGTCTGGTTGGGTATTGAAAGGACGCCCTATAGGAACCCGGATTCGCGGACAGCAAGGCGGCGGCGGGGTAATGTTTTAGGCTGGAATCAAAGGAAATGCGATTGTTGGACCGTTTAGGGAGCTAGAAGGGACAAAAATAGATTTCAAGGGATACTGCCAGCTTCTTAAGAAACACTTTGTTCTCTGGCTGGAAGACAACCTCTGTTGGACAGAAAAATCCTTAGTATTTCAGCAGGATAATGCACCAGTGCACAAGTCCCGTTATAAATAGAGTTGGTGCTTGGATCACGGCTTCAAAGAACGCAGTCTAACGGTTTGGCCACCCAACAGTCCCGATTTAACCCCATTGAAAATTTATGGACCATCATTAAACAGAACATTTATGCTGATGGAAAGCAATATGACTTCCTGGCTGCTCGTAGGATTGTAATTGAGGGTGCCTGTGGGTCGATCAAGCCTTGTGAAGTGTTAAATGAATTTTTATCTCAGTTATGAGCGACGTAATTTGCTCACAAAACAGTTGACCGCGTCTCAACCTCATTACGACCCGACACAATTTTAACTTCTCGCAGGAGACTGCCCTTTGTGTGATGACCTGAGTGTTAATACGGAATGTCAACCCTTAATCGAACATGTGACCATATTGGTTGCTGCCATTTGGCTAATGCTACAAGAGCTTTCTTCAGCCCAGCGCTAAATGGTTAACGTGTATTCGATTCGGTCATGTTGAGGTAGATAATCCAGTCCGATTAGCTTCAAAGTTGTCTGGAACGTAAAATCGTAAATACTAGGCAAGTTCAAACTAATCGGATTAGATTATCTAGCTCAAAGAAGGCTTAAATCTAGCCCAGTTCGAACTAACCACAGACTTATTTACTTGGCTCGAAGACTAAAGTGAGCATATTAGAGATGCCATCCTTCCTACTGCGCTAGCCTTTCCTAAAAAGTAGTTTTGAACCTTATAGCCTAATATGAAACATATAAGGTAAATAACTTGATCTATAGCGTAAGACACTGTGTTGTTGTGCTAAGTCCTACAGCTGTGTTTCGAAAGCGATATTTTTAATTTACATGAAAATGATGAAATGTAATTTGACATTTCCAATGTAGGAATAATAGGTATATATTTACATGCTACATATTTGTAATTTAGGTTGGTGTACCGGCTGGTTTAATTTTTATAGCTTTTATACCCATGCATGAAGACTCTCCTGAGATTCAATTTGGTGCCAGTCAAGAAATTACTTAGCTTTACTCTGAACATTTTGAGTATGCTGGTAATAAATCGTGTTGCATTCGAGGCATTACTCCTTCAAGTTAGCGGAGCCGATGATGCTGAGGTTCGTGTTAAGTTACTGCAGTAACTTGGGGATTTAGTTGAATACCATCTAAGCTCCTGGCATATCGTATGCCGTTGTCAGCTTCGTTCTGTAATCACGCTACCTGTCGTGTGTGTGTGTGTATTCAGTTGACCACCTTGTCGGCGACTCATACTGTTTAATAAGGTAGTGGTCCTTGACGTCTCGGGTTTTGGCAATTTTCATTTCTTGCCTTCAGCAAAAAATTACGCCGCGTCGCGCCATGTTGTCCAAATCCGGCGATATTTCCAGGCGCTTCTATTGCTGTGACCCTCCATAAATAATGGCAATCAACTTTGCGTCCTACAAATGAGATGTATCCTGCCGATCATTTCAGAGTTACGATTCCGATAAGACTATAAACCCGAGGGCCAACTTCAAAACAGATTCATGGAAAGTGCGACGTAGCGTCCAGACTGGTAATGATATCCTCTTAATTTTTGGGTCGAGCCATGAACTCTATGATGGACGACCAAAATGATTGAAGCCTCCAATGTTTCGAGTGCCTGCTCATTTTCTCTGATTGCTTGCAGGCTTTGTTGTCTTGCTTCGGCTAGTGGACGATTTTTTTCCCCTCTGCCAACAGCAAAATTTACTGAGGACGATCTGCGTTTATGGGAAGCTGCACCTGTGTTGGTCTCCGCGAAATCTATTACCAGTGCATAGGATACTATACATATATCTACTGTAATTGTATGAGAGTTTCGGAAATTACACTATTTTTGTTGCAACTAGTTAGCCCGAAGCGATATCTGCAGTCCAGCCAGTGATACTGAGTGTAGTTATTATTCCTGAAGAGCATTGGACGAGACGTGGAATTAGGTTAGGGTAACTCATTCTGTGTGTTTTCGCGAGTCGCGCAATCTTGTAGAAACCTAATTCCTGGGTAATATTAGCTTTAGATCTATATTTTTTGTGTCGTCTACACTGCTTTTACTCCACTTTACTGAATATCGTACTAACGATGTATGTTCTGGTTTTCTTCTTTACTGACAATGTTCCCATGTAGGCTATTTGTTCCCTTTATGTTTTGACATTCTTCCTGTTCCATATTTTTCATATCTAAAACGACTAGCTACATTCAGCTTTTATGCATAGGGCTATTCAACTATTGCGTACGATGCTCCCTCTTATTGGAAAACATGACCCAAAGTAGGTAATGCGAGTTACGTGCGAGTTTCAAAACAAGATAGAGGATTACTTACATGTACAGAAAACGTTCTAAGGGTAGCTATGCAAGATTTATGTGCGCAAATAGAAAGTGAAACCGTATATATCAGAGTCGTCCCTTACTTATTGTAAGGTCCGGTGGGACGTAAACCCAAAGGTAGCCACTGGTGCGGTATAGTAACCCTACAACTACTACTTACCTATTGTCAGTAGTAGATAACAGAAAAATGTTCGTTGCCAGAGCGAGGCACTCTAGGAACGTTTATTCCTAATGTAAGTTCTTCCTAAAGCGAGCAATCTTTTACCTACCGATAAAACTTATCTGAATACGTAGTGGTTTTAAAATATGTCGTCGTGCAGCTATACGCTGATTTCTCTCGTAATTTAAGCAATTAATGAATTTATGATTTATTTGCTGGTGCAGTACGTTCACCTCATCCATAACGTAGGCTAGCTGACTTGTGAAGCCCGTCATCAGGTAAATTAACCCTTGGTTGACCTTGCTAGAGGTTTAGGGACTACCAAGTCGCGATGTTCATTGGTTGCAAATACCGTAGAAGTGAGGCTCGTGTATTTGTGCAAATTCCACTGGCTGAAGTATTAGGAAAAAGATACTTAAAAGATACTGCACGTCTAGGGGCAGCGGCCCGCGAGGTCAGTTGTAGGCCTTGAAATGTCAAACCTATCCGTGCTGACTGATTGGCCGCTCGGCACTCGCGCACATATTCTCTTAACTCTGTACCCAGGCAAAACGTTCAGAGTGGAATTTAACGTGGGCAGCGTTGCAGCTAGTGATATATTTGACAAAAATGAAAGCTTTCGATCATTTAATTCTCTAAGGTCAAGGTAGTTGTCGTTACTACGTCTGAGCGTTGAGTATTCGCTGAGATTCCACTATGATGTTCTTCAGTAGATTAACAAATGAATACAGTGCTTTTTCTAATTGAGAATAATAGGTTCATGACTAAGATTCACTGTATCTGGCTATAAAAAATGACTTACAGTGCTAGTGGCTTCAACTTATTTTATAGGATACAGTGCTGCTTCTCTCCTGGCCTTCCCTGTGTAGCTAATTATCGTATCGCAAGGAGGGAGAGTGGCCGCTTCCACTTTGGCAACGTATTGCTATCCTCCTTCCTGTATTACAAAGAATTAATATAAAAAATTGATATCAATCTCTATGGTGAGAAATTTTTTCTGTATGCTCTCCTTTTACCACATAGCTATAGGTATTACGATACTGTTGATTAATATGTATATTAAGTTAGAGTAATACAAAGCTTTATATATTATTACCGACTGCGGAGTATCCGCGGGGATGTCTTGCTTTCATCGTATCTGTGTGCCGATCTATCCTTCAAGACTTATTCCCATTATCTATGGATGAGGAGCGTCGTGTACCAGAATGCATCGCACAGTGTGTGCGCGCACTTTAGACATACGGCACTCGTTTGTATTTTGATTGACGCATCCAGTCAACTGAGGTGGGACTTGATGTGTCACGGGCTGGGAGGTCCCAACGTGTGATTGAAAAGAAACGAGTAAATCCATACGAAACCGTATTTATTTCTAGTGTTTTAACAGATGCATTCCTAACGTTACTAACCAAAGACAAGTGATTGTGGCAAACAATAATACTTTGCGAGAGTGAAGACGATAGCTTACAACTGCTTGCTCTCGTCTGCATTTGCCTACTAATTAGCGCCCTTCAACATGGATGTGCTATCGTGTGTGTTTTATTTTATTCTCAAGGTTGCGTTTTGCACTGACCAATAAAAAACTTTCTGAAGCTACTGTCATCAGTCGCAGCTGTACCTAGAAGTTTACGTAAGGACAACCATATATATACTAGCTGTTTCGTCGTAGAAGCGAATTTGCTTGCATTGATACGCAAATGCATTGCGGAGAAAGGTTTGGAGCATTAGATTTTTCACTGCATCTTCAAATGCAGTACAAACTGCGTAATCTGCGAAATAGTTATCATTAAACTGTAAGAGGCAGCTGTGAAGAGTCAGAGTCGAATCTTTTTGGGTGCAGGGAGTCCGAGTCAGACGCCCACTTGTCCCCACAGTTGGAGGAAAACTGGTAATTTTCAGTGTTTATTTTAAGCACTTAGTAGGGGTCGGACGCATGTTGGTTCCAAAGTCGGAGTTGGATATCTACTTCGTAATCCTACCTGGAGGTATAGAAGGCCAATCAGCAGCAACTGTTGTAGAATACTCTTGTGAAATTGACTCCGAAACGTATTTTGTTGAACGTCCTATGTGTCACCTTATTTAAGAGTTATTTTATTGCGTATTTCATGGAAAACATCCTACTTTTGTAGCGCCAAATTCTTTTAAAAGGAGTATTTCAAACAATATATAGCTACTCTTCATACTAAAATCAAAATTTCGTTGGGGCGGTTTAACATACCTAATGCCCGCACTCCCTGAACTGAACGAGTAGGCCGTGTAGGTAATCAGTAGTTAGCTACCTAATATAGCTACGTCCCGTGTTAATTTGTTGTTGCATTGCAGCGGAAAGTTACTGGCAATTACACAGTGAATGCTCCCGCTATAATTTTGTATAGGAAACGAAATATGTTTCGCTTGTACGGATGGAGTTATTGATATGAGGCAGCATTGCAAATGCTAGAGATTAGTCATTGGACCACAGACGAGCCTAGAAGCCCATTCTCAGAGAGGAGCCGGAGCCTTGTTTGTGGATCTCCGAGCTGTTGTCGCCGTGTTAACGCTAATGCGAAGCAGAATTTGTGGGCATCAAACGAAAAACCGCAACCGATAGAATGAGTATCAAAATGTTCTTACTCGGTAGGTCGTAAGCTCACAGCAAGCTCACTTTGTAGTAAAATGGTGGCGTCAATTACTGCTAATCTATTATTATTATTATTTTTTTTTATGTTCAGCGGTGATGATTGACCGGTATTAACCCATTTGCTTTTTACTCTTATTGACTTTTCGTACTTTTTGTATTTTTAAATAGTTAGCTTGGAAGGTAAAGTATCATGCGGTTATGAAAAACTTGGAAGGTAAAATATCATGCGGTTATGAAATGATGGTAGAGATTTACCTCTACGGATTATATTTACTCCAAGAGGAAAGTTTGTTAGAGAAACGAGAAGCAATTGAAGCTCATGCAGCGGATTTGCCTGGTTGGCAGTGGCTATACAGTAGGCAGAGCAGGACGTCTTGCCGCCACTCTAATAGGGAAGAAAGATAGGTTTTATAAGTGGCGCAAAATAACCAGAGAAGGACTTATGCCCTTAGTGTCAACATCAAGCCCTTCTCCATTTGAAAATCTTGCACGATTTGCTCACAACACTAGATGGGTTACGGGTGCAGTCTTTATAAATTTCTAGCATAGGTTCGCATTGTCTAACAGTAAACGACAGATACCTACCGTCATCAGTAAATACTTTTCGACAAACCGCTGACGAACTTCCGAAAGCAGTTTATGAGCAGATGCATGGGAGTGGGGAGCTGCTTGTGGATGAACCTTGAGAGAGAGGGGTAAGTATAGTTGCTGGCAAGCAGGCATTCTTATACAACATGTCTCTTGATGCAGCAGGCAACACCAGTATTATCCGAGCTATAATGAGCCTGATTGGGTTGCAGATCATGTCAACAGACACAGCGGTCAGACGAACCAGTCATGAGATGAGACGGTCTCCGGCCATCCTGCTGCGGTTGCTTGATTGTTTTTTGCCTTGGGACAATACTTTGAACCTTCTCGTGCTCTACGGAAGAACTAAATTGACAAGAATAACATGTTTGCGAGCTTCAACTTGGTCCTTTGAAGGTTAGAGGCATCTAGAGTCCTATGTGAATTGTTGAGCGATACCTTGTTTTTGCCTCCGAAGAAGCATTTATAACAGAGATCCGGCATGCTGATAGTGCAAGTCTTTTCGTAAGGACTCGATTGAATTCAAAATAGAATTAAGCAATAGTAAAAACAATGTGAGTGTTTTGTATAGTAATACCGGTATATGTGACTAGTGTCCCGAGCCGTCATTGTAAATGACGGCATATTGGGTTATTAAATGACTGGTGCACGTGTGCGATAAATGACGGCAGTAAGTTAGCCCTTCAGGAAAACCCCCGCTGGCTTC
>LQNS02278125.1:28526580-28541882 GCA_001587735.2 Parhyale hawaiensis
TTAGTTCTATTTTTCCAATATCTAATACTGAAGAAAAAGATTCCAAGGTACCCCACTTTTTTTTTACATTTTGAAATCTGAATTTTCCCCTATCTAATACAGAAGAAAAAGATTCCACGGTACCCCACTTTTTTTTTACATTTTGATATCTGAATTTTCTCCTATGTTATTCCCATAGAGCGTGACAGGAAAGATATAAATATATAAATAAATAAAAACACGACGTGAATTATTATATAGTAGATTATTATCGTCTGTTTATTTGGCTATGTTATGTCTTCCTTCAGCACCAGAACTTGTCTCAGGTATATAGTGCAGAAGAACCTGAAAAATGTATCGTACGGATTCATGAAATGAAGTTCCACAATAACATTAGTGTTGTGGAATCTTTTGATGTATATTTCGTGCTGCCAAGGCACGTTTATTTTGTTCGTCTGGTTATCATAGTTCTTCGTGGAGATAAGAAACCTCACTCTATACTGATCCATAAATAACTGCCACGGTTTGCAAAGACTTTTCGTGCTCACGGACGGACGTCTAGCTCTAGAGGTTGCGTGTGTATGGGACCGAGACGACGGATACTTGTGCCGGTTGTTGGGGCTGGTAGCATACTTTTTCCTCCCATCCTTTTAATTATTCTGCAATTTTTTATGGCTGTGAAGGGCTGTGCAGATAATGTTAAGTCATCTCCCTGAATGGCCGGGAAGAGGGGGTAGCTCGGCAAGGCTCTCTGGCATAATGCCTCGCCATTACGCGGTTTCGCCTGTGCAACAATCACCCTTCCCTCCTAGTGGGCCGTCGCTTCGCGTTACGATTATTGCCGGCAGGATTAATTCCTTTGTTGCCGAACCTGCATCGGCTCTCAACAACTAGCGAGGAATTCTGGAGGAATGTGAATAAGTTAAATGAACTGGACAGGGCGTATGGGGGTGTGCTTAGATTCTTCCAACTAGCTCAGCCTCTTGGTGGTTTGTTAAGTTTCTATGACGAGGCAATAGCGCTATTATAATAGAATTTTTTTTACTTTTTTTGCGTATCATAATAGAGTATGTTTGAAGTGGCTGTAGTAACTCTTTGCATGCATAAAATATGGCAGTATTATCATTCAGTGACTTGTTCTTGTGTGAGTGATGTATGTACTTTGCTACCTATTATAGATGTCTTGCTTTATTGTCCTGTTGCTAAAATATATCACTCAAATAAACTACTGCGTAATTACAGCTTATAGAGGTGTTAGTGTTTTATACTTTCAACTCGTTACGTTTATATACGTATTCTCTTTCCCTACCACAACAGATTTGGGCGTCACGAACCCAAGGGTCCCGAGTGCCTTCTCCGCAGGGGATGTTTCGTATTGTTTATTATAACTGTGCTAAATGTTACAATTTTGACATTCGTAGTGACAATTGAGACACTTTTTTTCGAAAACATGAATATGTTTTGTAACAGCACCAACTTTATTGAACGTGCAAATAAAAAAAAGACACACAAAGAAACACTACTAAGAATGAGTCGTTACGGACGACAAATATCACGAGCCATGTCCGGTAGCTTCTAGCTATTCATGATGTCACTTTGACAGAACTGTACACTGAGACAAGTGTTATCCAAGTACCAGGATGCAATCCCGTGTACCGGTAGGAAATATCTACCGCGACGTGCCGATTCCGCGTGGCTACTAGCTGCAACTTCTTCCGTTGGAGCACGGGAAGGCGTGCTGGTTTTGGGACAGCGCATTTCTCAATGTACGAGGCGGATATATATCACATACCCGTATTTATGATGAATCCTAAATTTAGCAGCTATTGTGGTGTGTGACACAATAGAAGAATTTGATACTGCACTTTAATTATCTATATCTCAGGAAGCGTTGGACGCTATAAGTTCGTTTTTATTGTGCCATGCTTTTTTTTTGGACTAATGCGCCGTTAACGTATTGTGTGGCTATTGCGTTTATTTGAGCATGCTATTGTCGATTGTGTTGGTTGATAGTGTCTAATGGGATAACGGTGTTACGTGGTGAACATGGACCATCTTGAGCTTATATGGGCACTTGCGGCCCTTTCATAAGAGTGTAGTACACGGTCAGATAATCGTAGATTGTCTCCCCGCGACTTGTTTTTTATTCCTATGGGTAGGCCACTACTGCCATCCTCCGATGTTTCGACTAAGCTTTGACTGCGTGCCGCCCCGTGTAATTGACCCCGCGGTACTGAGGCGGTGTTGCCCTCCTCCTAAAAGGTCGTTTACCGAAGAAGGTATTCGGACGAAACAAAATCGCGAACCAGAGTTCCCTACTCTAATTAGCGCGTACTGTCTGACGACGCTTGAGAAATTGTTCTGAATGTACTTCCGAGAATGTGCTGGCCCTGCTTCACTCGCACTGCTGTAAGTTGCTGTAATATCTTTGCGGTTTGACTCTTCTTTCGTAGGTATGTTGCGGTGGTTAAACTAGGACTTTAACGACAAGAATAATTTTCCTCCTTATTACTTCTCGTCTTTTTCGGTGATACGTCCTCTATTATTCGTTCAAATCCACCGTAGCTATGTTAATTTAGTTGTTAACCTCGAAGTGCCGACCTCGACTATTATTCGCCAGGTTGCAGACTCCGAATATCTTAGCTGGATAGTGTCGGAATCGAACACCCACTGATGCCGGGAGTTAGGACCGATCCTACTTTCCGACTTCACTGGGTTTCTTGTGTCTACAGACCGCAGAATTCAGTTATGTATCGATGTCGAACTTCCACCGTTGTTGTTCTGTTGGAAAAACGGTAGGTTGCTAATAATATTCTTCCTTCAGTCGCTTCAGATACACTGGAAATATTTAAAGCATAGAGAATATCGGGACACTACATTGTCGTAAGGTATAGAGCCTTTATCTTTAAGAATTCAATATATTTTTCATCTTGAAGCAATTACATGTGGTCTTACTCGTAGCATTGTGTCGTGTATATAGCTTGATGTAGGTACTGTTTTATCTCCATGAAATTACGGTTCTTGTACCCTGTTCTTAAAGGTTTATTAGAGGCAAAGGAAACCAAGCATACGTGTATCGTAGACTGTTCATGCTCGAGGGTTAGCAAAACACTGTTCGTTATAGATTTGCTCTTCAGGAATAAGTTTTGTGACCATGCAGGAGGATCGAAACATAATGCTGATGGAAGAAATGTGCGACATCAAGTGAAGCTGAATGGGAAGTACTGTGGCGGACTCCGAAAGTAGATGGTCCAACTTTGTCTCTTGCGACTAGCATTCAGACTCCATGTACCCAAACCTTGCGACTCCTTAACGATACATATTAGACTCTTGCGAATCTTACTGACACGACCACTGGGTGCCCGACTTCGACTCAATGCACCCAAAAACTATCGACTCTGACTCTGCAAGTTTGCAACCCTCCCTTAAATGTAAAGCTCACTATCTACTGCATTGGGTTGGTAAATCCAATCAACCAATCTACTCGCGTTCTTCCTTGCATCGAGTTGATGAACAACACCACGACTCGCCGCCACGCTTGCTGCTATGTTTTATCTGCACCGTATATTTACTTGAATTTTTGGCCGCCCCGAAGTTGATCTACGGTTTTAGCTTTTTTTTGGGGGGGGGGGGGGGGGGGGGGGGGGGGTTTTTTTTTTTTAAAAAAAAAAAAANGGAAGGAGGGTACAAAATTCTTTTTGGAAAGTCATCAAGGATGCAATAACTTGATATATATCGGGTAATCAAGAAAATTCGAGAGCTTTTTATTGTAAATTGTGTGGGAGAAAAACACAAGTAATTTCTGGGTTCCCAAAATAGGTTTTACTTATTTATTTAAAAGCCTTATTGCCCTTTAAGCACCAGCCTCCTTCATGACGGACGTTTCGAACAGTAATATTGTAAGAAATTTTAGTTTTGTTCTTTCCTTAGCTGTAGGGTTAAAAGGTGGACTACCGGTAGCTATATCATTTTCATAAAGTAACCTTAAACTATGCCGCACAGTAAACCTCTTTCTCTCAGAAAAGTCTTGTCCCAAAACCAACACGTCTTTCTGGTCACCGGCTGAAAAGCCTACAGCAGCCATACGGCCGCGACGGCCTCGCCAGCGTGTGGAATTCCCTTGGGTGCACTAAAAAGCGGTTCAGTAGCGGCCTAAAGTGACTGGTGCAACACTCTTTGTGAGCATTACCGTATTACCTACATATATGCGTGACCAACTGGCGTAGGTGTGTATTTCCTATCCCTTGTTTACTACTGCCATGTGGCTGTTACGATAATGATCATCCGGTGGTGGTGTGGACCGATGTGCAGACGGTGCATTGGTACGGGGCCGCAGGGACACTAAACACTGGGTCTCTGCAGAATACTGGGTGAAGAGGCTCAGCGCAATCACGGAGCACACCTCAGGATATCCTTTTTAGCATGGCCCAGTGGCAGTTACGCTGCGTGTTGGCTGCATTATTTTCAGGCAGCCGTTTGCCACTTTTGATATATGTTGAACTACAGTCTTTATGGTCTTCATATATGATGTTAAAAAGTTCACAGACAATATATTTATGACTTACGTATGTTGAATTGTACTGCATTATAACTGCATTTGTGTCGGTTACAAATTATGTTAAGTTCTTCAGCGGAAGTATTAAGGATCTCTCTTTGCTGTATACAGTAGCTATGTTACCTTTGGTTATGCAAATACATTTTTTTTTACTTATTTTACTCTACGAGGAAATTGACCGCTCTGGATATGCGACATTTGAAGGTTTCTATGGGTAGAAAACAACTTTCTAAAAGTAGCGCGATATTTGACGACGCTGGAGCCGCAATACTAAGCAGAAAGACAAGATGTGAGGTTCTGCAGAAGCTAGGGGAAGTGAAACTGGCAATTACAACATCACTTCTTACAAAAACTCGTAGAGAAAATAGGGTCAAATAGGCTGAAGAGAACATGAAAACCGATTTCTCCAATGACACATTTACTGACAAATGCACAGCCACTCTTGATGTCCAAATGAATAGGCGTCTGGATGGGTCTTCCATGACCGAACTCAACGGACACGGCTTAAGCGTGAACGAGGTGGTGGGGGTGTAATGTTTTGGGCCGGGATAGTAGGTGACACCCTTATTGGTCCATTTGAAGTGGCAGAAGGAGTTGAACTGAATGCAGAAAGGTACCGCCAGTTTCTTGAAGCCAACTTGATCCCATGGCTTGATGAGCAGACTATCGCTCTCAGATCCAAATTGGTATTTCAGCACGATAACGCTCCCTCACGCAGAGTACGGTACACTGCTAACTGGCTTGCGGATGGAGGATTTAAATTAAAAAGGATTATGGCCTGGCCAGCGAAAAGCCCCAATTTAAATCCCATTAAGCTACTGGTGGTTGTCAACTTAAACTAGATGTACATGGGGTTTATACGGGTTTGTATGTACATTGAAAATACTCTCATTGATATTTTCAGTGGCAAGGGCCTTGTTAATGTTTTATTTTTACCATGCCAGAATTTCTTGCTGCATCCTATCTCATTCTCTTTGTGCCTAGTGTTTGTTCAGAATTTGTTGTATGCATTGTATGGAGCACGGTGCAATTTTTCTTTTTTGTCTGTGTTTATATAATAGAAGTTGCTTATTTACATACGTTAGGTAAAAAACAGCCTCAATACTATACAGTCCGGGGGAAAAATCGTTATACACCATCGGCGTAGCACGAAATACTCATATTAAAATTTTCATTATTGTTCCAACATAGAGAGAGTGAGGGCTTGTATTGACGAGTGGCCGTAATGAACAAGTAGCTACAACGGTCCGTCATTGCAGGTTTCTGTGCCAGACGGGTGTCTGACAGAGGATGAAAATACTGTCCTTGACGATACATAAAGAGAAACGTCCCATTAGCTAGGCCTTCGGGATGTTTCTCTTTCGTGCTCACCTTACTTCCTTCCCGATTTCATACTCTTACTTGCTCATACTTTATTCTGTTCTTCCTCTTCTTTCCTGACTTGCTGTTCCCATGCGGGTTGATCCTGTGTGGTGGGAACACATTCGTGCATGGGTTCCCCTTTCTCTTGGCATACGATATGTCCCTTGCTCTTTCCTCTGTGATATCGTTCTGCTCGGAAACGGAGGCTTAAACTTCCTAACTATAACATTGACGATAGGGTACATAGCTTCTCTTCATATAATTCCGCTCAAGCTGCACACAGTGGGACGCGTAAAGCTCAACATGGAGTAAAAATTCTGGTTCTATCACCATTTTGGATCAGGTAATGTCTGTGATACGTACGTGTTGCCACCAACGTACGTATAAAAAGGAGTTATCGTGTAGGCACTCACGATTTTTTCGTCCAATTACAGCAATATACTAGACAATATCGGGGTAGTTTCCCGTGAGTGTTCTAGCTGTATTGAGGGATTCAACTTCACCTCACATTTTAGTAGCTAATTCGTCTTTAATGTCAATTTTCTTAAAGCTGGATAGTCAGTTTTCATGTCTGAGGGTTATGGGTATTCTCACCACCGGGTTCCGGACACGGTAAATGGCTTGTCTAGACACTTTCTAGTCTGTGATAACACGTATCACAAACATGTCCTTGTCTACTATCACGACAGAATGAGACTTCTCTGTGTTGAGCTTTGCACACGCCATTTTGTACACTCTAAACGAAATGATGTTAATGCAAAATAGTGCCACAACATTATCATCGACAATGAGATTAACAATGTTTTCACTCGCATTATTCACACACCTGCAATAATGGTGTGTTGTAGTTACTGGCGCGTGATAGCCGCTGCGTCGATACAAGCTCTCCCACTCTTTCGATGTTGAAACAGCGAACAAAATCTTGACATTAGTATTTATTTTGTGATATGCCAATGGCATGTTTTTATTTTTTGCCGCCACTTTATATATTGTTTCACTTCTTGGATATTTATCAATATAGGTGATCGTGAGTCATTCATGTATATGTTTTGCTCTTCTCCCGACAAATAAATTTTTCATCATGTCCCAGTAACTTCACAAGTTCAATATTTGTGGCTGTATAAATTTGAATTTATTTGTATCACCATGAGTATAGGCCTACCTATTGACGGAACCAGTTCATTACATCAGTCTTTATTTCTCTCATTTCTGCTGTTTGCATTGTAGTGTCATGGATCTACGTTTAGTGGCATGGATCTATTTTCAGTGCCACAGATCTACTTTGTGTCATGGATCTACGTTTAGTGTTATGGATATTTGTTAAGCGTCACGGATCTGCGTTTAGTGTTGTGGATCTACGTTTAATATTCTCTTATGTGCAGTGCAGCAAATACTTGAAACGTGAACAAGTGGGCCATTTCGTGAGATCATATAATCGTAGAACATCTCAACTTCTGCTGTATAAATACCTGTGGGACAGCTGCTTACAAGCTAGCTACTTAGGCCTATACCAGACTGTTGATTCCTTTAGCTTATCTGTTTGTTCAGTGACATTATCTTTTTTTTATGTCTTACTCTGCGGTTCCTATCTATAATCTAAGCGATGAGATCGATCTGATATTAGGCTGTCAGTCCTAAAGTCTACTTGTGCTACAAATTTTGATGTTCCGGAGACTCATAACAATCTCTGCAGATTTTTTCATTATGTTTCATACCTATATATAGTTTTCTCTTCGCATGAACATTTTTTTTATGTAACTGACATGCTTGTATATAGATACTGTTTGTTTTCTTTCATCTCTTCCACGACGTCTTTTATCTCATTTACAACGTCCTGATTTTCATGCCTAGAATATTTTAAAATCTCATACGATTTAACTAGAACGCCTCGTGGCGTAAGACTCCCTGCAAGAAATAATGAACATAGATCAACTCCTTCTACCTGCTTTTGGGCGGAGAGCAAGTTTCATCGCCGTCATTTTTTATGGCCTGCTAATCCTAGTTTTTTGGCATGGGTCACATCGAGGACAAGTCACCAGACTCCCTTCCTTGCAAAAAATCAAGAACATGGCTCAACTCCTAGCTTTTTTGGGTAGGGCGCAAATTTCATCACTGTCATTTTTATAGCCAGCTAGTCCTAGTTTTTTGGCGTGGGTCACATCGAGGGCAACCCACCAGACTCTCTGCAAAAATTATAAACATTGCTCAACTCCTTCGACCACTTATTGGGTGGACAGACAGACAAACAAATATGTATACAAACTTAAATCTTCAACGGAAACATGACCGCTCTTCGCTTCGCTCGCAGGTAATAATAATAATAATAATAAGCTGATGATGCTATGGAGCTATTGGTTACGCTTTGTTCTCAACTGCAGCTTCCTTCATGTCTCCCGTACGGTACCTATATCCCTTCCAAATCCTGAGGCGACTTGACGAAGCTGCAACTCTCTGGCTCTTGGCTACCATGTGTCCAAAGTTGTAGCGCATCAGGGTTGCGGAATTTGGAGAGCTTTGGTTCGATCCTGACTCCTGTAGCTACTGTTTTCCTCACTACAATTCACTCCCCTGACTACAATTCGACTCCTGGTAATTCTAGCAGTCCGACTTGGACTCCCTGACATCACTATCTAACACAGGGGTGGGCAAACTTTTTGACCTACGGGCCGCATGGACTTTTAAAAATTAACGAACGGGCCGAGCCAGCACCCGATGCATACATGCCAAACATGAACAGAAAAATAATTGCAGTGTTAACGCTTACATTCATTTCAGTAGGAGCGGAGTCGTTGGATCACCGATGCCCTCAGAGTCTGATTAGTTAATATCGGTTAATATACTAAAGATCCCAAAATCTTCAGCGAGCCGGATTAAGCAGGATAACCGGCCGGATTTGGCCCGCGGGGTGTAGTTTGCCCACTCTTGAGAATCTTTGATTTGGACCAATTACTTGGTATTAAAAATATGCATTTGGATTAAGCCACTGAAAGTATTTTTTATCAGTTACAAATTATAGTGCATGATCCTAAGGATCTGAAATGTTAAATATAAATATATACAAAATATATTTTTTACCGTACATCAAAAGCTGGAGTTTGCCATATCAAACAGATTCCTATAGAGCCAGTTTGTGTTCGACTCAGACTCAATCCAAAAGCTATTTACTCACAATTATGAACTCTTCTGCTGTTTACTTCGTTAAGAAGAAGTGTGTGCCCCCATGCAGGCTCCTGGCTGGGCTTGACGGAGGTAGAATGCTATATTGCTCGTGCCATGGGTCCTTTGTGTCCCATACTGCAGTGTACTCCATATATACGGTGTGTCCCTCCAACTTACTACCGGGATTTGACAAAGCTAGAATGCTATATGGCTCTTGGAGTCGCATGTGTCCCAGACTGCAGTATATATACCGCGTAAGTACACGATATCCCTCCAATTTCCTGGCGGGACTTGACAGAGCTGGAAACAGATAGCCGCTGTAGGTGTCGTGATGGGGAGCTTGAGTCGCCCTGTAATTTAGGAACATTGAACATTGCTCTCCAGAGCCGCGAATGCTGCGTGCCGTCAACCACAGACAAAACGGAGCTGCACATCAGCGGCCGTGTGCAGCGTTTCCTTCAAATATCTATGTATGATGCGCCGGAGAAACGACGGAAAGACGGAATTTATTGTCGCATACAGCACTTTTGATGTGACGGTCGACCGTGTCTGAGCGTGCGATACCTGTGTTTTGCCCAAGCTCATAACTAGGGCTGTGACAATCTGCTCTTATAGATACAGAGAAGTCGGCGATAACTCCGAAACTACGATAAAAACCTCAAACGTAAAGCTATGACGGTAACACAACCTGCGGAAGTAGTTCACTGTAGGAGCCTATACTTGATGCAATTTGTTGTTTTAGAGTTATGATCGACTTGTCTGTCTACAACAGCATATTGTCACCGCCCTACTCATAACCCTCGTGTCGTGCGAAAGAGATTTTAGAGTAACACTATTGATATCGTTACCAAATGTCTACGATAGGCTGAAGAAACATGGGATATACATAATAAAGGTACGGCACCTGTAGTATATACATTTGAAGTGCAGCTTGTCTTTGAACAAATAGGTACAACACCCAACTTGTTTTCTATTGCCTGAACTCATAAACGTCCCAATTAGATATCAATTTTCGTAAGAGTAGCACTGTTCGTAACGTGACTAAAGAGTGTCAGATCTAGGGCGTTATCAATTCATGAACACTAACACCGGGAAGTTTTCACCCGACGCTTTGTGAATATTGCCTCTTATCACTGTTTTGGGAATCACATAGACTAATTCCGGCTCCTGGGTGCAGCTGACTTCCGACTCCAATTTTTTGAACCTGAAAAATGTCGTATTCTTATCGACTGATTCTTTTTCTCTACAAATTGACTATTTTCACCGACTCCGATTCCTTTTTGTAGCCAATTTCCGACTCTGACTCCTGGTCCCTAAAAATTACCGTCGCTGCCACCGTGCTTCATCGGACAATGAGTTTGTGTATTACGGGTAAAGTGATCGCGAACAGTTCACAACTGCAGCAAGATGCCCAACCTTGTTTTTTTTTAGCATGTCAACGCCTGTCCCAAATGTTTTTCTTATCATTGCTTGCCACTTGTACCTGCTGGTGTATTTTGCTTTGTAACGTATATCCCAAGTAATATTCTTATCCACTGTTGCTGCTTCTGAACGTTCAATTTTGAAAGCTCGTTATAGTCTGAGTCGCACGTGCGTATAATTTTGCTAGTAGAATATGTATAGCATTCCTTATTGAAGTAGTCATTGTGGCTCACGTTTTTGGATGAACCATACCATAATCAATCCATTAACTTTATTAAGTACACACAAGGAGGTGGTAGGTACAATAAATGTATGGAACATAGAGTGGTGGAAATAGCACAAGACAACCCCCCTAAAAATGCTAATAACTTTCTAATTATGCCACATTTGTCCGTAAAAATTTGAGTGTTGCTTCTACGTAGCAAGAGAATCAGTGTATACGTTGTGCGCGATCGATGGATTTGCGCGATCGATCGATCGCGCTGCGCAAACGATCGATCGCGCACAGCCTATATAATCAGTTTCTTGATAAATTTCCAGAAAAACGTTATGACCTAAAGTACAGTGTTTAGGGTGGAAATAAGTATGTGACTTTTGAAAAATTGGTCTACCCGTTCTACTGCACAATGTCNAAACGCTAATAACTTTCTAATTATGCCACATTTGTCCGTAAAAATTTGAGTGTTGCTTCTACATAGCAAGAGAATCAGTGTATACGTTGGGCGCGATCGATGGATTTACGCGATCGATGTATCGCGCTGCGCAAACGATCGATCGTTCAAACGCCTAACCTAACCTTACCTAACCTAACCTTACCTAACCCAACCTAACCTAACCTAATCTAACCTAATCCCATCTCACCATTGACTAAGATCGACGGTGCCCGAAATTTAAAAAAAAAAAAAAACAGGCCTTGCCTCCCCTAACCTACCCGATATACTCAGAAATAGGGGGAAAGTTGAAGAAAAACATTGATTGGGTTAGGTTAGGCGTTTGAACGATCGATCGATCGTTTGCGCAGCGCGATCGATCGCGCACAACCTATATAATCAGTTTCATGATAAATTTCCAGAAAAACGTTATGACCTAAAGTACAGTGTTGAGGGTGGAAATAAGTATGTGACTTTTGAAAAATTGGTCTACCCGTTCTACTGCACAATGCCGAAGAAAGAATAAGTTCACACTCAGTTCGTAAACAACCCTAATTCCCGTCACGATTCACCAGAACACATCTAAACAGTGATAAAGTGGTAAATACAGCCTCTGTAGCATGTCACGGAATCACCCCCTTAGTGACATAGAGAAAGGTAAAATTTGTGCTTACAACGAAGATGGAAAATTCATTAGTTTGACTGCAAAACAAATATCCTGGTCTCGCACTATTTCTGAAGGACCCGACCCTCAATCATATGTAACAAAAAAACTGCCAGGCCGTCCACCAAAAATTAGCAATCCTGCCTGGTGTCGACTTTTTCGCGAGGCATCTAAGGGTCAGTCGTGCTCAAGAGAACTGCAACAATCTGAAAACCTACCGATCACTTCAAGACGGGTTCGTCAACTGTTGCACGACTCCCCAAATTTCGTGTATCGAAACAGAAAAGCGGCTCCTGCTTTGACTGCTCAGTACAAGAGGTTGCGTGTTGATTGGGTGAAGGCAAAAGTTACATGGGCGGAGGAGAATTGGGACCATGTGATCTTTTCCGACGAAAAGTTTAATTTGGACTTACCTGACGGATCTCAGTGCTACTGTCATGACTTGAGGAAAGAAGAGCAACTGTTTTCAAAAAGACCATTTGGAGGAGGATAAGCTAATGATCTGGAGAGCCTTTTCTGCCTCTGGAAAAACCAAATTATTAGTGATGGAAGATAGACAAAACTCCACTCGATACATTAGTGTGTTAGAAGATAGTCTTGTTCTATTTCTGTATGATGTAGCTACATGACAATAATGCAACTTTTAAACAGGACAGTGCAGCCATCCACACCTCAAAGCTAACAAAAGACTGGTTTGAAATGAGGAACATTCAAGTTTTGGCCTAGCTTGCCAAGCGTCCGGACTTGAACCCAATTGAAAATCAATGGGGAATTTTGTCACGGCGAGTTTACCACAATGGACGTGAATTTGCGGATAAAGAATCCCTAAGATCTTGCATAAAAAATATTGGAATGAAATTCCCATTGAAACTCTCAAAAATCTCATTGGTTCAATGCAGAACAGGTGTGTTGTAGTATTGCAGTCTAAAGGGCATACCTGCAAATACTACATGCTGAATAATTTTCTTATAAATACAGATAATCAAAAGTCCTCAGGGGTATATTCTGGCGGGCCCTTTCCCTGCCACAATATATTTGGGCCTCACGAACCCAGGGATCCCAAGTGTCTTTTCCGCAGGGGATGTTGCACCTGACCGCAGTTCCTGCTGACGAGGTTAGTTTTATTAAGTTAGGTAGGTTTTCTATTTTCCCCTTTCTGTTCCGTGAGGTGGGCTGTCGATCTTGGAAGATAGCCGACCTTGGATGCGGGACACCTCTACTCTCTCTCGTAGCTATGGAAGGCCCCGAAAAGGGCCGTCACTCGAGTGTCCGTTTCTATTGTTTATGCTTTTTTTCCCGCCAGTAGTAGCGCACTCGGCCAACTGAGACTTACCGGCAGGAATGCCGGTATAAAACATTCTTATACTGATGCGACACAATAAACTGAGTCTCACTGCTTGGATCACGCCTCACCAGGAATATAAGAATAAAAACAGATAAGCAAAAGTGTCTGATTCTTATTTCCACCCTTAAAACTGTACTTATGGTCATCACTTTTGTTTTGGAAATTTATCTCGCAACTGATTATATACACTAATTCTCATGCCATATAGAAGCAACACTCAAATTTTTATGGAAAAACGTGACATAATTAAAACATTATTAGCATATTTAGGGGGTGTCTTATAGTTATTTCCTTCACTTTAGCTTATCACAAGTGTTAAACTAGATACTGAAAGCGGTTGACAGTATCAGCACACGCTATATACACTGTGTTGGGCTCATGGTTTGGCCGCTGGTTGGTAAGAGTATGCGCTGCCATCGGATATGTGTATTGGACAGTTTGTTGCGCATCAGGGCCATTACATACCTACCACATTGACCAGCGGATTAGCTGATTTCTACCCTGATATGGAGACTGAAAGCGCATTTCCTGTTTTGATTTTCAGGCAGTCAGTATACTTCTGAGCAAATATCACACTTGCCCTATATACATGACCTCTGTACATTCATAAGCCGACGAAGTATGCCAATATAGGCCACACGTGGGTGTCCAATAGTCTTCTGCTTATCTATGATGCCCTTTCCGTTCAACACGATTCTGAGTACCGGTAGTACCTATGTTCTTCATGAAATTCTATCTTAAAATTATTAAACCTTTCTGTACTTCGGCAATACTGACTTGAAAGTTACTTTCGATATTTTTTCTATGATTTGCAGCTAGTGTAGCAGGTTGCGTTGAGAACTGGCTGAGTATTGCCATCACTATTGAGATAAGACAGTCACCTTGAGAAGTTAGAATCGTGTTTACAATTTCAAAAATGCTAAAAGACATTCTAGCTATGCCTCCTTGTAGAAAGTCAATTGCCATTATACTCTGGTTCGTACCAGTATAGAAATTACATGCTATTCGAATTAGAACATGTTTAATACTATCTGCACTTGTATGTAGTTCTATTGTAAATGCTAAACCATACGCTGTACTGTATGCAACAACTGGTAAATATCACAGCCACTGCCTGAGCTTCAATTCAGCCACACTGCATCCATTTCTTCGCTTTACTTGGATTCGCCCCTCTCGTGCGACACGAACTGAAACAAAGCTCCTGTTGTATCATCTCCTTGGAGCTTTTCTAGTAACTTGGTAGTTGGTACAGCTTGTCGCGAAGCAAACGAGATGATGTGTAGGTGACGGAGTGAGACTTGGGGGGGGGGGCGGCTATTCTGTCTCAGAATGCGCATAATATCTCGTAAATTATTTTATTAACATTGCCTCTCTGATTAAACTAGTTTTATTCAGTTAATTAAAGCTGCACTCCAAGAGCGCAGACCTCCGCTAGGCAGCGCTGTGCTAAACGACGAAATGAAAGGCAAACGGACTACCGGATCATCTCCAAAACTTAATTATAGCTTCCTTGTGATCTTCGGGACTTGCTGTAAATTTCAGAATGATCTGTGTGGGTTTCTCAGTAGGGGCGCAGTTAAGTAGACTTTGCCTTTACGCTTGATGTGATCGGTCAGCATCTGGTCTGCACGCTGCTGTAGGTTTACTGAACTTCCCTAGCAATGGGGAGGGTTGGGGGGGGGGGGGGGTCGCAGATAATGTAGCATCGAGTCATAGCTCTAGAAAATCTGTGGTCGACTGCAGCCGTATACTCCTCTGGGGCCTGTTGGTCTATATCTGCAGCACAAACCAGTGCATGCGGGTTTCCCAGTTTGGGATACGGTTAAGTTGACTTTACTTTTTACCTTTAGTACTGTGTCCGACAGGGTTGCGGAGTCGGAGGGTTCAAGGTTCGACTCCGACTCCTGGCCCTCCAGAATTTCCGACTCCTGGCCCTCAAGATTTTCCGACTCCCGACTCCGACTCCTAGGTCCAACTAGTACCTAGATATATGATGTAAACATTAAACATGTCCAACTAATTTTTGCTCATATAAACATATATCAAGTTAAAGATGTTAGGTGTTTTGTACATATACAATGATATTTTGCATCATTTGGGATATCAAAGTGAGGATATGAGGACATGAAATAAATTTTGGTAAAACTTTTGCACCTGGTACATTAT
>LQNS02278125.1:28543874-28554804 GCA_001587735.2 Parhyale hawaiensis
TTTAGTATTATTCTTATGTTAGTACTAAGCATGAAAACCTCAGGATACTGTGTCCTAACCTTGTTGGACACAGTCTCCAGATGAGAAATAAATGTTCTTCTTCTTCTTCTAAGAACGTAATATGTACATAAATGTGCTCTTCTTCTCCCAACTAGTTGAATATATATATGTGAATGTCGGAGATAGAATCGGAGTCAGACGTAGGGGAATACTAGGAGTGAGTCGGTGGAGGAATCGGAGTTGAACCCCATACCATCTGACGCTGCTACCCTGATATTTGAGTATCACGGTGCAGAATCGGAGTCGGTCGTTGGGTGCGTAGAGGAGGAAAAATGAGGTTGTTTACTGTTGTTAACAGTAGATATAGTTTTGCTAAATTATACTCCTTCTGTCGTACTCACATTGCTTGTTTCCCTCTTCAGGTTCCCAGCTATTAATGATTCTTTATTCTCTGCTTCTTTTGCTGTTCCAACTTTCAAGTTCTTGTTTTTCGATGATCCAGTGTGGGATCACCTTTGTGCATGGGTTTCGCGCTTCTATTGATATAGGTACTGCGTGTCCCTTCCTCTGCTGCGCTTCAAACACTTTTGCAGTGGCTATGGAAGCTATCACAACATCTGTAATACTGGAGTCGGTGTTAAAGTGCGACACCCGCTGGTGTCAGCAGTCTGAGTCGTCTCTCTTCATTCAGACTCCGCAGCCCTGATAAATACTTGCTTCCTGCTGGTTAAGGGGCGAAAAGGCTATATATAGGGAGTGAACATTACGTAGCATGATCATCAACACACCTTTACTTACCGTATATCTTGCCGTGCACTGGTACTTTCATTTCTTTGTCGTCCTCCCTTTATCTGCTGTGCATCTGCTTTCCACGACTGGCTGTTATCATGATCGGTGTCCCTCTCCCCCCACCCTCCCTGTGTCCCTGTGTGGTTCATCATTTTGTTCCACACACTACATGTCTCTTCTGTGTTTCTCTTGGCATCTCCGTTTTCAAGAACTGAGGTTGGATTGAATTATCTCTTCCTCGAACTATATGCGTTAATTTGCACAACTGAGCATTTTGCTCATCGATTTCCGTAGCGATACTGTGCGTCTCAACATGTTGTCTCTTGTGTCGCCCTAATTACGTACACTTTATTTCAACACTAATGTAGGCCACTGCTAGGGACACGCGACATTCGTTTAAGCGGTTTAAGCTTTCGGTTACAATAACTACAGAGTTCATTCGGTGTACAGAGAAGCAACATGTCAGTTCTGTTGACCAAAAATTGCCTCTGGCTGACACTATTGCACGCGATCTGATCACCAACTGTAGGTCAGACCGACGAACTTTACGACATGCTATTAGTTTTCCACAGAAATCTTTCTAATGGAGTGGTTTTGCAATAAAGTCAACTTGTCTGCACCTCCACTGGGAAACACTAATCCCAAAGGAGTAAGTACAGCTGCAGTCGACCACGGGCCGTTCAGAACTATATGGCACCATCGTCGGATCGTTCAACAACCCTCCCCCTACCTTCCCCATTCTGGGCAAGGTAAATGCCTCCATGATAGCTGTGCATACCAAGTAAGTTTGCTGACCCAACGGACCGGGCGCCACAAAGATCGGCTGGTTCGTCGCCGGATCTCGGCTCCTCTAGTATACCTACCAGCCAAGCACGCAAGGCCTGCTGCTACCGTGGGTATAATGAGCTAAAATTAAAAGAACAAAAACGCTAGAAATTAACTATAGCTATTTCTTTTTTCTCATTCTCCTATTTCTCTTATGGAAGCGAGTAATGTCAATCACAAGTAATTTTCACGCCACTTGTAAACTTTTTTGAATGCTGCAATTTATGTAACCAGAGGGTCACTAAGATTCGTGGCATTCCTTATATTATCTCAAAGGTCGGCCCCCGAAGCGACAAGCCTCTTGAGGCAGACGGCTTGTAAGCCGTACCACCGTGGCGGTTCCTGGCGTCTTCCACGAGCCCGCTGCTGTCGTGATGCGAGATAATCTAATCTGCAATGATTGCATTAAATTTTTGTTGAACTTCGATTCTGAGTGTTCGATTCGCTGGCCTGAATCGATCGAGCTTTCGGTGTTAACATCAAATCGAACTCACTTGATTCAGCCGAAAAGAAACTATTGTTCTTTGTGACACCGACTTCTGAAACTGTTTCCCAAGTGGCAAATTAAACGTTCGGAGCTAAAGCTCTCCCCAAGTTAAAGCTAAATTGAATTTGTTTATCTCAATCATAGCGGACGTATCTACAACGCGCCATAGTATGCATGCTAGTCAGCTGTGTTTATGCTATATGGAAAAAAGTATTATCGCAAGAGACCAACACGCCTGTACGTGCACCATGCAGCAGCTGCACTTAACTCCTCTGGGGCCAGTTGGCCTATGTCTACCACACGAACCAGTGCGTGTGGGTTTCCCAGTGGAGCTTGCAGTCAAAGTTGACTTTACCTTTACCAAAGGAAATAAGTGCTGTGTTCGTGTTACCCGAGTACACCCAAGCAAGCAGTTCCCGGTGGTGCACGGGAAGGCGAGCTGGTTTGCGGACAACACTTATCGCAGTGATGCATGCAGTATCAAATGTTAGACCTTCTTTTTCTTTGGTATCTTTTATTTTACGCAGTGCGGCACTTTGCTCTGAATTGAAGATAGCCTCAGCCGTGTATCAGCTAAGTGTCCTATGCCGTTATGAAATGACGAAAAATAAAGTATATACTGTAACGAATCATCTGTTGTCAATTCTACTCTGTATTCGGGGTTTTGCTCTGAACATATTTTTTTTCGGTTTTATTCGTTGAGCTATCCAATTTATACAGCTATTGTGAGCTCAGAGTAAAGAAAGCTTTGATGTGGGTAGAAGGCACAGTTCATTAACAGAAGATAGTTATGTCAGATCTGATGTGTCTGCGCATACGGCCATACAAACCTTCAGAATTGTGACATCAAGCCAATAGCGTCACGCCATTGTGGAATGACCCGAGATTCCTCACTGCAAAAGGAGTGACGCTATTGGCTTGACGTCACAATTCTGGAGGCTGGTACGGCCAGATGCACAAACAGAGCTGATCTGACGCAACTATCTTTTGTAAATTAACTGTGGTAGAAAGCACAGTTCATTTACAGAAGATAGTTGTGTCAGATTTGAGTGTCTGCAACAAGCCCTTGAATTTTCAGAATTGTGACGTCACACCACTGTTGCAGCGAGGAGTTTTTGATATTTCCTAGTGGCGTGACGTAATGTTGACGTCACAATTCTGATCTCAATGGGGAACACATACACTCAGGTCTGACATAACTAACTATAGTAAGTGACCTGTGGAGATACCTACTTCAGACATATTCAGTGCTTAGTTTGTAAATTTGGTAATACAAGAAATTCATTTGTTTCGGAGCTTTCCTGAGTTTCGCCGTCATCTTCAGCCTGACCAAATTTTCGTCTGTGTACCACCCGCGGAGTATACTCGAGGATGTCTGGTTTTCAGCGTGTCGGTGCATGTCCCGTTCCATCCACACCTCGGCAGTAGTAGTGTTGCGTCGAGTTTCGTTCATAAGACCTCGGTTCCATTTAGTTTCGTCCACACACAGACCTCTATAGCGCATTGATATTCGTTGCCCGCTTTGCTTCTCTCTCCCCCTGCCGGTTAATTTGTATGTAGTATACCGCATCCAGTCGACTAAGGTGGGACTTGGTGGGTCGCGGGCTGGAAGGTCCTGATGTGCGTCATTTCTACTTTCGTTAGAGAAGGACGGGAAAATTATTAAAATAACTAGTCAGTTGAATCTTAAAGGCTATTATTGTTATTATTAAGCTTGGTATTGAGTGGAAAACTGAACGAATAATTCCAAATAGATGGTAAAACTTGAAATTTCTTTTCTTTAAATAACGGAAGTTGAATGGTGTGACTCGAAAAACAATAAATGTTCGGTATTTGGTGAGCATTTAGTACATTACGAACTGCAGCCATTTGGTACTTGACAAGAAGTAAATTGAAGTACCTAATGAGCAGTAATCGAACGTTTGACACATGGAGAGCAGTAAATATTTAGCATTGTGTATACTACTCAACTCAGGATTAGGCATTTAGCTTTTAACTGCAAACATTATGCATTTTAGTTTCGGTGGCATAAACTCTCGATTCCTCAAACCACCTCGCAGAATTGCCGGCCGTAATGATACTACGCCTGACGCATTTATTACATTCGCTCTTGCCCTGCGGTTTTGTAATAAATTCAGCGGTGCATGTGTCCGGCGCAGTAACGCCTCATGACACCGTCCGTGGGTCGTTCATTGACTCAAATGGTGGCCAATGAAACTTTTTCATCCAGTGTGTCCGGTGACGCTTTTTGCTTGCCGTGTAATCATTTCCGGGCCGCCATTATTGCTACCCTGGCTATTTCTTTGTGGCTCACCGGCTCTGTTATGCGCATGTTACGTGTTCATCTTATACCATTAGAACCAGGGAGCAAAACCAGCCGAAACACTAGACAAACGTATGCGAAGAGCACGAACGCGATGCAGGACGTCACTGTAGAGTACTCACCAATGGGAATATTTGACAAGAACCAGCACCCGCGGCTGTGGCGTACAATTCAGTTTTCGGTTGTGTATTACAATACAGCAGAATATTGGTGCTCTCAGGGGCATATTGTGGCGGGCCCTTTCCCTGCCACAATATGTTTGGGCATCACGCACCCAAGGATCCCGAGTGTCTTCTCCGCAGGGGATGTAGCATTTGCTGCTGAAAAGGTTAGTTTTGTAGAGTTGGATAGGTTTTTTATATTTCCCCTTCTGTTCCGCGAGGTGGGCCGCCGGATATGGTGGTGCGCGACCCATCTCATGGGACTCTTATCTGCTCCCGTGTGGGGGCCACGGAAGGGACCAACCCGCACAAGTGTTCGCTTGCTTCTGTATTCTTCTCTTTTAGCTTTTCGTCTTCTTCTCTGCGCCGCACGGCTGAGCGATTTCGTTCGACCGAGCCGTGTGGAATTGGAGATGCTCGCGCCTTATTTCCTGCCAGACATGGATGCACCTGGCCAAGATTGTTCTGATAGACCTCATTTGAGTTCGACTAAACTTCTAAACTATATCATACAATAGTAGATAGCTGTTTTATAGTCTTTGTATCGAATACGACGGGAAAACCCACAATATAATAATAATATTGGTTGGTCTGCCGGGGCGTAATATAATAATACCAAATCTTTTAAAACGAACATAACATTAGGCTAGAGAAGCGCTCTGAGAGTGCGTACCTCCTCTAAAATATTTAAATTGGTCCTGAAGCGTTTGAGGATATCGCTGTTCTTGTAACCAAAAGTTGGCTATTTTGTTTTCTGACATTAATAACAGCTCATGTAAATTTCTTGAAGATTCGTCCATAAATTTTTGAGTTATGTTCTGACAAACAAATAATCCAACGGATACGCGGATCATCACCAACATTTGGTCACTTGTAGGTACCTTTCAATATTTCAAACAATTCCAGCGATTTTCAAGACAATTCGTTCATAAAATTTTGGGTTATGTTACTGGCAATCATAGAACTAACATAGAGACGAACAGACTGACAAATCATCGGAAAAATTTAATTAGTCATATACTCATCGTATCATTTCCAACAGTTCCTACAAATTTCATGAATCTTCACCAAAAGTTAATCTTCTGTTCCTACTAACACACTTAATATTCCTTTTAAATTTCATAAAGATCCGTCCATAAATTTTCAGTTATTTTGGTGACAAAAAAAAAAAAAAAAAAGAAAACCTACAAATTCCTGCAAATGCATAACATCCCTGGCGGAGGTTATAACATTAATAAAATTTACACGCCATCGATTAGCAAGTGCCCCAGGACCATGTTCCACAGCACTGAGAAAAGTGTCATTCCAAAACCAACACGCATTCCCGAGCACCAACGAGAAGTACTTGTCTTAGTGTGCTGGTGCGCACGATAATTTCCATTTTTTTTTTGTGTTGCACCATCATACTAAGACAAATACGTCTTGTCCGTGCACGGGAAGACGTGCTGGTTCTTGGACGAATTTCTCTCAGTGAAGGACGTCATTTGACGTGTTGTCTTTATCTCCCTATGCGTGTCTGGTTCTCTGTCGCACGGTGCCTGCTCTAGCATGCCAGGGTTGCGGAGTCGGATCAAGTCTGACTCCGACTCCTGGATCTTACTTGAGTTCGACTCCAACTCCTAAAACACCAGAAACGTCCGCTTCTTAGCAATATACATATTGTCATTCAACTTCTCGGAGTAGCGTGTGTCTGACTCCGGCGCCTTGTCCCTGAAATGTCCGACGCTATACGACTCGGCAGCCATTGTATAGTGACGCCGTATCAACGAAAGCTGTGCTTCATCAGTAAGGTATTACTGGAAGTGGAAACGATGATGTTCTACGTCAGATTAAATGTTGACGCAAGTTCGAGTTCGTTTTTATTTGGGAGCTGCAGTAAGCGAATATTTTGGAGTCTACTTCAAAGCAATAGACAAGAAATACCCGCACTGGCCATCAGTATTCTGGAAATGTTACTTTTGATTGGGAATATTGGTTATTAGTCGTCGTTTCAGCCCTCGGCTAGTGGATATACCCTATTTTTATTGTCCTTCTCCTTGAAGAGCGTTTAGTTTGCATTCTCTAACTAATAGGGCTTGTGAACCCTTCAACCCCATTGAAAATGAACGGGACGGAATTGGCTGCTGTCACCCAACAACGTGACTTGGGAATCACTATTACAAACAAACTACAGCACAGTCAGCAAGTTGACAAGAGCGTGAAAATGGCAAGCAGAGTACTGGGATTCATCACCAGAAATTTTGAATACAAGTCCAAGGATATCATTCCCTTATACAAGGCATCAGTGCGGTCACACTTAGAAATTGCTGTCCAATTCTGGTCGCCTCATCTGTGTAAAGATATCGATAACATGGAAAGAGCCCAACGCAGAGCAACGAAATTGATACCTCAGTTGCGAAATAAGCCGTATGAATGTCGCCTAAACGAACTAGGTCTGATCTCTCACGAGCAACGGCGACTCAGAGGGCAACTAATAGAAACATTCAAGTATTTGAATGGCTTCAACGATGTATCGTACCTACAACGGGACTCTTTGAAAGAGACCTCAATGATCGCTTGCGAAACAACGGTCAAAAACTCAAGCATGAAGCGCCATTTTCCCTGAGACATCTTTATATTCGTTACCCATAAATTTTTAGCTCCAGTGGTACTTAGCCCACTTTTCCTGTGCACCCGTTTTATTAGATTACTAGTGGACCCGTGCGTGAAAAATTCACGCAATAACCTATACGTTTGCCTAATGCCTCTAGGCCGGTGCGGAATCTTCTCATCTCTTATTTGCTTCCTAATTTTCTTCTTTTCTTCATTGATCCTTTTTCGTCCTTGCATCCTTAGGTCTTCTATATAGACAGGCAGAAGTAACATCTTGAGTAAAATACTCCAACAAACTTAAACGAAATAGCAGCTTATATACAATGTGATGCTCCGTAGCAAAGATACCGTTGATACCGTCTTCCCACCTCAAATATCTGTTTCATTTGAGGTGCTCAAATTTTGACCTATGAAGAGAAAACTGCTTCGTCAGAGGAAAACANGGAATCACTATTACAAACAAACTACAACACAGTTAGCAAGTTGACAAGAGTGTGAAAATGGCAAGCAGAGTACTCAGATTCATCACCAGAAATTTTGAATACAAGTCCAAGGACATCATCGTTCCCTTATACAAGGCATCAGTGCGGTCACGCTTAGAAATTGCTGTCCAATTCTGGTCGCCACATCTATGTAAAGATATCGATAACATGGAAATAGTCCAACGCAGAGCAACGAAATTGATACCTCAGTTGCGAAATAAGCCGTATGAATGTCGCCTAAACGAACTGGGTCTGATCTTTCTCGAGCAAAGGCGACTCAGGGGGCAACTAATAGAAACATTCAAGTATTTGAATGGCTTCAACGACGTATCGTATCTACAACGGGACTCTTTGAAAGAGACCTGAATGATCGCTTGCAAAACAACGGTCAAAAACTCGAGTATAAAGCGCGAACAGCGACCTTAAGTCAGCAGTTTTTTTCGTATTTCATAGTAAGCATTTGGAATAAATTCCCCTCCGACGTCGTGAGTGCGGAGTCAGTCAACGCGTTTATAAATCGGCTTGACAAACATTGGGAGAGACATCCTCCACAGCTAAGAACTCCTCCTCCTGGAGTTGCAAGCTCTTAACGGCCAAAGCTTCCGAAGCCACCTTAATCCGTCTTCTTTCTCCCGCTCCAACTACCCTGCCTGACATCTGCAAGCTCCGCATATCAGCGGCTCTTGATCGTGCTTGCGTGCATTCATGATCGTCTTTGTGGCTGGGATACTTCCCCTATTTTTTCTCTCTTTTCTTCTTCTTTTCTCCAGTCTTATATATCCTACAAACAATGGCAATAGCTCATAGAGGGCCGGAGCGTAGGTTCCGGTGTCTGTTTCGGAATGGGCCTATTGGCTCGTCTACTGCGGCCTATCTAATTTAATATACTGCCATTTTCCCTGAGACATCTTTATATTCGTTACCCATAAAGTTTTAGTTCCAGTGGTACTTAGCCCACTTTTCCTGTGCACCCGTTTTATTATATGCCCGAATGTTATTTTCCTTATTTCAAAAGTTTCCGCATAAAAGCGTGTATGCCAGAAGTATGCAGTTAATATACTAAAACTTTTATTTCTATGGTGCCATCTCTTCCGTAGCTAGGTACTCTGAATTTCATTTATATGCATGAGAATTACGACGCTTGTCCTTGAATGGATAATTAAATTTTATTCATGCCCCTTATCTTATTGATAACATTATTCGGGTTGTACCGTGCATCGTACCTCATTCATTACAGCATTAGGTACTCCCTTTTGATCATTAAGATTCAGAGAAAAACCTCCAGTTCTCTTAGCTTGTCTAAGGACACCGGTGTTCTGTTTGCCGGTATAGGGATGAAGTATTTTCGTCAGCCTGCGGACTTTCTTCAATCCACACCCGAGATAGAGAACTGTGCCCTCTTCGAGGAGAGCAGTCGTTTGGGGAGACAGGAAACTTTCTCCGGTGAGCTCCGTTTCGTTCACGCATGACATCTCAAGGGAAAGACCTCTTTCTCTCCCTCCCCGCGTCAGTTCTGTGTGTGGGTGTCCTCTCCTTCTCAACGAAGTATCCGCATCACTTTCCTTTCTCCCAAATATTTCTTGTGCTCTCATCTCCAGCAAAACTGTGCATATTAGATACCTATCGATAATGGCAATTAATTTCCTATTGTGATTCCTTTAAACGTGTCAGGGCAAATCTTGCATGAGTGCCGTTATGTCTTTTTCTGGTTTACGGCTACTCTTTCTTTATCAGTCACCGTTTGCTACTCAACACTTTATAAACAATAGTTTTTGCTAAGAACACTTATAAACAATAGTTTTTGCTAGGTTAGCTCAAAATATGTTACGAGAAATGATAGAAAAAACACTTCAATTGATCAATCTCAAGTCTTCCACAGAAGCGCCGGATTTTCTGTTGCATCCACTATACCCAGTTGCGTTCACGATACGGAACACATCAGTGAATTCTCTTAGAAGACACGTTCATGTCCATGATCTAGGGTCGGGTCTGCGTTGTCTTCCAAGTGCGTCAACGCCCGTAAGATGAGGTTGTAGGATAAATCGCCACTTGAAACTTTCATTTCCTGTCCTCATTTTTCACTGTTCTTCCTTCCTTATTTCCAAATTGCGTTCCGCCGGCTTAATTGCTTGTCAGCTGTTGTGTACCACCCGAAGTAAGTTGGTCTGCTTACGAACATATTTTGTTTTAGAAAAGACGCGGAAGAGACGTTGTTTCATCCTCATCGCGAGTTTCACTGAATGTTATCTTAGTTCATTTGCAGTACGTGTTAGTACGTGGACGAGTTGCAGTCCTTACACTGTTATTGATGTGTTCACCGCGAATCTTTTCTGCTTGACGAGTGACGAACGTATCTTATTACAACCTAGTACTAATCGTGAAAAACCCACGCTGGACAGCTATTTCGACTCAAATTTCCAGCGCGGCTGCCAAATGGAAAAGTCCGAGCAACTGATATTATTGCATGATTTTACGTATTTTCGATCCCTGCTTTCCCTTTTGCACAGATTTAATCGTAATTTCCTTCAACACATTTTTTATTTCTTTCATTTCACCGTAATTTAGGCATGCGTGCGAAGGGACCTAAGTACCAAATGTGTAAAGAGACCCGATTGATTTAGAAAATTGTGATGCCCTGATCATGAGTTACCATCGACGGTTAGTCGGGACGTCATAGCTTATCTCTGCAAGTTTTAGACGTGCTGGACTCTGACCTTCCCCAAGTCGAAAGCCGTCAAAAATTCTGAGTCGTAACCCAGATGGGCGGATGTAGACTAATACTCAAGATTGAAGGCAAATCACTTGGACAAATATGTCGATACTTTCCGAAAAATTGTTAGGCGGCTAACTTTTTCTTGTGTGAATAAGTTTAAAGTCAGTTTGCCAGTGACTACAGTTTACTCCATGCATGATACTGCGAGCACAGCTCAACATGGGAAAATTAAGCCGGACATTTCGAATACGCGATACCGTGTTTAATAACAGCGACGGAAATTATCATCACACGGCTGCATTTCTCGTGGCAACCTCATGCGCTTATGTACACCGGCGCCAAACAAACGTTGGAATGGTGAGAACCAAGAGCGCCAGTACCTACTCTACTGCACAGTGTGGTGAATACGCAGTGCATGGGAGGATTTATGTCGAGGTGTTGCGGTGCCATAACATAAACACTGCATATCGCAGCGAGCTGAGTGTATAACCAAGGCGTGAGAGGAATTACGCCTCGGTACAGCGGTGCCATGGCATAGACACACTGCATATCGCAGCG
>LQNS02278125.1:28560451-28579589 GCA_001587735.2 Parhyale hawaiensis
CCCTGTGTTACTTGTGTTATAGTGTGTGCTGTATGGAGTCCAGCGGGCGCACCTCCTGTGTTGCTTGTTGTGTTATCGTGTGCTGTATGGAGTCCAGCAGGCGCACCTCATGTGTTACTTGTTGTGTTATAGTGTGTGCTGTGTGGAGTCCAGCGGGCGCACCTCCTGTGTTACTTGCTGTGTTATCACTTGTAGTACATGTTTGGTGTTCAGTATTCGCTGACTTAGTTACTTTACTGTATTATTAATTTCGCCCACAAACTTGTGTGGGTGTAGCCCCTTCGCGTCATCACGTGGTATATATGTTGCCACATTTCTTCTTGCTGCCTCAATGGCCATGTCTGTGATCTCCTAGCTATATACACCGCATGCTAGTAACTGCCTCATTTCAGGTTTCTCGTCGCAGGCCTTGTTTTTGTTTGCTCCAAACCCTCTGTGCATCCGCTTGTAATTTCTCTTAGCCCGACGAAGTCTCCGTATCCAGTATTTATCCTCTTGACGTATTCGTCCGTAGAGAGTTTCCCTACCAAATCCTTCATCCCGGAATGTCTCGTCGGCAATGAGTTAAAACACTGACTAGAGGGCGTGCAGTTGAATCAGGCATCGCTGTAGAGACTCTTCTGGCCTTATTGGGAGAGCGGCGCAGAGCGTGAACCCGATCTGAAGTTGTATTCATTGCTTGGGTGTACATAGTGCGTGTGTTTGGTCTGTGATGCGCCCGTTGGCTACACGCTGCGTGTGTTTGGTCTGTGATGCGCCCGTTGGCTACACGCTGCGTGTGTTTGGTCTGTGATGCGCCCGTTGGCTACACGCTGCGTGTGTCTGGTCTGTGATGCGCCCGTTGGTTACGCGCTGCGTGTGTCTGGTCTGTGATGCGCTTATTGGTTACACGCTGCGTGTATCTGGTTTGTGATGCGCCTGTTGGTTACGCGTTGCGTGTGTTTGGACAGTGATGCGCCCGTTTGTTACTCGCTTTGTGTGTTTGGTCTGTGATGCACCCGTTTGTTACTCACTTTGTGTGTTTGGTCTGTGATGCGCCCGTTGGTTACACGCTGTGTGTTTGGTCTATGACGCGCCCGTTTGTTACACGCTGTGTTTTGGTCAGTGCCGCGCCCGTTGGTTACACGTTGCGTGTGTTTGGTCTGTGATGCGCCCGTTTGTTACCCGTTGCGTGTGTCTGTTCTATGACGCGCCAGTTTGTTACACGCTGTTGTGTGTTTGGTCTGTGACGCGCCAGTTTGGTTTGTTACACGCTGTGTGTTTGGTCTATGACGCGCTCGTTTGTTACACGCTGTGTGTTTGGTCAGTGCCGCGCCCGTTTGTTACCCGTTGCGTGTGTCTGTTCTATGCCGCGCCAGTTTGTTACACGCTGTTGTGTGTTTGGTCAGTGACGCGCCAGTTTGTTACACGTTGTGTGTGTTTGGTCAGTGCCGCGCCCGTTTGTTACCCGTTGCGTGTGTCTGTTCTATGCCGCGCCAGTTTGTTACACGCTGTTGTGTGTTTGGTCTGTGACGCGCCAGTTTGTTACACGCTGTGTGTTTGGTCTATGACACGCCCGTTTGTTACACGCTGTTGTGTGTTTGGTCTGTGACGCGCCAGTTTGTTACACGCTGTGTGTTTGGTCTATGACGCGCCCGTTTGTTACACGCTGTTGTGTGTTTGATCTGTGACGCGCCCGTTTGTTACACGCTGTGTGTTTGGTCTGTGACGCGCCCGTTTGTTACACGCTGTGTGTTTGGTCTATGGCGCGCCCGTTTGATACACGCTGTTGTGTGTTAGGTCTGTGACGCGCCCGTTTGTTACACGCTGTGTGTTTGGTCTATGACACGGCCGTTTGTTACACGCTGTTGTGTGTTTGGTCTGTGACGCGCCAGTTTGTTACACGCTGTGTGTTTGGTCTATGACGCGCCCGTTTGTTACACGCTGTTGTGTGTTTGGTCTGTGACGCGCCCGTTTGTTACACGCTGTGTGTTTGGTCTATGACGCGCCCGTTTGATACACGCTGTTGTGTGTTTGGTCTGTGATGCGCCCGTTTGTTACACGCTGTGTGTTTGGTCTATGACGCGCCCGTTGGTTAGACGCTGTTGTGTGTTTGGCCAGTGATGCGTCCGTTTGTTACACGTTGCGTGTGTGTGTTCGGTCTATAATGCACCTATTGGTTTACATTACCCAGTTGTATACTATACTTTATTACTTTTAATTCAGAGCATTACTGTAGCTGTTGTGACTTGTGACGTTATTTCAACTGGACTACTGTCTCTGGATGAGCCTTCCGGTTAGTCCATTTTAACATAACTTCCAATCAATTGAAATTTGCCATTGATTATAGTTTTCTTGCCTTAATCTGATCTTTTAAAGATAGTTTTAAAGTACCTCACAGGCTTACCCAACCATCCGTATAGTTTGCATGGTTGTTTAATTGGATAGAATACTTTTTATGTTAATTTACGTACTAACAACCTTTATGATTCGTCTGCCCAGCCGTTCATATATCGGTGCTTGATCACTACCTAGCTACTATCGATAACGTCCTACGGCTTTTTCGACAGTGTATCTCTTATATTTGGATGCTTAATCACTATTGTTAACAAACGTCATATGCACACGTCTGTGTGTCCCTTAATTATTCGATGTTGTTTCACTTATGCACAACGTCCTGCATGCCTGCGCACTTGTCACGGATCCCTTAATTATTCTATGTAAATTCACTTGTTAACCACGTCTTGCGCATTTGTCTTTGCAGCTGATGATTATTCGATGCCAATTCCCTTATTAACCACGTCGTCATACGCGTTCGCTTATATATCGCTTAAGCTAATTTTTACATTGTTCAGCGAGTTGCTGTAATAGAATGGATGCGTTTTCTCAATGCTTCTTCGCGATAAGTTGATGTGTAATGCCTTGGGCCTCTGTTTGTTGCTTCTAGCTGCTACCAATTCTTTTATCATGCAGTTAGTTGCCTTAGCTAAGCAATTTGGTGGAGAAAATATCAAAATAACATCGAATTTACGACTAAGGGGATACCTGAATATTACTAGTTTAATAATAGTATCAGAATAATCTAAAATGTTGGACGTTCCGTAGCGCGTATGTGAATAATACCAACTAAAGGCTGAGGCTGACCCAGAAGTTCTGTTATAAAGATTAAACGCAATAGTATAGCGCAATCTCAACCAATCTATTTGAAATTATAGCATTCTGAGAACGCATACCTCCGCCAAGTAGAGCAACGTTAACGAAAAATTCAAATATTTTGGTTCTGCAACTAATAATAACAGCTACTGTGATTTTCTTGACGATCCTTTCATAACTTTTCGAGTTTTGTTGCTGTCAAACATTCTAAAGAACATTAGTCAAACATACAAACAGATCAGCCGATCATCACTCACCAAAATTTGATCTGATCAGTGATATAGCTAACGACTTGTGTAGATTTCACAAAAATCCGTTCGTAACTTTTTGAGTGATTTTGCTAACTAACATATAATCAGACAGAGACAAATAAACGAAATTACAGACATCACAAGAATTTGGGCATTTACTCTTCGTAACATACCTAACAACTCATGTAGGCCTAACTTTCATAAAAATCCGTCCTTAACTTTTTGAGTTATGATATTAAGAGAAAAAAAAGAGGCAGACAAACGAACAAACAAACGGCTGAACGGATCATCACCAATAGTTAATTGACTGTTATTCTTAACATGCCCAACAATCCCTGCAAATTTTGTTATGATCCGTTCATAACTTTTCGAATTATCTTACAGCGACAGACAAACCAACAGCCAGACAGGCAAACTCGACCAAACATAACCTCTTCCCCGAGGAAATGTTTGTTGCATCTCTACCACTGTTGCTTCAAAAAAGTGATTTGATTATTACTCGTCATTTCTGTATTACAGCATTAAATATACCAGATAATTCTTCAACAGCAACGCGCAAAGATGTCTTTTGATATTCTGTCCCATGCACGCTCTAGAAGCTTTTTCGAAACTTCTGCTGAATGTAAGACACTTACAAATGGATTGGCCTTCTATGTAGATGGGTTAGATGCTGAAGTCCATCGGTTTAAGTCAGGGCTTGAGGGCTGCCATTCTTTCTTGGACAAAACTCTGGAATATTGTGGCGACGCCAAATCTGAATCTTGTTGGCAGTTTAGGCGGGCAGCCGCTCCATCTTGCTAAAAAAAAAGGCCCTTCATTGAACATATCGTGCCTCAAGTACTTTGTCTCAGGCGTAAGGTTAAGCTCTTCATAGCTCGTGGTTCTGAATTTCACTCGTTTTGGTGCAAAAAAGAAGCGGAGTTTTGTTCTTTGACGTCACACCCACCCAGACCACCGCCGATGAGGGATTTTGCGTTCCTTAGACATTTCTAGCATTCTCTGAAAACGACTGACAATTTTTTTTTGTGGGAACCGTCTCATTATGGCAGTTGTAAGGTTACTCCACAGTGAAAAGCTTTCCGCCTGTGAAGAGTACGTTTCCCGAGCCGATCAAGCTGTGCACGACTTCTCGCAAGAATTTTTTTCTTTGAATCAAGGGCCAGGCTATGAACTTTCCAGCGTTTACAAAGTCATTCATCACAATTCTCATTAATACCTAGCTCTCTTGAAACATTCAGCTCTGCAGCCATATCTTGCTCATGGAGCGATATGGATGTCTAGACGGCACCTAAGAATTTTTTTGGAGTCTGAACGTCCTGACTCACCTGAGACGTTCGGTTCTTGCACGATTTTTAATTCATCCAGGATCCCAAAATCGACTGATAGTTCAATTGATTAATAATCGCTAATTTTTCGGTCATCTGAGAAAATTCAGTCTCTGATACAGTCTAGCAATTGTAGTTTGTGTAACTCAGATGCCGTTGAGCATTCCCGCTCCATTCATATTTCTCTCATGCTATATTTTATATATGAAAACTGTATCCGAAACGAGAAAAATCATTCTTTGATATGTACACATATGATCAAATTGCACTTGTTATGGCTAATATAGTTTTAAAAAAACGCATAAATTGAGGATTGGATTACCTTTTAGATGGAGCTGCTCATGCCGCAGCTTCAGCCGCCTACTGCCGGGAACGTTGCTCTTATTACATCTAGATCTCAGAGAATAATATAGTGTAGCGTAATATCAAATCAGAGGTTTTAATATATGAAGTAGCCGTTGCAGTGACTAGTAGAGCATTACAAGCCTCAGAATAATCAGAAGTATCGCGTGGTGTGTAGTTGCTCCTGAGCCTCTTGCAGCAGGATTGCGTCTCTTATAAGCTTCTCAAATATGAGTATCATATCAGGCATTGAAGTATTATAACAGCTCCATGATTTTAACATGCGAAGCAGTCGATAGAGTGAATACAAGAATTTTACCTAACAACACGATAATGTGAAGCATTACATGTCTCGCTACTCCCGAGCCGTATTCTGGCAGGATTGTAGGATTGTGTGTGTTTTAGCCCCATCCAATCTCGGAATAATATCCAGCATTGAAGTACGGTATTATCAGTTCCACGATTTTAAGATGTGAAGCAGTCTGTGGAGTGAATATACAAATATTACCAAGTATGGTGGCAAGATTGTGTCTCTTACTAACCCTTCAATCATCAGAATAAATTCCGGCATCAAAGTATAATCATTTCCATGATTTTAACATGCGAAGCAGTCGGTGGAGTGAATACAAGAATTTGATCAAGCATCACAATAATGTGAAGCATTGCACGTCTCGCTACTCCCGAGCTTCATTCTGCCAGGATTGTGTGCGTTTTTAGCTCCATCCTGCCTCAAAATAATATCCGGCGTCCAAGTATTATCAGTTCCATGATTTGAAGATGTGAAGCGGCCTGTGGAGTGAATATTACGAAGCATCACCTTATGTCTCGCTACTCCCGAGCCCCATGCTCCCAGGATTGTGTCTCTTATTAACACCTCGGATCTCACCTCGCGCATGCGAGCGCCTGTCGTCGCAACTCATGCAGGATGCCGGCCATCAATTTCGCCACATCGTCCACACGGGCCTCTTTGTTCTGGGGTGGAATCCGTCATCCTCGACGCATGTTTAAGACCTTATTTCATCGACCGCTTGCAATCAGGGCTGAGCTACGGCCGTGTATCTTCTTCTAAAATTGATAAACATGCGCCGGTTCCCGCTAGTATGTTTATGTCCCTCACAACTTATGTTCAGTGTTCGGGCTTGTAGCTCTGCCTAAAATGTATGATGCCGTGCTTGCCAGCGTGCTGAATGGTTCCGTGAATTATATTCAAATTACATAGTGTACTTACCTGGCCGTCAAACGGACGGTTGAGAGTCTGCGTTGATACACCGTCTAGCATCCGTACTACTTTTCTAACTATGAAAGTAGACGTACGGTCACACTGGAGCTCATATTTCGGTTTTGTCAATGTTGTAAATGCAAATTAAGAAGTATTTACCTATCACGATTCCACCAATTTTTTATTTTTATTTAAATCTAACCGATTATTTCGAATCTCTTTGTCGATTGAACTTCCTGACGTGTCTTTCAACATCACGTTGCTCTCTATGCTGCAATAATTTAGTTCAAGAGTTTAGCCTCGTAGCATATCATGTCGACAAAGACTCGTTTGTTTTCTTGCCGCTTACGACAGGTTCGCCTTAACAACTCCTAGATATTTCCTGTGGAAATGCTCGCCCTCCTCCGCCTACCACACTCGCTATACATTGATAGCACATGTTGCTAATTGCCTCAAGTTGGCAGCTTTATTGCGCTGTATTGTCGCTTTACTGAGGCATTGCCCAGACTCGTTATACGAGTACTCTTCTCGTACATTGGAGGACTTTGGTAATGCTTATCTTTATTTGGTATATGCGAGTATTCGTCCTGCCGGCGACTGAGGCATCTTTGGCAATTGCCATGGAAACTGGGAGAGCCGAGGACTCAAGTATTGCTTATCTTTATTTGTTATATGCGAGTATTCGTCCATCCCGAATCAGAGGCATAGCTTAGACTGGTCATGTGAATAGGGCCTACCTGTAGAGGATAGTACTCAGCTACTGAGACCTCAACAATTCTAAAAAAAAGAATATGGCTGCATATGAAGTACTTTGGTGAAGAAACAGTAATATCTTATATGCTATTTAATCTCTTAATTTGTCATTCTACTCGGTGACTGTTTTCAGTTTTCCAGGCATGTTTTCTGATGATTGGAAATATTCAGGTTTCATTGCATCCTACAGTAGTTGTAGCTCTACTGTGGCGTGTTGGGAGATTGAGCTGCTATGCTCCTCGAAAAGTTTGTTTATGATGCGGTTCCAGCAGTTTTATGTAGGAGTAGGCCTTGGTCTTTGGGCGAAATGTTCTAACCATAATGGTTGGTGGGCAGTTGAAATCGACTTTTATTCCAACTTGATGGTTAAATTTCTTTTTTTTTTTTGAAAGACGTCCTTTCGATACCAAAACGTTGATAGTTCTTTAACAATCTTTAAACTTGAAACGTTTTAGAATGTAGTTAGTAGATTTCGCCCCAAGAAATTCACTGCGAAGTAGGCACCAAGTTATAAAGCCTGTGCTGAAAAGGTTTATTTTTTAGAGTCTCAAGAACTTTTGCCGGTTCGCCTTTTCTTCAGAAGGTAACTTAGAGCGGCTGTCAGAACTGTAGCCTATCCACCAACTCTGTGATCCGACTTTACTATAGTTATATAAGGATATAAAACCTAGACACGTTTGCACCAATCTGCCGAACATAATTGCGTCAATTAAAAATTATGAACGCGCCAAAAGCGAAGCAATAATGTTAAATTCTCATTCGTGTCAGCCTTAAATATTATCTTCGGGGCAATAATGTTATTTATTGCCCTCTAGAGAGGCAAGAATTTTCCTAAATTAGTGTTTTGTGCCCTAATATTGTCCGGGGAACACTCCTGGTCATTACAGTCATTAGGTGGCTTTGAAATATTTACAGATTCGTGCAAAGAGAGTTTGCGTGTTAGTGCTATTCTTACGGGAGCTGAAATGTTCATGTTGCCGGTGTTAGGCCCTAACCTCACATACACACATATGTACATCATATATAATATATACGAGCATGCGGGAAGTGCATAGACTCCTTTATAATTCCCAAAATTCTGCATTTCAAATGCAAGGTGAACAATTCAAAGGTAATAGGCTTAAATAGGCAGGACTACTTATACTTTAGTATTTAGTAGACAGTACCTTTGTAATTTTTGAGTCAAAGACTTTTTTTGGGATTGAACTCATGAGTTTTGTGATTGTTTCCTGTAGAATTTCGCTCACTTTCCACGCAACAACCGAAATAGTGGATCTTAATTTAAATGAAAATTTCTGTTGAGTTTTTTGTATCGCTCCATTTAATTGCATCCAAAGATTTTCAATTAGGTTCAGGTTTTGTGAGTGACTCGGCCAAGGATCGATCCCATTTTCATTCAGTCATTGTTGAGGCCTTTTCGCAGAGTGAGGCGGGGCCTTATCATTCACGAATATGGGTAAAACTCATTTTTCGTCATGTTTTCCTTTGTATACATCGGAAGTATTCTTGCTTAGGTGTTTCGATTTATTTTTCAGAGTTTATACGTACTTAAGCAAGGGCTATTTCCGGTGTATTGATACGATAACATTCATGGAAGATGGGGCTCCATGCCACACAGCAAAAGGACTGAACAATTGCTGGCCGAAAATGGGATCAAAAAGCTTCCTTGGTCGAGCCAATCACCCGCATGCACCCGATTGAAAATCTTTGGATCATATCACAGCTATACGAAAAACTCGTTAGAAAACTACTTCTACAGATGAATTATATGTATATTGTTGCGTGAAAAGTGGGCAGAAATTTCCTTAAAAAATCACTAAGCTCGTCATGTCAATCCCCCAAAAGGGTTTCCGTCATGAAAACTGCAAAGGGAATGTTTACTATGCTCTAACCATTTTATCTAGGCAGTTTGGGCGTGGTCAAATTCCTCTTCAGCGTTGCCAATTCTATGGGTATTTCTTAGATGGTGGGGTAGGTGGGGCTAAGATATGGGCCGAACAAAATCTCAGAAATGCCCATAGAATTGGCAACACTGTAGAGGAAGTTGACCACGCACAAACAGCTTTCATAAAATAGACAGATTATACATAGGTATTAAAATAAGTATTCCTAGAGTCCTGCCTATGCCTATGTTACGTTTCAGTTGTTAGCTCTGCATATTAAATAGTGTTGAAAATTAAAGGTGTCTATTTACCTACTGCCCGCATGTCTGTGTGTACAGTATACTGTAAATATCTATACGGCATGTTACCATCATCGTCTAGATACCTATTGTATATATTGTGGAATCTCCAAGCTCCTATACATATTGCGTCAATATTTAAGTTAACAGTGCTGTATCTTTAACATCAGATCATCAGATATTCGTAATTATTTTACTCCTTAACTCATAAAGTAAACCTTTATTCCTTTTAGTAGTAACACTATTGATACCGTCCGAAAAGGGAGAGCATTCGTTAGTGGGATAAGGTAATATGTATTACAAAAATACTATAAACATTAACCTCAGCTGTGCTGCGAATTTTCTTCGAATGACTCCCTGCGTCGCCATTAAAATCCATTGTTCAGTCGACACATTAGTTGAGGGATTGGAAGTTCGTTTGCTAAGCTTTCGAAATCAGACTGTCTTTACTTAATTACATTTATCTTGAGTAAGTTATCGTAAAATATAATAAACTAACTATGGATCTAATTCTTATATCCGCATTATCTTATCATACTTTTTTATATGCATGTTTATGGTACACAATTATATACGTATATATAGGGTCTAAATTAATAGCTTCTACCGACCTATACAAAGTTTGTAGCTATTTAGTGTTATCTTCAATTAGTTATTGGCTGATAACAGTGCTGAGCTCGAAGCATCAAAGCACTGCCCACAAAATCTTAAACTCGGCTACTAGGCTATAATGGCTTCCATATCGATCAGTATGACGTCACATCACGCACGCTGCCGTTCACCTTATGCACTGCTTCCTATGGCACAGATACATCACAGTTAATCTAGTCCTGTTTTACTACTCAATCTGTAAATATAACCAGAGAGTGCCTTTCAAATTACAGGTTGCTTTTCCGGTTGCAGAAATCTTAGAGTGACAGCATGGTTTTGTTGCAGGTGTTGCAATGGGAAATCTTTATCGCCCTGCACGGCAAGTTTTCATCGTGTGTCTAAGCCGATATAGGTAGGTGTGCAATTTCCTGAACACTCCTTGCCCTAGCTATGTAGCTGTCCTATCGCATACAGTGATCGGTCTCTTGTCTGTCTCTGTTCTTTCTCTCTACCGTGACTAAGCTTTTCGTAAGAACATCCGGTGTTTGTTGACTCGGCCACGGCGTGCGTACCTCACCGGACTTTACACTTGTGGTCTTTTGTGCTTGAATATTCTGCGAATTCAACGGCGGTCGCTGGCTGTACTGCCGCTGCATGAACTGGAGTTGAGTTCAAGAATATAATTCGCCGAAGTTTGCCTTCCGTTGGATATTGAAACGTCAGTGCGAGTGGCATAATAAGTTTACAGTGAGGTACTGTGAAAATTATTCCAGTATTTTTACGGGGTAAACGATGGCAGGGAAAAGGACGAGAAAAGTCCTTCAAAATTGACTGCTGTTGCGCGAATTTTGTAAGAAAACGTATCAGTTGTTTGTGAGGATGCGAAAGTTTCTGCGTAGTAGGATTGTATTCCGCTACAACTTCACTGTTCCATTTATACATGTATGCCCAATAGCTCTATATAGCCAGCCAACATCGACATGAGCGGTTCGAAACATTTTGGTTTTAAAGGATAAATGATAGCAAGTTCTACTATCGTGCTTTTGGTTATGCAGACCAAAATGTTTATTTCCATGTACTTGTAGTTGCTGCTACTAGCGCATTCTCCGGATTAGGAAATGTAGGCATAACCACCGGAAATGCCCGTCGTAAATGAATAGACGGGAATCGTATCTCGTGCAGCTGCCGACTGTGGCACACAAATATTTCAAAACTAAATTGTGAGCTGCTTATGACATTTTGTCAACTGACGGATCAAATTGACTGGTGTGGACACTTCTATGTTACAAGTATGTGGTTCATTCTCATTATCTTATCATTCTACTTGGTTCTCCGTACGTTCTTTCTTTAATTAGTGTGACGATTGGGCTTTCAGGATTTGGCAAAAATTATAATATCCTGGATATCGTCTGGGGAAGGAACAGCAATTAAGAGTCAAATTAAATGTAAGCTGCTACTGCTCGTTAATCATGGGAAGATTTACTTTGTGATTTGGAACAGTTCTGTGGGATTTTCACAGATTCCCCCGAGTAGGTATAGTGTGTTATTAAGTAGGTATTTTAGAACATCTTCAAATTCCTCTTTTCAATGTCGCAAGCATTAAAAAAGGGCTTTCTTCGTGATACACACGTTGTATATGTACAGTATGTCCTTGATCCTTCCACGATCTTTGGATTTATGTCAGACTAGACATATTAACTAAGCCATTGCAGTTCATGTCACTGCTCACAATGCTGTTGCGACTTGTTTGGGCTTAGCTATTGATGATTCACGCGAGTCTGATTGAAAATGAGAGTTTTTAAGTGTCAGTTTGCCGAAAAATGAGTGAATTTTCATCGTCCGAACTATCAACCGATTCAGGAATGCCGAACGAATTTAAGATCGCGCAAGAACTGGACGCCGCATTTCAGTCGACCCTTCCATCAGTTCCATGCTAAAGCAACTTGACAAGTCCAGAATTTCAAAAAATCCGCGTCGCTCCTTGACAAAGATCGATGTAGAACTGATGTCTCAATAGAATCAACGAGGCGTGTTGTGAGAAACGATTTAGGAGTTGATTTTTTAAAACGGAAGAAAGTTCATAGCCTCGCAGTTGCTGCAGTAACGAAAAAAGCCTGTAAGAAGCCGTGCACTGCTTGGTCGGCTCAAAACTCACGACTTGGAAAACATAATCTTCTCAGACAAAACGCTTTTCCCAGTAGAGTAAGTTCGCATTTGCCAGAATGGAAGGGTTATTGCAATAAACTGCCAGTCAAGTCTAGAGAAATGCTAAAAATGTCTATCGAAGGCAAACATCCTCGTCGGTGATTGATGCCAGGAGTGTATTCAAAAGGCACAACTCTTCCTCTTTTTATTCTAGAAAGAGTGAAAATGCTACAAGCTATGAGGAACTTATCCAACAGCCTGTGGCAAAAAACTCAGGTATGGCCGTTTCTCTTTCAGCGAGATTGAGCTGTTGCTTACACTACCTACAGGGCTCAGAGATAGCTTCGGGATGATGTACGAGATATTTTGTCAAAGGAAGAGTGGCCGCCTTCAAGCTCATACCATAACCCGATGGACTTCAGCATCTGGTCGATATTGGAGGAAAATTCTTGTGCAATGCCTCACCATTCAGTAGCAGCTTTGTAAAAAGTCTCTGGAGTGTGAATGGGACAAGTTATCATATGACGTTTTGCGTGCTGCTTTTGAAATATTCCCTATTAGATTTCAGGTTGTAATAAAAAAATTAAGTGGCTTATCGAAAGATTTTTTCAAGTACCAGTGTTACTGGTATAACATATGAATAAAAAGTTTAGAACAAATTGCTTAAGATTTTTGCACATTATTTCGTTTAATCTTTGTAACAGAACTTTGAGATCACCCTGTGCCTGTGGTGATTTCCATAGACAAACTGTGTGAAAATATTGTCAAATAATATTAGTTAATTGAACTAAAGCGATGTAGCTACCGGATGTCTGTTTGTTACACTTTTTTTGTAGTAATGGAAGTTTTTGCTAGCGCTTCAGTGGCACACTACCTATATCGCGCCGAGGTTGTTACACTGTTTTATTCGCAGTATATATTTGAGCTCCTGCAAGCTATTGACTTCTACGTCACGCATGTTTGGTTGATCGTACATGCCTTTTCTAATATATTTTATGCTCTTATATTCTACTCTCAACTTTGTCGGTGTTCACTATAGCAGATTTATGAGGACTTAGGAACTTTATTATTGTCAGTAGAGTCGAACATACTTGCCTACAGCAAAAACTAAATGTATTTTGCTAGTTAAACTTTTGCTCACAAGTACAGCAATACAATGATGCCTCCAATAAGAAAGTAACATCAGAATCTTTCTGGCTCCAGTTTTCGGGGAAGTATATTTACATATGTGAACAGATATATGATTGTCAGCTTGTAATAGCTCTGCTGTTTACAAAATTCGACTTATATGCAAAGTGTGTATGTTAGAAATGTGATGATATCTTAGGGTCAGACTCACATCCTCATGCAGTTCCCAACTACAACCATAACATCTATTCTGTTCTGTGCAAAGTTTTCATTGCTCATAACGCTATAGGTCACTTACTGTAAAGCTGAACTTTCAAGCACGACAGTATTATGGGTACATTAACGAGGCTCACGATAATGTATGAACTAAATGTGAAGGATATCCAATACGATAAGTATATATTTGAAGCTGACTCTTGAACTGGACATACGACCGTTGGTAGCCTAATCGTGTCCTGTTTCTAGCCCCAAAGCTGCTAACCGCCTCGTCATCGAACAAATAACCGTCACTAAACTTCTTAAGCCAATACCACACAATGAGTCGGTATATGTTTAAAGAAAAATAAGAAGGGCGACATTTCGTGAAAGAACCCTGTTAGATTCTTCGTAAAGGAAAGCAAAACTCGTTAACTGTTGTATAGAAGGTGCATTTGTGACATACGGTACATAGCTTGTTTGTGAATGTTTGTTGAAAATAGTGCTATTATACTTGTATACGTCGAAGCACTTACTGTGATTTGCTGTAGGACTTAATTTTATAATACGAAAATCACGTAAAGACGCATTTTAGAAAGCTGTACAGTTTTATACACAAGATATAAAAGCAGAGGACAGTGCGTCAGCGGGTACAAAAGCTCCAAAGTAATGTAGGTATATGTTATGTCGAGTTTGCAACGATACGTTATTTTGAAGTTCGCTCTTTATACCGAAAACATTTTTCTGTTTTGCAAAGTGCGACGAAATTTCTCACGGTTGAAGCTGTCGCTGTCGTTTCAACAAGTTGCTAAACTTTACTACAGGCTAAATATATACGTATGTTCATAAACACATAAGAGGTACCTAAATATCTTAGGCTCAAAGCTATTAGCCAAACTCAGGTCATTACATAAACAAACTGGGAAGGAAATCGCTACGGGAGAAATTCCTGAAGACGCCTCTCAATGTTGCCACACCGGCCGAGGTCCTCATGTCTGGGCTTATCGCGGTGCCTGTGGCTGCTTAATGTTGACACCCTCCACGCGGAGGCTTGTTTGTCCAGCCAAACTTTGTCTTCCGCTCGCCCTGTCGCGCAAGCCCTTGCGTATGGTCTGGCGCAGCTTTGGTTTTTCTTTCATTGTGCTAGCACGCAGACTTTGTTCTAAAATTAACTCGAGGAAGTAACGCGTTCTCACATTCGGTGTTTGCGCTTTTATTTACTGGGTGAGAAGATCATGCTGATGTTGATTTGACATGGGATGTGCCGACACCAACGCGTCACAGCCGTCGTGTTCGCGTCGCAGTCGAGACTTGTCGTTTATTTTGCTCGCAGATTATGGCGTCAGTCTCGTACCTTGCCTGTTCTAATTGTTAAAGAATAAAGATGAGTATAGAAAGTGCCTGAAATCCTAGAAAATGTCTTACAGATCACTGGTAACGGTTGTTACCAAGTCATATGGAGGTACTCATATCTTTTATCTATACCCAGTAACACAGGTACTTGATGACTCAACTTTGATGAAATCTATAGCTCTTATTTTTATTCGTTAATATCATTCCCGACTTGCTGCTCCCTTGCGTCGTGTTCTGGTATTGGGTCTCCCGTTCTTGTGGTACATCCCGACGTGTCCAGAGAGCTATAAACTAACCAGGCGTGCACCAGTGTTTTAATTTCTGTTGACGCTTTATGCCAAGAATTATTTAAAGCATCTGGTCGTTGTTGTCGTTAGCAGAGTTCCGTTGTCCAACTGGACCAGAGAAAAGCTTTACTAGCAATCTAGTATAATTTAATGTTGCTCACCCAGTTAATTTTTAAATCATTTGTAAAAATAGTAAAAGGAAGGAGCATCAGGGAGGAAAAGGATTTAATCCTAGGTCTGCACTGCCCTCAAATAGAAACCAGAATACTGTTAATTGACAACATAATGCACAGTATAAATGCATATCCTGCCGAGTAACGAAACTGTTAATTTGTTACAAAATGCTGCTATTGTTGCAAGGCACTATATAGCTCTGAATGTATGACGGCCACTTATGCTGTCGCTGCATGTCGATCGCAACAACTCAAAGTGCGTTTATAATTTTGTCATTCCTAATTTAGATCTCTTCAGCAACAGATATTAGCTATAACTGACGGTTTTATTCTTAAAATAACTAAATAACTGGGGTTGAAGGAGGGTAAAGGTAAAGTCAACTTAGACCACACCCTCACCTGGGAAACCCACATGCACTGGTTTGTGCCGCGGGTATAGGCCCACTGGCCCCTGATGAGTAAGTGTAGTCGCAGTCGCCCTCGGGTCACCAAGAACTATGGCGCCAATTTGACGGAAGGAACAAATGAGCCGAGAACCCCCACCCCCCTCATCTCTGAGGAAAGCAGTTCCACCACAGTGCCGTGCATGCACACACAACTGTCGAGTCAGCACACCAAGATCTGCAAATAGCTCGCATGCCAGGCCGGGTATCGAACCTGCAAGCGATACAAGGTGTTAGAGCTGAGAACGGAAGCATGCTGCTACCGTGGTGGCATAATCCCATTAAGATAAGTGTGCGACTGCATATAGTTGAATAACAGCACGACATAATGTAGACTTAAGAATCAACGAATATTCCTCTATACTCCAAGCACCAGAGTTGCTGGGCTAAGTCCGACTCCGACTTCTGGGACCAACTAGTATCCGACTCCTTTGACTCCAATAGTATGCGACTCCAGTTCTTCATTCAATCGGTAATATTTATCCGAATCCTAACTACACCAAATGTTCGACTCAAGGACCCTGATCGGCACGAGACAAGTTGTAACTCAAAAGCGGTCTACAACACGGCACGCGTGACTATTCATTATTATTTTCTTTTGGCAAAAATGCGGCGGCGCGTCAAGGTAATAGCGGTGTCAAACACTCACAATTCTTGCCTTGTTATGGTGATATAAAATATTGGTGCTTACAATCCTATCGTCAGTTTCCACTTTTGATGCGGCTCGCATTTGGTGCCCGGGGGCGTAAAGAGCATGTTTCTGGAATACGAAGTCGCTTTGTATTGTGGTACAATTTTTACCAAATTGTTAGGCTTCGGTTTTTAATCTTGTGCTCGCGGAGCCGCTTAAGCTCCTCGGTGTACTGATCCGACGCCGTTCATCTGTGATTTGCTCAATGCTCTTATTTTCTTTGTGAGGTTCTTGAATGTGGCCGGCACCCGACTGACTTCAGACCCAGTTGGACGGCACTCGTCTCGCTTCAGACCCAGTCGGCCGGCACCCGTCTCGCTTCAGACCCAGTCGGCCGGCACCCGTCTCGCTTCAGACCCAGTCGGCCGGCACCCGACTGACTTCAGACCCAGTCGGCCGGCACTCGTCTCGCTTCAGACCCAGTCGGCCGGCACCCGACTGACTTCTGACCCAGTCGGCCGGCACCCGACTGACTTCAGACCCAGTCGGCCGGCACTCTTCTCGCTTCAGACCCAGTCGGCCGGCACCCGTCTCGCTTCAGACCCTGTCGGCCGGCACCCGACTGACTTCAGACCCAGTCGGCCGGCACTCGTCTCGCTTCAGACCCAGTCGGGCGGCACCCGTCTCGCCTCAGACCCAGTCTGTCGGCACCCTAGTCGCTTCAGATCCAGTCGGCCGGCACTCGTCTCGCTTCAGACCCAGTACGTCGGCACTCGTCTCGCTTCAGACCCAATCGTTCTAATCTGCCGCTCATTCCACCGTCGATTGAACGCGCCGTTTTTGTGCTACTTCCTACCGAAAGGCCGCCCTCCTCTTCCCTGCCTGCCATTCTCCACCGTGAATAATACTTCATTTCCGGCGGCAATTACTTCCCTCCGAACTCGTCCTCGTCGGGGCNCTTCAGACTCAGTCGGCCGGCACCCGTCTCGCTTCAGACCCAGTCGGCCGGCACCCGACTGACTTCAGACCCAGTCGGCCGGCACCCGTCTCGCTTCAGACCCAGTCGGCCGGCACTCGTCTCGCTTCAGACCCAGTCGGCCGGCACCCGTCTCGCTTCAGACCCAGTCGGCCGGCACCCGACTGACTTCAGACCCAGTCGGTCGGCACCCATCTCGCTCCAGACCCAGTCGGCCAGCACTCGACTGACTTCAGACTCAGTCGGCCGGCACCCGTCTCGCTTCAGACCCAGTCGGCCGGCACCCGACTGACTTCAGACCCAGTCGGCCGGCACTCGTCTCGCTTCAGACCCAGCTTCCGGCACCCGACTGACTTCAGACCCAGTCGGCCGGCACTCGTCTCGCTTCAGACCCAATCGGCCGGCACCCGTCTCGCTTCAGACCCAGTCGGCCGCCACCCGACTGACTTCAGACCCAGTCGGTCGGCACCCGTCTCGCTTCACACCCAGTCGGCCGACACTCGTCTCGCTTCAGACCCAGTCGGCCGGCACCCGACTGACTTCAGACCCAGTCGGCCGGCACCCGACTGAGTTCAGACCCAGTCGGTCGGCACCCGTCTCGCTTCAGACCCAGTCGGCCGGCACCAGACTGACTTCAGACCCAGTCGGCCGGCACCCGTCTCGCTTCAGACCCAGTCGGCCGGCACCCGACTGACTTCAGAGTTCAGACCCAGTACGTCGGCACTCGTCTCGCTTCAGACCCAATCGTCCTAATCTGCCGTTCATTCCACCGTCGATTGAACGCGCCGTTTTTGTGCTACTTCCTACCGAAAGGCCGCCCTCCTCTTCCCTGCCTGCCATTCTCCACCGTGAATAATACTTCATTTCCGGCGGCAATTACTTCCCTCCGAACTCGTCCTCGTCGGGGCACCACGCCTTAATTCCGCCGGCTCTTGATTCTATTGGACAGAATATGACTGCGGTCGGCTCGTGTGGTGTCTTCGCGTGTCGAGCAGCTGGCGTCGCTTCTCAACCCAGCAATGCATGTTGTATTCCTTTATTTCTCTCGCTATGATCGATTTTAATGACGTTCAGAAAACTGTAGTCTGCGTTAATGGGTCGATGTCCTTCACTGCCTGAAGTAGTAGTGTCGGTCCCGGTGTGTGTATCTTAGTATGTGGCCTGCCCAAAAGTATGTGTTATGTCCCTTATAGGTTAGTGGTTAGGTTAGGTCCCTGCTAGAATAAGTCAATATAGAAATTGTTGTGTTCTGCTCACGACTGGTTTTGTCACGTAGTTCTTTATTTAGTGACATTAACTAACATTTCTAAGCTGTAAAACTTATCAAATTTTGACAGCACTGTTACAAATGCCACAGTCATTCATGGAACAGCTGGATAAGCTTGGCTCCTCGAAAGTCAAGTGTGTGTTTCAAATATCGCTTGAGACACCACAATGGTCACGCCTTGAAAACGTTGTAGCCTGTCCTGCAAACCGAAGCTCGCAATTTAGTGTTATGACGTAAATTCTGTTGTTTACTCTCAAGTATGTCCTGCAGGTCGTTGTTGACGTTACTGGCAGATACCAGTCTTATAGCTCTAAATTATCAAATCTCCGCGTTACCTTTTTTCCTAAAGACAAGCAGCATCTTCTCTAGCATACAGTTCAAAGTTTATTACTGATGCTGCTGCTAACTGCATTTTATTACCGAGAACTGTTTTGCTTTTATCACCGAAAGACGTCTTATGCTATAACTGCTTACCATCCGTTCTATTACCGTTCAATTTTCTCAGTTTCGCAGTGTCTATCACACTTTCCTTATCTGCAAGTAGTCATTTCTTCGCATCGTTTTAAAAGAACAAGTCAACCTTTGTTTAAAAGTGAGATAAGGGTTAACCCAAAAGCAGCACGTATATTCCTGTACAAAACTATGAAAAATACCTGCCTTTATGTTTGTGCAGTACGAAAATTGCAATTTTCATACTGTACGAATAGGAACTCCACTGCAGGTATATCCTATTGGAGAACTGGAA
>LQNS02278125.1:28582972-28594230 GCA_001587735.2 Parhyale hawaiensis
TATCATAGTTACACCTTCCTATGATAACCTCTCTAAATTTCACAAGATTTCAAGAACTAAATTTAATAACTTTGACGCTCCCACCTGATGAGCTGGAGAACAGCGAAACGCGCGTCGTGGGGATCAAAATTTCTTCAATTGCTTCTAATCGATCTACATCTATGCCATTTCAAGAGAATATATATATTTACATACATACGAGTCCATATCCCTCAAATACTATAGTAAGGAACAAAGAGGTTGGTTGTCCCAGTTAAGTTAGTTAGAATAGATTTGGATATTCAGATAAAATAGATGCCTGACGGAACTTGTAAGTGCACATATTAGGTACGCGCCAATCTCATGCAGGTAGGCCACACTCTATACCAGCGGTTCCTAACCGTTTCTAAGCCTGGCACCCCCGGAAAACTTTTGCGATGTTCTCGCACCGATGCACCCCCTACAAAAATAATTCCTCATCGGATGATAGAGAATGAAATTTGCGCAAAATTTGTGAACAAATTTATCTGTCTAACCTTATTTTATCCAAGATTCCGCACCCACTGGTAAATCATCTCGCACCCCAGCTAGCGCGAATTACCCCATGATTCGAAACCCTGCCCTATTTATTTCTTGTAACGGCTGCAATTTGCACAATTATGGCTCAATTGCTGTCATGCAAGTGTCAATTTCTTCCTTTTTGCATGATCTCGGTGCATGCATGGATTTCATTTGTTTATCTCATCTCAAATTTCCTGTAGAAACGTTTTCCCAGTCTTGCACAATGCCGCATCCCCCCTCTGTTGTGGTTCCCTACCTTTTCTTAGCTTGGCACACCTATAAAACTTTTAACATGTTATCACACTCCATAAAGAATAATAACTCATCTGATAACTGATAAAGAATGAAGTTTACACCAAATTTGTGTACAAATTTATGTATATAACCAAGTTTCGTACTCTTTGGAAGGTCATCTCGCACCCCTAAGGGGTGTGAGCGCCTCCGCTTGGGAACCCCTGCTCTATACGTGCGGGTACCTGTTTCATCGATGTATTGCTATATGCATGCATTCACTGCTTCCCGAAACCAGTGGTTTAAAAGTTATAGGCTTCTATAATAGGAAAGACGTCAACCAGATCTTTTGTGGGTGTGAGACGCGTTCATGAATCTCATTGGTGGAAGACAAATGATGAGGGAGCAGTGAGTTTCACGGGGGAGCAGACAGACCATGAGGGAGCAGTGAGTTTCACGGGGGAGCAGACAGACCACCCCTACTCGGACCACCCATATTTATAACATTCATGCGTGGTAAAAATTCACGACTCTAGATACAGACCAAGTTACTGATATGCGATTGGTGCATACGACGACTGGCTGCAGTAATAAGTGACTCTTTGCTTCACGGACGAGGCTCCTGGCTCCCTATTCTCTTTTGAAGCTCCTTGGCCTGCATAACCGTGTTCGGACATATTCTAACTTCAAAAGTGCCACCGGAAATGACACTTGACTCCGCCATATAATATATATCCATTTTTTTTAGGCAGAATGCCTTCTGAGAAATAAAAAGTACAGGAGACAACGGGATTTTTATTATACTGTAGTGGTAATTCTCTGCCGTCATTTATAATGACGGCTCGGGCTACTAGTTGCTTCTAATAAATACGGAGCTCTGTATCCAATATACTCGAGGGTGTCATATAATTAACGCGGCCTCAGAATATATTTCCTCAGGAGAAAATTTGCTTTGTTGAAAGAAGAATTCAAAGTGGAGAAAATAATTTGCTGCCATGAAATCAGCGTGGTCTTTACGCTCCTGCTGACTGCTGAAGAATATCTTACTATTTGCGTCGATAATCAGTGTAAAATAAGGGCAGCTGAAGTTTGGATCAAGGAAACCTCAAAAGAGAGTACACATTACGATGCAAGAGATTGTTTATAGAAGCTACACTAGCGGGCAAAATAAGAGAACGATTTTCATTATTTGAAAATAAAGTTTAACCATGTAGTGATGTAGAGTAGGTTAATGAATCTTTTGATGGGGCCTTAAGGAATGTATTTAACATATTTAGAAAATATCAGGACAATCATAACTATTTAAAACATTAGAGCAATCTAACAAGCAATAACAAAAATTGAACAGTGCAAAATAAGAGAACGATCGTCTCCAAAACATTCTCACATTTACCCCGGTCATCTGGCAACATTCAATTTCGTGTACAAGACTTCTAGAACTGCCACTCTTACGATTACACCATTCTAGAAACATGACACCTCTCGTGAAAGCTACTCCTGAGCTGCGGAAAGAAATTGTTAAGCTCAGGTCCTCAGGAATGACTCTTTCGGCCATATCAAGGGAGGTAAACCGATCCAAGAGCGTTGTTTCTCGTGCTTTGAAGCTCTATGATGAAAAGAAATAGCTGGAATCACCGGTATCTGCAGGCCGGCCACGAAGAACCACCGTACGAGTTAATAGAATTATGAAACGCTATGCCCAGAAGGATCCTTTCGAAACTTCAGCGGGAATTTCCAGAAGGCTGAAGGTCAATAACAACATAAAAGGGTCTCGCTATATATACAGTTTCTCGTCGCCTCAATGCATGTGGGTTAAAGGCACGCAGTCCTGCCACTAAACCACTTATCAGGAAGAAGAATAAGAAAGCAAGACTTGAATATGCGGAAAGGCACATCGTTTGGATAGATGAAGAATGGGAANGTTTCTCGTCGCCTCAATGCATGTGGGTTAAAGGCACGCAGTCCTGCCACTAAACCACTTATCAGGAAGAAGAATAAGAAAGCAAGACTTGAATATGCGGAAAGGCACATCGTTTGGATAGATGAAGAATGGGAAAGAGTGCATTTCAGCGACGAAACTAAATTTAATTTGATTGGATCTGATGACAGACGGTATGTTAGATGTGCAACAGGTGACAGGCTGAACCCGAAATGTGTCAAAACATCTGTAAAGCATGGGGGAGGTACCATAATGGTGCGGGGCATGTTTTCATCTGAAGGAGTTGGACCGTTGGTGGCCATTAAAGAAGCTGTCAATGCTAATGTGTATCTCAATCTTGTACAGCAATATGTTATCCCATCTCTACTATCATCACCAAACCAGCCAGCAATTTTTATGCAGGACAATGCCCCGTGCCATACTGTAAAGAAAGTGAAGGAATATTTTGCGCAAGAGAATATCGAAGTCATGAAGTGGCCTGTCCAAAGCCCGGACCTTAATCCTATTGAAAATTTTTCGAAAATTATAGGTGAAAATGTAAGAGAACGACAACCATCAACAGTAAAGGATCTAGGTACTAAAATTGAAGAGGAATGGAGAAAAATAATTCCAGAGTTTTGTAAGAAACTTGTGATGTCGTGTAATCGTCGCTATGTTAAAGTTATTGAAAATAAAGGTTTTAGTACCCCATACTAATTGTTCTAGGCCTAAAATTGACAATTGTTCCATGTTATTTGTTTGTAAAATTGTATTTAGAGACGATCGTTCTTTTATTTTGCACTGTTCAATTTTTGTTATTATTTGTTAGATTGCTCTAATGTATTAAATATAGTTCTGTTTGTCCTGATATTTTGTAGAAATATGTTAAATACATTCCTTAGAGCCCCATCAAAAGATTCATTAACCTACTATACATGGTTAACCTTTATTTTCAAAAAATGAAAATCGTTCTCTTATTTTGCCCGCTAGTGTATATGTATCTGCATCTAGTGGACTTCAACGTTGTCAAAGAAACACCAGAATCTAATATACAATTAATACTGTTCGGGTGCCAGCATCTGCAAGCTGAAATATTTTCCACCTATCAGTTTTCAATGAAGCTTGGCAGGATGACCACAGTCTTCGAGCAGATGAATACACTGATGAAACGAAGTAGGCCAGAGCTAATTTCTGCCTATCCATTTCATTAAGAGCGTTACACGAAACATAAATAAATTTATAAACACACGACGGTCATTGTTAGTTTTAGATTAGTCGAGTCAGTTTTCCTGTTTACTAAAATAAAAACTCATCTCGCAGTTTCTTGTTCAGATTTTGAATCTGTTCCGCGGTGTATTGTTTTTTCTGATGTCAGACTTGTACACAACATTCAAATGCATTTTCCTTCACTGTCTGATATACAGTAAGACCCCTCTAATTCACACAGCACGGGGGGAAGGGAGTGACTGATTAGCGGGGATTTCGGATTACCGGGGTACTTACAAATCCGAAAATAAACCTCTTTATTCCGCACTAATACAGATTATAGAGAGATTGTTCGTACCTTCTGCGCAGCACCTCGCGCAGATTTTTCGCTCATCACCTCATTTATCCGAAAAATGAGAAGCGCCTTGCACGGATTACAGAGGTATTTGTAGGAACTCCGTACTTTACTCCATTAATCCAAAAAACGCTCATTTGTTCAGATTGCACTTCGAACTATGAGATGTTCGGATTAGGGAAGGTTTCGGATTATTGAGATGCGGATTAGAGGGGTCTTACTGTAGAAGTAGCCTACATACAATCAGGCACCTGTTTAGAATGATGGGAATTTTTTTTCAGTTTTATTACTGGTAAAGAAACTGATATATCATGCTATGGTAAAAATTCGGTTGAAACGAAAGGTTTATCCATAGACCGCAACAGTACTTGATTCTTAGGTCTGACGCTGGCGGCCAAAAGTCTGCAACGGAAGAATGGGATTTTCTCAAGAGCTATTCATTTCACCCTATCTATTACTGAAAAAAAAAAGTTCCAAGGTACCCAACATTTTTTTGCTTAGAAGGTATCTTGGATGTGGCGGGGACGCACTTGGGCGCTTGCCTGCATGACTGTGTCTAGACAGGTTCATAATATCTCTTGAGAATATCCCATTTTTCCTATGGCCGCCGGCGTCAGAGGCCCCGTGGACCTATAAGAGCCAAGTACTATAGCGGTCTATGGTTTNGGGGACGCACTTGGGCGCTTGCCTGCATGACTGTGTCTAGACAGGTTCATAATATCTCTTGAGAATATCCCATTTTTCCTATGGCCGCCGGCGTCAGAGGCCCCGTGGACCTATAAGAGCCAAGTACTATAGGTAGCGGTCTATGGTTTATCTTTAATTTTTTTAAGAAACCAAAAAAAAATCTACAGCTCTGCTTTTCGTCTAACACAATGTTTGCAGCGTTGGGGTTATCTTTTTTTCTGAGTGCGGCAATCTAATTAATGCTTAGTGTGACATTTATTCCTTTAGCTGCTGCTTTGCAAACAGTTAGGCTAGTAAGACTGGATTGGTTATATTACCGAAGTGAAATTTGATTTTAGATATAATATTTGGTCATAGCTATGTAGAAGATCCGTCCATCCGTTTGTTTGTTTGTCTGCCTCATTTTTCTCAATGCTATAACTCAAAAAGTTATGGACGGATTTTTATGAAATTCACACGAGTTGTTAGTTATGTTATGAAGAGTAAATGGCCAAATTTTTGTAACGATCCGTTTGTTTGTTAGTCACTGTTTGTAATTTTATGCTTGTTAGCACAATAACTCAAAAAATAATGAATGGATCTTCATGAAAGTTATCGAAGTTCTTAGTACTGTTAAAAAGGCTAAATGATCAAATTTTGATACAGATCGGTTTGTTCGTTTGTATGTTTGCCTCATGTTTGTCATAAAGCTTGTTAGCAGCATAACTCAAAAAGTTATGAACGGATCTTCAAAAAAAAAAAAAAAAAATTACTGAAAGTGTTAACACTATTGGAGGGCGCAAATGATTGGATTTTGCTCTTGATACAAAGAAAATCATAGTCTCAAAACCAATTTTAATTATTCGTAACCGTTACCCTGCTTGACTGAGGTATGCGCTCTCAGACTGCTCTAGTTCATTATACATATATTACATTTTATTTTACTGTTCATACTAACCTTTCGACATGACTCCATGTATCAGTTTGTCATGCGCCGGCTTTCCCCCTGTCAAAATCTACTATAGTGACCGTGACATTCTTAGTTCTATTGTAGATAACATTTTAATCCGATCCTGTGTGCGGGTCTTGTCCAAGGGGTTGTGAAAAAAAAACTTCCTTGTTTAATTGCTGAGAAACTCTTGAGGTTGTACCGTTTAACGGATTATACTCGCCAGTAACTGGAATGTTAATTGAAAAACAAGCAGACAAAAAGCATTAGTACCCAAGGAGTTAATTACTTTGGAAAGGATTACGGCAGCGTGGGCGACCCTGTCGTGCCTTTGGATGTATTTTTCCTGCTCAATTACGTGTTTTCACTCAATGAGTTTCAGGTGACGCTCTTTGTTCGCGATTCTTCACTACTTTGAGAGCCTTCTTTCTTTCCCTATACAAAGTGAAGAACGTCTTCCAAGACGCACACACTCAAACTTGGCATTGGACCTCTTGGTTTCTTCTGTACCTTCTGATGATGTTGCGGTCGCCCGGCCATTGAAGGCCAGGGAAGGTCGCCGCTAATCCTGCCAAAGCTAACATACCAAACAATCCCCGTGTAAAATCCTCGCTCAACTCGCCTGTCGCTGCGCCATTGTCTCCAACTTAAAGGATCGGCAGTTTGTTACGAGCAAAACAAATAGCTCGAAACCAGCTCCAATTTTTGGTTGAGTTCCGTCGTTCTGGGTTAGTGCCAAGTGCATTGGTTAGCACCTTTGACGTTATTGTTAACGGCCGTGTGGTTCGTCTTGAGGTTTTGAGAAACGCTAATCGGATCTGCTAGCTCGATTGCTCGCATCTCGGTACGGATCGCGACGCTCGATGATGCCTGTACCGTTTTCGAGGCCATTTATTGCTCTCTTTTGTCTACGTACGTAGCGGTCATGCTGAGATCCTTGAGTGTGTCACCGCCTTTAATATCTGCTTCCATTGTTTCATTATTGACGGCAGTATTATTCGGTTGTAAACTTTTAGTGTACCATATTTATTGCGATTTGATGTAGTATATTCTGATAGGTCTATTAAGCCGCCTATAGCTATTAGCTATACATTTATATCTTTCTGCATTTAGAGGCCCACATACATCACCATTTATCTGTAATGTATGTACAGTTCGTGGGAATGCGTTTAGAGGCCGTCTCAGGGGTTATCCGTATGGGATGAACGTCTTTAACACTGTTCAAAGTTAGGAAGCCAATGCTTAGTATTAAAGTTCCTGACATTTTAAAGCTAATGAAATTACCTTGCCTCCATGTTACCTTCCTAAACGATGACGGCCCTAAAGACTCAATTATACGTAAATGAAAGCCAAATCCATTTCCCTCGCACAATGAACAGCCCGACCATGCATGAAACTACGCGTAACTTCGTATGAATTTTATCTCATTCATGTGCACCGTGAGCACGTTACCAGTGCAACAATAGACATATTCCGTAGCGTCTATACACAGCCAGAACTATTCAAGTTAATTCTTCTGTGCTGAGCCAAACCGTACACCCCTTCCCTTTCATACGCGCACCCCGAATCGCCACATCCATTTTTTGATCGATCTTTCATTTCTCATACAGTGAAACAAAATTCAGGCATTTCACTACTACATTACTGTTATTGATTATTCTGTGCAAAACAATGATTTGAAGCCTTCACGCGAAATGGACTGGCAAACTTTCGCCTGGAGTCATGTTTTCCCCAAGTACCTCAGTATAACATTATTCTGCGCAAAACAATAGTATATTAAAGGCGTTCCATGCGGAACGCTATAGCTATTATTTGAAGCTTTCATGCGAAATGGGCTGGCAAATCGCGCCTGGATTTGCGATAGACTGCGGCAAGTGTACGAGGCCGGATGGCAGAACCGGCGCTGGTTGCTTTGAGCGCTCATTAGCATAAATTAGCATAGAGGGAATAACTCCTCTCTCGATACCTTGTTGCTCCTTGACCTCTGACCGCGGCTGCTTAGTTAACTTACTGGGATGAGCGCCGCGTGTTATGGCCGTGCAGGCAGGGGAGGCATGTCCGTACCCGTGATGTTGCTGCGCTTTGGGGGATCTTCTCTGGGTGTCATCATCATAGCGGCTGCAGTGGCTACTATTATACGTGGTGCTTTGACTACCTTGTTGCTCCGGCAGTGGTTATACTTCATGTTACTTTGTGAACCTTTATGTGCTTTGAGGTGTCACCGCGGCTTTGGCTAGCTTGTGGCTGCGTGGTGGCTACTTTGTGTTGCTTTATGAAACCTTGATATGTTTCGAGGTGTCACAACGGATTAAGTTGCTACTATGATATTAATTATACTCATTATAGGTGGGGCTTTGGCTACTTTGTTACTCCGTTTGTGGCTACTTCATTTTTCCTTATGGAGATATGCTTATGCTTTGAGCTGTTTCATTGGATAAAGTAGTTACTATATATTCCTATGAAATGTTCATAATGTTTATACTATAGCTTTAAAACAACAAATATTTTTCCAAACCTGAATTATGGCATCAAGAGATTTGTCCCTAAGCAGTACTGGTCTAAATGTGCGTAATTTATGCACTAATACCTATAGTTGAATTCCTCAAACTGACGCTTCACAGACGGAGCAAATCCCGAAACTGGAAAAATCGTGAGAAACACACACTGCATACAGCGCCATCTGTCGAGTTTTAGCCGCAGCCGGTGGTTAATGAGGGGCCAGTAAAAAGTTGTAGTAAAAATTAGTATAGTATATTCAACTGTACGACTTCACACGATTTCGTATTATACTGTATGTAGCCCCAGTAAATGCTTTGCGACTGTAGAACTTCTATCGAAACTGAGACGATATGCGAGGGTACGTTTTAGCAGTTCCACTGCATCTACATATTAGCAACACCGACACAACGTCAATTGTATCTGTAGGTGTTATGTATAGGCACGTTTTGTGCAATTAGATTGTGTCTATTATTGGTCTTACAGCGTGAAATTATGTTGCCCATATCATTGCGTGTGCATGTCGTTTGAACTGTAGCTATTTGTTTTTATAGTCATGTACGACTTATGCTACTTTCATCGTTTTTTCTACTGGCCTTTAAGCTCAAAATGCAGTTGAAAATATCATTACGCTCATATAGTTGCAGATGTATTGGTGTTAATATATCGGCACGGCTCTTTTTACCAATTTTATCGTTCGCAGACACATTTGCTTGGTTTTTATGTTGGTGCTTGATTATGATACAACTTCCAGTGTAGTACAGCTGCTTACTGAAAATGTAATCAAGCATGATATCATATTTCAACTTACAGTAGATAGTGTGTTTTTTTCTGAGTTTTGAGTGGCAGCGTTTGTTTACTGTCAAGTTCGTTATGATGCAGCTACGCCCCAAGCAGCCTGTGCGTATTCCCCGTGTTGACTGCCGGTGTGTTCTATGGTTTGTTCCATATGATGTCTGGTAATGGATTTTTTCTTCGGGTAATCGCTTTACCAGCTGCTACCCGTCTGGAGTGGGGTACGACGGCCTGCGATTAGCGGTGGTTGCCCGCAGCTCACCCTGCAGTGTACCCACCTCTGTGTGTGTATGAATGTGTGTAGCTGTGCTGCTATTCGAATACTCGCAAGTGTGTTGCCTTCGTGTAGTGCAGTGACCTAATACAATAAGTTGTTAACATTATCTATTAGCTTCCGTGTGTTCAGTTTTTTACTAGCCTGGTGATGGCCTCTGTCGATGACCGAAACGTCACGTTTTAAAGTCTGTTTTTGATATCTACACGAGAATTGTTCTTGATAAAATAACTGATGACCAAAATGGCGTTTTTAGAACTTCGGAGACAGTGTCGACATTTTTTATTTAAGTGAGTGTTGATTTTGAATTTATGGAGTTCAGTTTTAGTTACTCAGTTCAGTTCCCAGTTCAGTTTTAGCTACTCAGTTCAATTTCAACTCCCAGATCAGTTTCAGCTCCCAGTTCAGTTTCAGCTCCCTGTTCAGTTTCAACTCCCAGTTCAGTTTTAGCTCCCAGTTCAGTTCAGCTAGTCAGTTCAGTTCAGCTAGTCAGTTCAGTTCAGCTACTCAGTTCAGTTTCAGCTACTCAGTTCAGTTCCCAGTTCGGTTTCAGCTACTCAGTTCAATTTCAGCTAGTCAATTCAGTTTCAGCTACCTACTCAGTTCAATTTCTGCTTCCAGTTCAGTTCAGCTACTCAGATGTCGTAAGTGCGTTCCACAATAGAACGATTAACACTAAACAGGAGTTTTAAAATATCCCCTATCGGTGAGGACGTCAGAGCACGCGTACCTAGGTATATGAAGAGGTTAGTTACCCGAGAACTGTAGAAGCAGCAAACCTGCCTGATTTCTGACCCGCCCCAGAAGTTGAAAACCGTAAATCAGCTTCTGAGACGGCAGAAAATTTTGTCAAGGAACGTAGCCTTAGGTGAAAAACTCAAGTTCTATTTCTGTTCAGTCATGAGCTGTGGAGAGCAGTCACTCTTTCCTTATAAAATTGATTCCTTGTTACCGGAACTTGATCGTCAAAGTCTAATCTGATTCATCCTCGTTAAGTGCGACTACTTCCCCTCTTATTACGTTACATTGCGGCTTTCTTTGACCATAGGCGGTGCAATAGCAATAATACTTTACTGCACCTCATATTCATTCAGCACCTACACATCAAAGCCTGAGCGCAGGGTCGTGCATGTCGCCAGCTTCTCTGTAGACAATGCGAAGAAAAGATAGGAAGAAAAATATGGTTCATATCTTCATAGATATCAATGTATCTGGCTGAAACGAAAGTTTTGTCCATATATTAAATTTAGGAAATTTAAAATTTTCGTCAGATATTGAAGGAATTGTTCATTATATATGAACGTCTAGGACACAATCAAACAATAACTTCTGAATTGTAGGTAGCGCACTGACCACTCTGAGACCTCCCGGCAGAAAATCCGAGACAAAAATCATTGATAATTTAAAACGAGACATACCGCGCGTCCTAGTGGCGCACAAGCCTGTGTTAAACCACAGGAATAGTTCGGCGCGATATATAGACATTGTGTCCGTGATGCGCGAGTAAAACGTCCACTAGATACTACTATGTACTCCTTAACATGATTCGAGTGACCTTAGTCCACATGATGTTACATTTGCAGTCAGCTACAAATTAGGTGAAAAGTCGGCCTTTATACCTATATGAATCTATGTTTGTAACAGTCACTGTTCTAAAGTAAAATGTAATTATCGGTATTACAAATATTGTTATATTGTTCACAGTACCTGAAACATTTACCCCCTCCCCACTTGTATTACTGGAAAAGTGAATTCTACCATTTATATTCGTTTATTGTTATTTTTGTACTTTTTACGCTCATTTTATGTATCACATGTATTTATATTT
>LQNS02278125.1:28604923-28622424 GCA_001587735.2 Parhyale hawaiensis
AACGAACGAACGAACAAACGGATCATTACCAAAATTTGGTAATCTACTCTTTGTTATATACCTAACAACTCATGTTAATTTCATCAAAATCTATTCATAACTTTTTGAGTTATGGCATCAAGAAAAATGACGCAAACCAACAAACAAACAAACGGATGGACATATCTTTACCAAAAGTTAATCATCTGTTCCTCCTAACATACCTAACAATCCCTGTAAATTTCATCCAAATCGGTTCATACCTTTATGAGTTATCCTGGTGACAGACAAAGCGACAAACAGACAAATAGACAGACAGACAAACACGACGAAAACATAACCTCCTTGGCGGAGGTAAAAAATAACTGAATGCAGTTACCTGTAGGGTGCCCGATGTGCCTACTTTGAGCGAGCTCAACCTAAAAAATTCGCATAAACGTTTCATTTACATCAGTTTCAAGGGTTCAGTTCACCAAATTCAATCTAGAGTTGTAAATCTAGCGCTCAATATCAAAGTTCCGGACGAGTTACCGCCTTTGAGATTTAATTACTTTTTGTGGACTGATCGAAGGCGCTCCGCCGTACTTTTCTGACATCTTTTTGCATTCGTATGTTCCCGTACACCACACGTCTACAATCTGATCAGAAGACACTCTCCATTTTTTGTGTTAATCTGTGGAATAAACTTCCAAAACAACGCAGTATGGGACTCAAGAGTTCCCCCTTCCACAATGGAGCTCCTGTCGCACTTTCCGAGTACATGGCAGCTAAGCTCGAGCTTCAGTTGCACATTACGAGAATATCTAGCCTACCTTGCAAAACTGTATGCATATGTTATAGGCTACTACGTCTAGGGTGGTTAAACTTCTAACTTACTACTGATATTACTACAAATATTCTTCCCGTCAATTACGATATTTTTCTTGTTCTGCGTCATCTGCGTTTCCTTGATTCTACTTCCTGTTCCTTCATGAAGACTAAAATAGCAATTAAAATACGGGTGGTATTCCTTAGTCGTGTCGTAACATCATGCGACATTGACCTCTGTGATATAATATTAGAATGAATTGATGCTTGGTTATCTACCCCTGTTCTTTACTCTCTCGTATGCAACGTTATATACTTTTGCGACGTTTGTATGAATAATAGCAGTGTATACTCCTTCACTCACATGTATAATGTACCAATCAATGCTCGTTGTCTGTAAGTATGCCATTAATATATTTAATATATTGATCCAGTGTAGTCAATTGCTTTTGATATCTTATACTTGCTATTGCGCCACATTCCGCTTTTATGTCATTACTGTAGCTTCTTTTGTATAAACGGTAACTCCTAGACACATGCAGAATAATTTCTACATAGGTGCTACAGTCTAGGAATCTCGCATTGGTTGCACGTCCGCCACATCGTTTGATACTATCTAACAGTGCAGACATCTTATAAAAGTATATCATTCCCTATTAACCACATAAATTTACTTTTTGTCCACCTCATTGTTTGTCACAATGAGAAAACTTTAGCGCGATCGAATAAACGTAGTGGCACTGGATGCACTCGCAAGGTGAAAAATTTGTATCGATCATGATGCGCTCTTTGGAATTACCGAGCAATTGTTCACCGACATCACTGCAAACTACAAAGTAAAGGTTCATTGCATTTCTTGTAGTTCATATTTACTGTTAAGCGAGCAAGGCGGACAAGCAAATAATACCTATGCAACAGCTGCGCCACGATTAATTCATCATCCATGCTTGTCCTGTAAACTTCCTATATTAATTATCCTAAAGCAGTCCCTAAATATTTTAAAATACACAAAAAATAGAGTTGTGCAAATACTTACCTATGTCTAGGCACTGTAGGTGTGGTAGAAGACGCCGATGATTAACATTTGGTGAAGATCCGTTCAACCATTATTCCTCTGCATAATTATTTCTTCGTAACACAACTCAAACAGTCATTAACGGATCTTGATGAAATTTGCAGGAATTTTTTTGGGAACGTGATAAAGAACAACTGACCAAATTTTTGTGATCCGTCAGTCTCTTTATCTGTTATCTATTAATTCGTTGGTCTGCTTATTATCTATTAATTCGTTGGTCTGCTTATGTGTTTGACTTTATGTTTGTCGTATTATTATTATTGCTTTTATACTTCACCCTCGGGCCTCGACAGACAGGTAGTTCTACACAAATGAAGCATTATGCTGCACCAAGAAGCCCGAAACGTTGCCAAGGGAAATCCCTCAGAAAGTCATTAACAGCTGCTGCTGCCTGCTGACCGACACGACCGAAAACTGATCCCACAAATGAATTCCCGACGAAAACGCACCAGGGCAGACTGTACTACCGACTGAACTGATGAGATCGGCACCTGTTTCCAACGTGAAAGGGTGGGCGTAAGCCGCAGCACGTGTGTTTCTCCCGAAGACCTTGAGGCCGGGACAGAAGAATACAACTAATGCATTTGTTTTATACCTTATAAAACATGCAGAGGTTGGCCACCCTTCGCCTATGTGATAGATTCACCAGATCACACTCAGCAAGCTACTACCTACGGGTTGATTTCTCAAGTCGGTCCAGCAGACATAAGTGACTGTCAGCTGCCGAATTAAACCCAGACCAGTAGATTTGGAATAGACTCCCCTTCCGAAATTGCCGGGCGGGGCAGAGACAGTCAATACGTTCAAGAATCGTCTTCACAAATTTGGGGAGTAACACCCTCCACTGCCTAGAACTCCTCCTATAGGAGTTATAGACTCTTAGCAGCCAAAGCTTCAGTGGCCACCTTAAGCCATTATGTTTCATGCTTCAATTAAATTAACGCCTCCAAGCTATGCGGATATGTAGCAGTTGATCGTGCTTGCACAATCAATTCCTTAGTTGAGACATGAGAATATTCGCTTCTTCTTCCTCTGATGTCTAAATAATTTTGTTATAATGGCAATAGTTCATAGAGGGCCGGATCGTGAGTGAGTCACGGCTTCTCTGTGAGAATGTGCCTGTTGGCCCGTCTACTGCATGCTAGCTAGGTATCTAATCTAATGTTTGCCACAACATAACTTGAAAAGTTGCGAAAAATCTTCAGGAACTGTTATTAATGTCAACTGTTGGATTTTCTTCAGAAGCGTTTCAGGCTTCCTGTGTTGCATATTGCTTCATTTGGGTTGCACTACCTGTCTGTGATGACCTGAGCGTGGAGTTTTAATGCAGAGGCTAAAATGACTAAAATTCTGGTGACGATAAAAACGAAATCCTGGTTTCAGGACCAATATCAATATTGTGTTGACGTTCCCTTGCTTGGCGGAGGTAGGTATGTGCTCTCAAAGATCTTTTTCTAGTTTTTTCTTTGCATTATCTTGGTGGGTGGTAAGATCTAGACAAAGGTTTAATGATAATGGCACTGGTTCTTAATTCATCCCATTAATAGTTAATTGTCTATTGTGTCACCTTATTCGGGACCAAATGAGCAATTATTATGTTCGCTGTTTTCGTCCGCAATGAGTAGCAGCTGCTGTTGTGACTACTAACTGCTCTTCTCTATATTTAATAGTGAGCTAATTCTCGGTGTCGTTTCCTCCTTATTGCTGTACTACTACTGTGTCGTCGTGGCTTAAATGCAAGGGCGATTATCGCCCTCGAACAAAGTGAGAGAGGTGATAATGTTATCGTCCTGTATGTGTTGATATTTTTTATGTTTGTCTTTATACACTCATGACTCTCACTAGGAATTGAGCTATCATCGTGAACTCTAACTTCTAACTCGTAATTAAGTGGGTTGACCTAGATGAGAAAAATGTTAAAACTGCTCACGCAGTGCTTTCGGCACCCGCTCTGCGCATTGTGGATCATGGTCTTACGTTACAAAGTGTTCTAGTTTTGTAATAAAATGGACAGTGAATTTAGCATGGAATTTCACTTCGTTCCACGGTGATGTCTAAGTATCTTGAGATTTTATTTACAACCGCTGTAATGTGGAGCTGCACCCTTACCTAAAGCTGAAGTCAGCGTGCCACACACTCCTACTAGGACTCCCACATGCATTTTGTTCGTGCAGCAGATACTTGCCTTTTATAGGTCTCACGAGGAGTGAACGGCCGCAGTTAACCGCAGATTGTGCGTAATCACCGATAACAGCGATATTTTGCACTCTTATGGATGTGAAGTTTTGAAGAAATGTATCAAATATAAATAATTAGCGTTTAACCGTCAACTGTGGCCACTTACTTCCAAAAAAATGTATGTATATAAATGGATTCAGCTGAAGAGAGCATTTTTTACACTTGCAACGACGTCTTACATCATCATAATTGCAATGTTTCGGATATGATACCGGTATTTCAAATAAATTTGTGATACATACGGTGATTTTTTAACAGACTTCAGGAGTCTAAATTGGTAGTTTTAATACGATATAACTCCTGAATCAGTACTATGTGCTGGACTTCAGCCTAAAATTTCCGACTCCGACTCTACTATCCTGACGATAATTGTTACACTTCAGCAGGTCACAGTGTTGCATGGTAAGCAATGGTTCCACTCGTGGCGACAGTTGCCTAGCTGCGGATGTATACAGTAGGTAGGTACCTACGCATAGAGACGCGTTTTAAGCTGGCATCAACAGTACATAATAATTCACAGTGTGTATTTGTTTATACATGTATATATCTATTTACTAAGAGTTCATGCGCAGTCAATATAACAGCGAGGAATTTGTGATGACCTTTTTTCATTGATCATTCTTTCATTACTATTATATGGAGTGGATGATAATACACAGTTGTTGCTTGCTCGCTCCTTTGGTTGCTCCTCTCCGTCACGCTGTCAAGAATTTAGCAGAAACTCGTCTGCTGAAATGAATTTTCAGCCCTGAATTTCGATGTCAAATATAGTTCTGAAATATATGCTGGAATGCCGATATAGGTACTGTACCTATTTTCTGGAGCCCCCTTTGCTTTGAAACTTAGCTCGGTACTATTTGATGTGATTCTTCATTTAGCGTGGTATAGATGGAAGGCTGTATCTTTGATAGAGTTTTTAATTCTGCACTGAGAGAAATTTTGATGCGCTTAGATGCATCAAAATTACGTGCATTTTTGTCCCAAACCTGAAACACGCAAGTGCATCATAAAAATAAAGTTCATGATGATGATGATATATATAGGGTCTTACGATACACTTGGCACGAATTGATGCACCATAGACCGCAACAGTATTTGACTCTTAGGTCCAAGTGGCCTTTGACGCTGGCGGCCAAAATGCGAAAAATGGGATTTTCTCAAGAGCTTTCATGAACATGTCCAGACACGGTCATGCAGGCAAGCGCCCAAGTGCGTCCCCGCCGTATCCAAGATACTTTCTCCGCAAGAAAAATGTTAGGTCCCTTGGAATATTTTTCTTCAGTATTAGATAAGGGGAACAGAATAGCTCTTGAGAAAATCCCATTTTTCCGTTGCCGACTTTTGGCCGCCAGCGTCAGACCTAAGAGTCAAGTACTGTTGCGGTCTATGGATGCACTTATGTGTTTCGATTTTGTGACAAGTCGATAATGCACCAAGATGCATCAAAAACAGGTAAATTGATGCACCTGAAGAAACGAAACTTTGAAAAACAGTAGCGATCTGGCAGATCTGCTTATAGTAACCGCGTCTCACTTCGCACGTGTAACAAAACTACAGAGCTTAATTATTTTGTTCACTTTGTTTTGCGGGAATATGTTTTTCTGTCTGCTGCGATGACACGCACACCAACTGCGCCATGAAACACCTACGTGCAACCTGATGCTCAACTGTGAAACACCTACGTGCATCAAAATTTTTCTAAGTGTGTCGTGCACACTGCGTAAGTTGTTTCGTTAATTTTTTTAGCTGAATTTCTTCGTGGCAGTTGAAACTTTAATGCTGTGCATAGGCCAAAATAATTTTATTGCTTATTACAGCCAAATTTCGATCCTGATTGTTTAAGTAATTGCTGGTATACACTAAGCAGTGGGCAGTGTATTTTCTTGCTACTACTTCAATTTCAAGCGTTTGAATCTCATTTTTGGGGTTTTGCTTGCAGGAGGGAAATTTTACTCTCACAAACTCATGACGATGGCACAACATTCATTATTTTAATGGAAGACCGAGCCTTAAGGTATGAGGCATAATTTTTGCAATTTGCTAGTAACGCAAGCAAGAACAAAGAAACAGCTTCATTACAAAATTATTGCACTCATTTTTGACGGCTGGGTACTCTATATAGTGTGGTTATATTAGTAAGCAGTGAAGCATCTCTGATTTAAATTCCTCGCCTCGTATGCAGTATACACAACGATACAACTTCGGTATATCCAATGTTTTGTGCTCAAGCAGAAACCCCTTCTGAAAAGGAAGAAAGCAAGCTGAAATAAAATAATTGCTGCGTCTGCAGTAGTCTGAACACTTGCTCCTCCTGTGCTTCGTTGATCATCAACTGAATTTGTACAACGTGAACCGAGAGCAAATACTTCTATGTAAATAGTATAGATTTATAGAGAAGGCAAGGAAAATCAGGATTTAAAAGTTTGCAGAGTAAGAAGTGTATTCACTTTAAAAGGATAAGGATTCCCACTTTGACCATATTGTGCAATCTGGTGTAATTTTTACTCAACAGTCGCCAATTAAACACAACAGCATTCCAAAATCTGAAGCCTGGCCTATATTTCGCCTATTTTGTGTAGAGCGTGAAATTAAAGATACAATTATTATCAATTTATCGTATAGACACGCAATTGTACTGATTTTGTTGGTTTTTGACGTTGCATTTTCATATCACACTAAGGGGTAAATTCGAGCCTTGAAAAGGACACTAACGTATCCATGATGCGGGGTAGTAATCGGGCCAACCTGGAACGGCCTATTAATTGATGCTTCTACCTGGAACCTGTGGAACTTCCATAGAACGAGAGCAATGATCAGTGATATCTCAGACCCTTATCATGCGTACGAAGTGTGAAAATATGTTCCAAGTCAGGCAGCGAGTTTTCCACCTATATGGCCTGCGAGCAGAGCAGCTTAAAAGATAGAAATTTGACCCGTGTTGTTCCCTCCCGAGATCGTAGCTGGGGTACCCTGATACTGAATGAACCTGTGGTATTCCTCAAAACAAAAGCATTGTTCCTCAATTATGATTACCTCGGACCCGTATCATGCATAGGAAGTGTGACAAATATTCCAAATGACAAAGTGTATCTTCTATCTAAGACCTACGAGCAGTAGCCGGTTAGATTTGATCTTGACTTCTTCTCCTATTCATCCCTCGTCAAGTCGTATCAAGGATACCCTAATTTTCCCCTATCTAATACTGATGAAAGTGTCACAGTCGTACTAACTAACCGAGGGACAAGCAGAACTGTAACATAGATGAACCTGAGCTCCCCTGTATGTCTCTGCTTGTGCATGCAAAGGTGATGCGGGAAATACGACTTGACCTTACCGTTAGGTATCCCAGCTTACTGGCAAAATATCAAATTTTACCTTGAGATATTCTTTGAAGAGTACAGAACCGCGAAGAATAGAGGGTTAGCTGAAGTACTAATTTTTTCCGTCATTTAATGACGGCACTATAACAGACTGTACGAAAGTAGTTCATTTTGTCATCCTACCTACCCTATTAACCACGGGTCAGATCCACCTTGGGAAACTCGGGTCTAGGTCAGAGCCATGCCAGTTGGAACGGCAGTTTTTTTTTTAGCTACATGTAATTGCTTCACACAATTGCCAGCGAGTCTCTTCTGAGTTTCGCGGTAAAAAGCTAAACAGTATAATTTTCCTTCCGTTACTCTCGTTTGTATTTCTTACTTTATTCTAAATGGTACAACCCGTAAATGATAGGGTTCAGCCTAGCTGTGATTCAGGTTTGATATATGTGCTTATAAGTTATTTTAAGCACCTTTTGTAGCTGAACCGAATCGGTCCTATTCTTACCCAAGCTAACCCTACTATGTAAACCTAAGGCCGAGTTCACACGTCATCCATATCAACGCGTTCGCTTATCCACGTGCCCATACATGTTACTGTGCCCTAAGAACAGCGCACTGTTTCTGAGTTTCTTTTACTCCAAATTTGAAGAGATATTCGTATCTTGCTTAGTGACACTTGCATTGGAAACTGATTTGATGGTCAGCAGTTCAATAACTTTTGGGGGTGTATGCCAAGTTGTGCTGACGCTACAAAACGTTCGGACGAATGGATGAGTGAACGCAATGATATGAATGCTGTGTACACGAGATTTAATTCCTGCTCTGAAATAGGCCGCCTATCTACTCTACCGGGACCAAATGCTCCAATAGACTTCAAGTATTTTAGCTCCATTAACTCGATCGCTATCTGTGGGTAGTTCATGTGATGAAATAACGCGCGGAACTTAGAGAAATGCTGGCTGTCGTCTGGTGATTCATGGCAAAGGCGGAAATGACCCATCCTTGATAGGAGTCATCTGCCGGGAGGGCAGGCACTGTATGTACACAGGCGGGCGGGAGCGGTGTAATGTACGTGTGGTAGCGATCCCATGCAGTCTTGAGTCATGAATTTCGTGAAGGAAAATGATCGTTCTGTGCGTTTGCCTCATGCCATGGCAGCGAAGAGCGAGGTGTGGGTCAGGAGGATGGCATGTCATACTGAGTGTGTGGTAATTATGCGACGGAAAGAGACCACTTTTCATTCGCTTCGGGCCTTGAAAAGGCATGGAGTGGTGACTGCGAGGAGTAGGGTGCTGCATACTGATTGGATGATAAATTTATATTTGAAATTTTTTTCGTTAGCCCCATGTATATGACGAGGTGTGGGTCAAGACTGAGGTTACTCATGGCGCTTGCATAATGAATTTAACGATGCACCGTGTAATGTTTATCGTAATTCGTTACAACATATCCGAAATGGTGGGTTGTTCACTATCGTGTACTGCTTAGTTCATGATTACCGATGTAGAAGTGGTGTTGTAATTTTCATAGTGTGGTACCTGATATGGCTCGCGTAGTGAATCGAACGAAACGAATGGCTGTTTATTATAATCCTTACAGATGTAGGTTTATATCGCCAGAAAGAAATAAATACGTATTGGCTTCATGTTCATGAGTCTAAATTACCCTAATTTTAGGTTACTGGCCATGATACAAGCGCTATAGCAATAGATTCATCGTTGTATGTATTTCCAGTTTTTGTTCTTAATATAAAAATTTTGTTAATATTTGAATAGATATTTTCTTTAAAATGTGGAGAGACTAAAATCCTCAAGGCAACAAGAAACTGCATTAATGCAGTAAATTTTTCCCCATCCAGGTATTAAGACATCTATAATCCTGCTAACGGTTGCTCCATGCATTTAACTCTATCTTTGCAGCAGATTCAATTGCGACGAGGAAACTTTTCGACTGACTGTGCCGAAACAAAAAAACTGGCAGTGTTCCAGATAGCTTAAAATCAAGCCGTCCGAGGGCAACCTCCCGCAGAGAAGATTGCGTCTTGAAAATTTGAATTATTAAATACAGAATTGAAACTGCTCCTAAGATTCCATAACATTGCGACCTCTTGGCAAGGTTTTCTGTCTGTACAATCAGGAATAGATTAAAAGAATGTGGGTTGAGAGGCGGCATCGCAAGACGCAAACCTATAAAACGGAAGAAGAGTCGAATGTATTGCTTGCAGTTTGTCAGAAGGCATGGGCATTATGACGCGACTTACTGGCGAAGTGGATTCTCTTTTGCCCTTTTGATTTTCTGAAATATTTTAAATGACTATTTTATAAAGCGGGTAAAATCCGGTAAATGTTTATTAATCTATTGAAACATAGTTTATTATGGTTAGCAGCCTACAATTTAGCTTAATTTAAAATAGGGGTGTGCCGATACTATCGGTATCGGTACTCCATGTATCGGCCATTTTTTGGGGTATCGGCAAAAAAAGGGTCGATTTTGCTGAGACTTTTTGGAAAAACGATGCAAGTTTGAATTCTGTGGACGCGGCGACTTTCGTTCGCCAAATTAAGTACTAGGAGAGGTAAATGAAATTAATCAAGTATTTGCGAACATTCATTGTTTGTTCAGCTAGCTGCTAAAATACGATATGTAACGAAAATATTGCCCCGTAAATATTTACCAGAACAGGAAGATTTCTGAGAATCACCTAGTGAAAATACAACCAAGCATCAGCAACTAACGTCAGTGTTGTCCTGCTACAGGAGATGCAAGAAACGCAGCGAAAACATATGCAAAAACTTCGTTCTTTATTCTACAAGTCAAGTGAAAAGTTTTGCTAATCGCAGAAGCTAGAATGTAGTTAAACGACTGCACTATATGACGAATTCTAGGCTGTGGGAGTACGATGATTAGGCTCTAACATCGTATGTGGCGGGTCCGATTATTAATAGGCACTTTATGGTTTATAGTTATAGGAAATTACTTGAGCATTTTCTATTGCTGAGATATCTGTGTTTCACTTCCGACTGTTCATACTTTGAGCACATTTCCCGCACCGCGTGCCAGACATGGCTTAAACCAAATTATAGCCTGTATTTCTGTAACTATTTCAACAAGCTGCCTGTGCTGTTCTCTGTACCAAATGCGTTCTCTACAACTCTCCAATAATTCCGTAATCAAAGACAGTGTAAATGTATACTAAAAGGTCAGAAGGAATAATCATCACCCTAGACGCGCGCAAGAAATCTTTCTGATGAGTTCTAACAATAGATTTAAAAGCAAAATAAACGCATGTCTACACGCAAAATATTTTGCAGCCCTGTTGTCTGGAAAGATTGGCGGGTCTGGTACGTGGTCATATAACCGCGAACTTAAGGGTCAGTGACCGCGTAGTCGAACGGCGAATTTGTGTAATAAATACTGCAAGCTCTATCAAATTCTGGCCAAATGCTTGAGTTCGCAGGTCTTCCGACGTCGCTTCGATAGTTTAAGCTTGCATTCATTCTTTTGACTGTCGGGTGCTGTCGCCTTTTATTTATTTCTGTGATTATTTCTACGCTGCTCTTACTTTTTCAACTCGCGCTTTGTTCAGGTGCTTTTCAGTGCTTAGGTTTCAAGATTTGACATCTGTCAGGCGTGTTTCATTGACGTACCTATTTCCAGCGATGTATTTGATAGAATTAGCTAGTCTGAACTCATCAAACTTGGTACTCATAACTAAATTTACTTGCCACATTCAGACGAAGATACACTTGGTAATCTTATTAGCCAACAATTCTGAAATTCTAAAGGATTGCTTTGGATTAATCGTTTTCATTTGCAACGCTAGCGTTAGCCTTATTATTTTTAATAGTAATTATAGCACGATGCACTTATCAACAAAAACTATGTCGCCTCGCGAAGAAAAAGAAGACATATAAAATGCCTAGAAACCTGTAATAGCCTGTAACACATGCACCAGGGTGTTTATCCATCATTATCATATATCTTCTCAAGAAATTTATGTAGTATGTAACTTCATTTTAATAGAAGATGGTATTTCAACGAAATAACCAAATTCATGTATAAGTATCCTTTCTGATATTGCTTTTTACTAGAGAAGTTTCGGTATCGGTAAAAGTATCGGCAATTTTTAAGTATCGAACGAACCGATGTACACCAAAATTCAATCGTTTATGTTTTTAAACATTTACTAAAAATTCCTTTAAATTTCATAAAGATCTATTCAATATTTTTTTGAGATATTGTGCTAAGAAGCATAAAATCAAAAACAGTGACAAACAAACGAACTAACGGATCATTACCAAAATTTGGTCATTTACTCTTTCGGTAGATGACCTTCATTCTGCCTAAATCTTGGATCCAGAGCGTGACGGAGAGAAGGACCAACCAAGCGAGCAAGCAAACGACCATCACCTGTGTAGGTATTATTTTATAGTGGATGCTTGTCAGTGCGGATGCGGAGTTTTCCGCCACCGCGGTATGTACACGCTGTATATAGCAGCATCTCATGCGGCTCAAGTAATTAATTTAGCGAAAAACATTTATTGCAGTCCTCATACTCACGAGTGTGGTTTGTCATGCGGATTTAGTCATGAATTTTTCGAACAAAAATCAAGTTTTTTTTCCTCTTGGCGTTTTGCTATCTGAATGGACAGGAGAGCAAATTGTGGGTTGCCAATAGAACTGTGCCTGGAAAGGACTCGAGTTCTTCCTTTCCTCAAAGCTAAAATAGTAGAACTTGAAGCATTTCGATTTCTGTAGAGCAATTCTTTTATGTACGTATGTATAGGGTCAGTTACAATGGACTTACATATACGTATTATATATACTATATTTCCTCATATATCATTTGCTGGTATTTTTCCAACATAGACTATTGTAGACCTCCAGCCGATAAAACTCTTCAGCAGCTACTGCCACGCTGCTTGCTAAAAGTAAGGTAATCCTTATATATCCTTTATACTGCCGTATATAATAGGTAGCTCTAAGTCGTTGGATTCAATTTTATTTTTTTCTACCTGTTACTCATCAGAGTAGCCTATCACATCGCACTGTCCACCCGCATATTGTCGGTCTTCTACTTTCGTGGACTTTCTACTCTTTTTTTTTCTGCGTTTCTGTGCAGTTATTTATCCTCACCAGAAACCGACAAAAGTTACTGGCTTCACTTACCAATTATCACATTCCCATTTAGGAATACGAGCCACGAAGATCACATAGCAGTACGCCTCCAAATTCTGTGATCGGTCCTTCACATGCTATTGGGTGTTCCTTTGTATGCACTTACTTGTCCCGTACCGAACTGTTCAAAAGTCGCATGGTTGTCAGCCATACAATTTGGTTCAAGTGTCTACTATGAGCCTCAAAGGTTTTATAGCAGTCGGCCCCAAATTAAGTAATAGGCCATCAGCATTTTGCTGCTAGTACAGCGTCCCTTCAATTATCCCTACTAAATTGTTGAAAAGTTACGGGCTTAGCCTCCCAGTTTCGCCTTATTCAGTGTTACGAGCCGCATAGATTCCATAGCAGTTGGCCCCCAAGTTCCATGAGCGGCCCTCCGCATGTCTCTATTTATCCGGACTCTCCGTACAATGACTCGACTCGGACCGAGCCAAACAGGATTATCTGAAGAAAGGCGGCATTGAAGAACCAACACTGCGGTATTCTAATGAGCTCATTGTCTTACTTCTTCTCGCATCGGTGGGTAGGAAACGCTTTCTTCGACCCCAAGTTGAGCTTCTGTAACTACAGGAAATTTTCCCATAGCTGAAAGCACCAGCTGGCTGACTTGGGCCTACCATGGGCGTGAAATGTTGCTTTGGATAGTGTCCCAGTGACTGGACGAGTTGCGGGCCACCCACTCAGCCTCGAGTTTCCAGTGAACGAATGGCCTTCTTAAGATCCGCGGCAGCTCCTCGAGTGAGCGGCGACGGCGGCAGACGCAGAAGCTCGAGCCTCTGTTCCTCTGGAATTGTTTCGACAGCAGCTTCGTCACCCTCTCTGGGAACTCCCGGGCCTGTGGACTCTATATACTCTTCAGCTCTTCATATTTTCTGGTAATCATTTTCTGTCTTGACGCAACTGAAAATTATCTATTTTTACAACTTCTTTTTTATTCAGTGTGTATTGCATTTCTCTGCAGCTCAGAACTTCCCTGCGTTTGCACTGCAGTACTCTTCAGCTCTCCTTATTTTCTAGCAATCATCTTTGCATCTATACTTGGAAATTATCATTTTTATCTACCTTTTTTATTTAGTGTTGTCGTTTCTATCGTGTCACCTCTGCAGCTAAGAACTCCCGTGTGTGTATAGAATAATATACTCTTCAACCCATCATATTTTACCGAAATTACCTTTCTTTTATGGCCTTAAACTGGAGATAGTAGTTCATCTATCATACTCTTGCGTTCGTGTCGTTTCTATTTGGGTAAAGTTACTGCCTTTATTCCTATGTAACACAAATTATTCCGTGAAGTTACGATCATTCTGCTTTGCATTCTTAAAATGTATTGCGGAAGTTCTATATATCAAGCAGATTCCCTCGACGATTGCTGAAAACTTTGATCATACTTGCAGAGCGCTCATGTCAGGAGATTGAAACTATTGTCAATTCTGAGGTTTTCATACTTCAGTTCGTGAATATGATTCCGTGAATTTGTCATATTGTGGCATAATTGAATAGTTGCTGTATATTTAGGTTACACTGCTGCTTATACTTTGAAATTATGAAGCGAGCAATTAGTCCCATAAGGGCATAATTAAATACTTAGGCTACTGTAAGTTTAGACTGCACTGCTTATATGCTACGAAATCGGAGTATGACGAATTTGTTCCATTAAGACATAAGTAAATGGTTACTGGACATTTAGACGATTTTGATTTTAAAACCCCCTCGCTCGATCCTCTTTATCGATAAATAACGTCTGGCCAGTGTCGCAGAGCTGGAGTCGGACTTGTTTGGAAGCCAAGAGTCGGAGTCTCACATTGTCGCCATTCTGCATCTGACAGCGAGTATTAATTCTTCTTCGTACTAATTTCTCCTGGTTTGAAACTTAGGCAAATCTTACTTCTAGATCTTCAGGCGTTCAAGTTAGTTGTGAATATTTTTATGGATTCTCTTTTCTAGCAACGTCTTGGGGTGGGTTTGTTCTTCATTTGGGTTATTCGCGTCCATTGGTGCCCTTGCGTGAAGTTTTAATTATATTAACATCAACTACTATTACTGCTACTAGCTATTAACTACTGCTTAGTAATTTATCACAACTAGCTCTAACGATTGCTGTCGGTGGTGGAAGCACATTTCAAATACTGAAATTCTTCCGAACGCGTTAATCGCAAACAGTTACGGTTTGTGATTAACGCCTGAGACCAGACTTTCGATCCAGAGTGGTGGATCTATCTCTCAGGCTTCCAACTTTTGACAAATTAAAGCTAATCTTACTATATCATCTCAGTCGAAGTGGGATAATTAATGGCGCTCTAAATTGTGAATCTGTCAGTTTCGGCGTCTGTACTTTAATAGCTCCCTGGTGAGTTGTATAACTGAGCAATGCTTGCGCCGTTCTACCTAAACTGCTTCATAGTTTCCGTCTTTAGCCAGGCTCTCACTTCTTTTCCCCGTACGCGGTGCTAAGCGTTCCAACGCATTGCTGCTTCCTTCTAAACTCTGCTGTATGTTTACCGAAAGAGCTCCTTAAATGTAAACCCTCATGTCAGGTGACTCATGTAGCAACTGTTGTTCGTGAAGTTTCGCATATCTCTTCTGATTGGTAGAGAATTACAACTCAAGAAAGTATGCTCTTTATTTTGTTTGAGAGAAAGCAGCACGATATTCGGCCACTTTGTACTGAGTACGGGACACTGATTACCATAGTGTGAAGCCAGCTGCAGTCAGTGCAGTCGTATCTCCTAAGTGGAATTGATCTCTTTAGAACATGCCACTGGAATTATTTGTTTTAGCATCTTTTCTACGTCTGAAGCCGTTTACCGGGCAGGCGACCACATATAGCTACTTCCATAACGCTAGTCATGCGAAAACATTTTTTCAGCCGCTCACCAAAGATTGAAAGAAACACCACTTCTCGTGAACAAAAAAAAAAAAAACATTATTTCCGACGTGACCGAACGGTTCTTTTGAACAGTCTAAATTGGGTTTAATAAAATATAAGTTGAAACGTAGCAAAAATGAGGGCGTATCGACTAGACTAGCCCCGTCAGAGCCTTTCAGAAGCGCCTGATTTCAGCTTTCGGCAGACTGTCATCGTCGTGAAAGACTTAGTCATGAGGGCTCAGTCGAACCCCAGCACCCCCATGGGCTGGGTACATCCATCCGTTCCAGGGGTTCATTGGCGGCCAAGACGCACACACTGTCTTTACTAATCAAATAGCATCTGATGATTTAAATTGGTGAAAGTTAATTTATATGTTACAAATGACAAAGAGCTTAGTAAATGCAATTGCGAAATTTCCTGAGTTCAGTAGGTACCCTCGTGCAACAAGGTTAATACTTCGGGCAGCGAATGCAACACGGAGTTCATATATAGTGAACTGTTGTAATAAAGAGCAGTAGGCCTACTATTGCAATTCTGCGCTTTAGCTGCCAAAATACTGTTCATGTATGCATGTTTGCTTTCAAAAAGTTGTTCATGCATGTATTTTGCAGCCAAAAATTGTTCAACGCGTACGTGCGTGTGCGCTCTTGCGGCCAAAAAGTTGTTCATGTAGGTACTTGTCTCTGCTGCTGAAAAGTTCGTGTATGAAATATCTGGATGACCTAATGAGAACATTTCTGGGATTTTCTGTGCCTAAGAAATTGCACTACGAAAAGTGCTGCTCATTGACAGCTCGTCGTCGGCTTGTATCGCCTACTTGCGATTGCTGCCATTTTCACCAGTGCAGCCTAGCCACCGTAATGTGTCGAGACATAGCTACTTTATTTTCAGTTAATTTAACGACAGAATCTATTGTGTGTACATATGTAGATGCGCCGGCCAAGAGAAATTGATGGTCCTGCTGTTCACTGCGTAAATTTTAATTTTGCGGTTCCCATCTCTAACTGGAAATTTGGTGGGTTGCGATCTGCAATTAAAAAGCCTTTTAAAGGTCCTGTTCTTCAGTTGGAAAATTTTGGAGGTTGTGTCCGTGGTAAGTTAAGGAAGTATGCCTGACGACGGACTTAAAATTTTTTTGGGAAATTCTATTTACTTTGACTCACAATGTCAAGAAAAAATGCATTCCGTTATCTGAAGGTTGTGAGGTTAATGACTGCCGAGGATTTGCTTTGCCGCCTGTCGTTTTTGTGCTGAACTCATACGTTCCTCGGCAGGCCCTGCTGACCACCAGCTGGGAACGCCACCGGGCCAAGGAATCTGCCGTCTACGAGGAGCGGAACCAGCTGAAGAGGCAGCTGGAGGAGTGCCATGTGCAGCTGGCGCAGATGGCCGATAAGATGAGGGAGATGGCACTCAGCTTCGCTGCGCTGGCGCCCGTCATTGGTGAGACTGTGTAGTATGAGTGATAAATGTTTTCTTTTCGTTTCCATCTTATATGTATTTTGAAAGAGAAGCTTTCTTTTCATTTCTGCAGAAGGCTTTATTAAGGGAAAATTAAATTCTAAAATGGTGTAGAGCTATTAAGTGCAATGATGCATGTACGATAAATAGTTTATTTTTTATCTACTTTACCATATAACAAAAACGTTTTTACGATTTCAGTAAAAGTCATTATCAAGAGAAAAGTCCATTGTGTTAGGTGGAGCAGAGCTGTAAAGTGCAGTCTGATACACCCGTCAAACTTTCGTATTTTGTCTCATTAATTCTGAAACAAAAATTCAACGCTTCGATTTCATCAGCAAACATTGACAAGAGAAAGCAAATATAATGAAATAGAGTAGAGCAGAGCTACGTATAACATAACTGGCAATCCTGTATAGCTAGCAGGGTTGCGGAGTCGGAGGATTTGAGGGGGAGTCGGAGTCGGAGTCGGAATCTCACTTGCTCTAGGAGTCGGAGTCGGAATTTTTAGTCCGACTCCGACTCCGGGAGGCCATTTATAAACAAATATCATTCAAATCTAAATTTTCAGTCA
>LQNS02278125.1:28629790-28639960 GCA_001587735.2 Parhyale hawaiensis
ATTCATAATTATAAGTTAAATATACATAACTTTTTTCTTATCCTTCGGATCGTAATAAATTCTTAGCATATTATTAGGTATACCAATACCTCTTTTGTGTTAAAATTTCAGCGTTGAACCTTTTACAGTTTTTGAGATATGAAAGTTTTTATTTTGGTCCCTTAATTATGCTTGCAACTGTATTTGTAAGTTCAGGGATACATATTAAGTCCGATGGCAAGGCTGTATAGCTGTAATGAGACCTGTGGGCGCTAGGTCTGCATACTGAGAGGCTATCGTCACCACTGCGCTGCAGTCTTTTATACCCTCAGCATCAGGTGTGCCAAAGCGGCGGCACAGTGTTGTTAGTCGGCTTGTCTGTCAGTGCATGCCCTGTCGGGCGACTGCGTGTTGACGAACGAAAGCTACTTTGATGAGCCGCCTCTGGACTATTAATGTACCATACCATTTAATTAAAAACAAAACCCACCACGAAACACCCACAAAACAATACCAGAATATTACACAAAGAACGAGACATTAATAGGTTGCAAATCGCTGAATTACTCATTCAAAAACGTAAGCTGCACTTGAATGACCGAACCACGGGTACCGCTAGGATTTTATAATTTTTAGCATTGTCCTACGGTCCGCGGGGCCTTCAGTACTTTTAGGCTGCAACTGTACCTGTCCCGTTTTACCAACACCGTCACTGTACCGGAAGGTTTGAATGGAGCTGTCCGACCACAGTTCATTTACTACAGATAGTTATGCCAGACAATAGAGTGGCAGTACCTGCAGTTGCAGCAGAGTGACGTTACAAAAATGTATCAGCCAATAGCGTCATTCCTTTTGCAGCGGGGCATACTGGGTAATATCCAACATGGCGTCTTGTGTATGAGAAGTAAAGTGTGTCGTGATTGTTTATTACATAAACGTTGGTAAAATTGTTCGGTTGCAGTTTATTGTGCTTTTCATGTGTGTATAACATTCTACTTAATAACTTGTTGTAATGCAAAGTTTTCTTGGTGAACGAAAATTGTCTAATTTTATCTTTTTAAACTCATACGAATCATTTTCTTCCACGCAAAGCATTCGCTTCAACTTAGGCAAACATTTTCAGATGATTATCTCAGTTCTTTTTATGGCACTGCAAATCAAGATGCAATACAATACATCAAATTTATGGTCTATTATTTTGCTTTACTTATGTAATTAAGTGTATGGCTAGTATGGGTAGTTCCAATTTGAGGTACCAAATAAATGACAAACAATTGGCGAGAAAGCCTTTCTGGTATACTTCAGTAAAAGGAGCCGCCGCTCGCGGCCTCTTTTGTGTACATCAGCAGAGTGACGTGGCAGTCGCCCATTGGCTGAAATTGACGGCGGTCGCTGATTGGCTGAGATGCTGTCACGGCGGTCGCTGATTGACTGAGATTGGGCGAAAGGGCGTTCCTTTAGGGCTGACTTAACTATCTGTAGTAAATGAACTGTGTGCCTGACTAAGCAACACTTCAGTAGGATTTTAGTAACCGTCAGATAAACACACATGCAGCTTAGCTTCCAATCTCGTTTTATAACATCTTTTAGGTTTTAAGCACCTAAAGATGCCCCATGATGGGTGAAAACCGTTGTGCAAATTTTAATGTAGGCCATTTACTAAATATATTAGACCAGCCATTTAAGGAGCATTTTAGGAAACTAGAAAGAGCTGGTAGACTTTTAAACTATAATAAATACGGTCATCTTTTTAATGAAATATGGCTACTTAAGCTTAGCCAAGTTCTCTTTGGCTGCTTACCGGACATGCTCAGAAACCTGAACTGCCCAATTCTCAGGTCATCAAGAGAGATCCGGTATCTCTGAACCGGAATTGCTGACCGCTGTTATTCCAGCAAAGAACTTTATTGTGTCGCACAGTAGATAGGCAAAGCGGACAGACATTTGTTGTACGTAGCTTTTGATGTTCATGTTCGATACCAATGCCTCCTGTGAATGTGTGAGATAACAGTGGCGGGTCATGGTTACTAAAGTGGAGCTGGTACACCATCCCAGGGTAGTTGTAATACTCTCATGAAGTAGAGGATGTCCTCCTGACAGTGCCGTCCGGATTCATTTTGCAAGTTGCATTGTGGCAAGACGGGGAGCAGAGCACCAAAAAGTGGTCATTTGAGGAAGCTATCTACACGGGATGTTCACAAACTGGAGGCTGAAGTAGTAGACACTATATGGAACGAGTAATGTTGTTTTTGATGATGCAGGTCTCTCGATACTGGGCTATGCAAATTTACGATTACAACAAACAAAGCTCATATATTTCTCATACGAATGCTGTGTCCAACATATATAGGGCGCAACACCCTGAGGTTTCATTCTTAATACTAACAAAAGAAAAATACTAAATATAACAACACGGTGCAAAACCTTGAAAACTTTGGGTAAACTACGGAAGGATCTAAATCTACATCCATTAAGCAGAAGTTCTCAAAACCAAAATGCTAGAGTAGGCGCTCAGGTATCGGAAGACGCATTTCAAAATGTTATATACACGGATGAGTGTCGCGCCACCCTTGAGCCAGATGGTTGGTTATCTGTTTGGTCACTGAAGGGCGTCAGCCCCGATTTAGGAATCGTCGTCAGCAAGGCTTTGCAGGTACTGTATAATGTTTTGGACTGGAATCAATGGTGATGTCATCGTTGGACCATACAGAGTAGCTAAACCAAGGGGTAAAGTTAAATTCAGAAGGCTATTAGGTTCCTTGACGACTGCCTCGTGCCTTGATGGCTGGACCAGCCTCTGTCTTTACGAAAAAAAAAAAAATTATTTTTAGCGTGATAATGCCCAGCACAACTGGCTCAAGGGTGCTAGTTTTAAAAGTGAGAGGCCTATGGCACGGTCCCCAAGTATCCTAAATTAGACTCCTATTGACAATCTGTGGACTTTCGCCAAAAGCCGAGTTTATAGAATTGGTAGGCTGTTTACAAGCCTGGCCAGCCTCTGGGAGCTACTGAGTTGACACCAGCATCACTAACGTCCTCTGAAATGTTAACCTTTACTCCTTCAGTTGACTGATGCCGTACACAGGTCCTTGCAAACAAGGGATGGCATGGTTCTCCATAATGTGATGAAACTTCATTTTCTTGAAATAAATATTTTTCACGAAATGTTACTGCGTGTTCCACATGAAGCCCATGGCGTGTTAACACTCTTAAAAAAGTAATGTAACTCTGTTCTTTATTTTATAAGCTGTTGATAATGATGGATTAACCTTTCGCTGAATGGCGTATCATACAGAATACATATGAAGTCAAGGTTGGTCCTGGATTTTTTTTCCCGTAACCCTATCAACGGTTAATGAAAAACTAGAGGCTCTCTGCATACAGGAACACTATTCACCTTGGATCGTCGCTTGGCTCACTGGTAGGCAGCAGCAAATGAAATTGCAAGGAGAGACGGGCCTCTGGACGCCGGTTTCATCTAGCGTTCTGCAAGGTAGCGTCCTTGGCCCCCTTCTGTTCATAATTTACATCAGTGATCTCGATCTTAACATCTGCAGTAAAATCAGTAAATTTGCAGATGAAACTAAACTATACCATCCTACCAGGAATAGAATTGAGCTCCAACAAGCCCTAGACCGCCTCATGAGTTGGTCCGCAACTTGGCAAGTGAGCTTTAATGTCATGTCAAAAAGTGTTCAGTCGTGCACGGTGGGCCAGAGCTGAAGATCCCTCCTACCCAATTGGAAATGAATGGGATAAAACTAGCTGCTGTTACCCAACAATGCAACCTTGGAATAACTATCACAAATAATCTACAACACTGTTATTAAGTTGACAATAGTGTCCATAGGGCAAGCAGACTACCGGGTTTCATTACCAGGAATTTTGAGTACAAAATAAAACACATTATGATTCCTTTGCACAAAGCACTAGTGCGCCCGCTTTTAGCATTTGCTGTTCAATTCTGGTAGCCACATAAGTGTAAGTGCATGATATGGACAAAATAGGAGGAATCAAACGCAAAGCAACAACGTTGATACCTAAGCTGCGAAGCAAGGCATACGAATGTCGCATACAGGAAGTGGGATTCATCTCTCGAACAAAGACGATTGAGGGGCTAACTAATGGAAGCATTCAAATATTTTAATGGCTTCTACGACGTGCCTACAACAGAACTCTTTGGAAGAGACGTCAGTGATCGCTTACGAAGCAACGGCCAGAAACTCGAGCATAAAGATCGAATAACTACTCTCAGCCAGTAGTTTTTCCCGTACTTCGTTGTGAACCTTTGGAATAGACTACTCTCCGAAGTTGTTGGTGCAGGATCGATCAATGCATTTAAAAATCGTCTCGACAAATATTGGGAGCAACATCTTCCACAGTTACGGACTCCTCCTCCAGGAGTACCAAACTCCTAACGGCCTAAGCTTCTAAGCTACCGTAATCCATATTTAAGGCGATGACTAACTTACTTAACGTCTCCTAGCTTCCTGGATCTGCAGCATTCAATTGTGCTTGCGCGATCAAGTGGTTGCCTAACTTCATTATTTTTTTTTCTTCTTTTTTTTTCCCGGAGATCTCCATGATTCTGAACTAATGGTGATAGCTCATAGAGGTCCGGAGCGTAAGTCCCGGCTGCTCTCTGTGAATGGGCCTGTTGGTCCGTCTACTGCCAGCTATCTGTTTTATTCTAGTCACATCATTTTTAGCCTCGGTGATTTCTTACACTTGCACGCATTCTTTCAAATAAGGATTTGACGTGTACAGGTTTTGATGTTAGTAAAACTGACTGAAACTGGAAACTTTTTAAATGAACAGTTGCTATTTGTTGCCAATATCATATTTAATGTCGGTAAAAGTGGCGAGTTCTGGTTTTGTTGTTTTTAAAGGGAATTTCTGTCGACGTTGTATGCATCATTATCACCCGCGAACAAAGTGAGAGAGGTGATAATGTTTTCGTTGAAGATTTAGGTACATATATATATTGGTATCTATGCTGACCACCCAATAAGTGGTCGAAGGAGTTGAGCAATGTTCATAATTTTTTGCAGGGAGTCGGAGGATTGCCCTCCATGTGACCCATGCCAAAAAACTGGGAATAGCTGGCCTTAAAAAAGGACGGCGATGAAATTTGTTCTCCACTCTAAAACTGGTAGGAGGAGCTGAGCTATCTTCATGATTTTTGCAGTGAGTGTGGTGGGCTGTCCTCGATGTCACCCATGCAAAAAAGAACTAAAAATAGGATTAGCTGGCCATAAAAAGTGATGGCAATGAAATTAGCTCCCTACCCAAAAACAGGTTGAAGGAGTTGAGGTATCTTCATGATTTTTCGCAGAGAGTCTGGTGGGCTGTCCTCGATGTGACCCATGCCAGAAAAATAGCATTAGCTGGCCATAAAAAAAATGACCGATAAAATTTGCTCGCACCGCAGGTGATGGTCTTACGCCACCGAGGCGTTCTAGTTGGATTCTGTCTTTAACCTTTCAGTAGGCCTGTGCCTAACCAGGATGCCGGCCATGTTGGGTACTGTTTTATCATGCTGTACAATGCGTACTCTTATTTAATATCATTGTTAAATTCCAGGCTTGACCACCCGAATTTGTACTGGAAAATAATAAATTAGGTGCTCTTAAATTAACAACGCGCTTGAAACGGGAGAACTTAAGTGGACTAAAGTAAACTTAGCCGTGCTTGCATATTTTCGTACGACGTCAAATCAACGAATCGGAGCAGGTATTTGAGGGTGGGACCCCAGGTTTTCGTTTCTTTGGCTTGTAGGGTAAGGGGCCCAAAGGAGACGCACTGGCCCAATGGAGACGCTCTTACTTAACGTTGTGGCTGGACGTTGTGAGAAATGTCCCGTCATACATCTTTTTTGGTGGGTGTTTAGGAGCCATATTAAGCTTTTTTGCAGGTACTAGACATTTCTTGCAGCGTCCGGTCGTCGTGCCATAGCCTTCCTACCGCAGGTGCGTCTCCATTGTGCCAGTGCGTCTCCTTGGGGCCTCTTACCCTAATCCTAACTAAAAATATAAGTGACGTTGTATTCCTAACGCGAAGGAAATCATAAGAATAGTTTTTCTCAAATTTCCGATAACTGACGAAAATCATTGTGTGAGTATGGGTGCAGCTGAAGTAACTGGCCAGTCAGGAGCGGGAGGTTGGAAGGATTGGGTCGAAAAATATGGCTATATATCAAAAACCTTTTGTGAGGAGGACTATGAATTGAATATAGATAATATCTATAAGGTTTTACTTCAAAGAAGAATTTGAATCAGGGCACCATCCTAGCCCAAAGTTTGCCTCTGATGCTGTAAAAGGATCCACCAGCCTCTACTGCAATTTTCTATTAATAATTATGCTTGTTATTCAATTCATTTAATTATATATGTATTAGCTTAAAGTTTGCAGTTGACGACTTTTTGGCGTAAATATATTAACTGCTCATTGCTTGTTCAGCTGTACCGTTGGTCGGTGTGACGTCACTGATAACATCACTTTTCAATGCTGGTTTCAGGCGATTCCTTTTGTTACGCTCTTTGCTGCTTGATCCGCATTGCTACAACATCCTACACAGTCATTCTTTCAAATTGATGTCCTGTATACCAACTTTATCGCTGCCTTGTTACCAATGATTCCGAACTTCATACTAATCAATTTACCGTGACTTGCAAGGAATTACATTCCTCGCCGTTAACACTTATCAAGAAGTTAATTAATGCGAACCAGATACGAAACGTTGCCTGTTAATAACGACTTGGGAGAAAGGGTTAATGAGCGCAAGTTATCTGAAACGTGCGCCATTACGACACAGAAATGGTTGTTCTTCGAAGCTCGTGTCTATGCGCTACTGAGAAATGTTGCTTGCTTTCTTTTTGCTTGAAGTTTTCGTAACGGAAACTTAACGACTGTGACCACGAGCTTGCTGTAGCACGACCGCGTCCCCTCGTGTGTACAGTGTCGACAGTCTTGTTTGCTATATAATGTCTGCGCTTGCTTGATTTGAGTGTGGACAGTTTGCACAGCAAAGCAACAGTGCAATCCTACTTGATACGCTAGTTGCTCCAGCATTGCCCCCGCACAGTGTCGACTGTATTGTATGTTGGTCTTCGACTTGCTAACGCAAGTTTAGCTACACTAGTGTGTACAATGAAGTTGAATTTAGCCGTAAGCTAGACCAAAGGTACTGCCCGATTTACGGAGTTGATTCGTGTGTGGCCCAACTCTGACTCCTCCAAATAATTAACATTCGGACTGACTGGACACTTGGGATACCACTCACTACCGAAGTATACTGTACATTTGAATTATTCTAAAGAAAATAAGTATATTCTGACTCATGTGCAATAATATTTTATTCCATCCGTAGTCTATACATAGTTGTACGCGCACCGAGACCTGCGAATGGAAGAGTAACAAGGCAACAATGTTCGGTTGTAAAACGCAAGATAAAAGTAAAGTAGAGTGAAATGTCATGTATACAGTCACATCAGGCTTCACACTTTGTTATTCCTATTATATCATTGCAATCAAGAAATATAAGGGAGAAAATTATCCGCCGACAATGCTTGATCTGATCCACACTGCACTGCATAGGCTTCATCTCACCATCTCTTGCTATGGCTGGGTGGTCAAAGCAATTTTTTCCGTCCATTACATGTGGATCCTTCACCTAACTGCACACTGCTTATATATTTCTTAGTTTTATGTTGAAAACATCAACTGTTCAAGTTGCTTAAAGCTTGGATCATTACTTAAATTTCAGCCGAAGTTATTGCAGGTTTACCTTGTAGATTACTGAGCTATAAAACTAAAATTATAAGAGCATCCATTCTCTTGTTTATCTCATCCCATAATATGATCTAAATAAAAAACTGACGTTATGGGAATTCGCTCATCAGCGTAGGTCGAAGTCATGTCTATATTGCTGTTATAACACGAGAAAACTGTTGAATGAACGGTAGACATGAATTGTTTTTATTTAGCTTTTGGGAGCTTGTGGCGTAAAAAGTTAGAGAATGTAGGAATTTTTAATTTTTGCTTTGTTGTTTATTATTCAAGTGCGACTTGAGGACACATAGAAGCTTCTTGCCTTATAAATTACTGTAGTGAAGTCAGACACGAGTGTTTACCTTTGGCTGTGTTTTTTGGTTCGGTTGACTTTAAGAAAAGAAAGGTATTTCTGACCTTTCTAAGGCTTTTACGGTATAACAAGCCAGCGAATCCTCTCTGCTAGACACACCTCTGTATAGATGGAACCATGTATATTTGCCTTTATTAATGGGAAAAATAGACGATCCGTGGTCTCCTAAGTTGCGTTACATGTTGCCTCTTATTTTTCAGAACTGAAGAACCGCACTTGCGAGGAATTGGAACGTCTTAAACTACAGAGACTCGATGAGGAGAAGGTGAGTGGATGACCGCCTTTCCCGACATTCTTATTTTCAATCTTCCGATGTAATCCGTTTGTTTCACATCAATAGCTGCCCCCCCAACCCAAGGGTTCCCCAGTGAGACTAGAACCCCCAGAATTTCCGATTGGAAGATCCAATATTTTATTCAAAGTATAGATTGCAACTTATAACATATCCCACATGAATATCACGACTCCCAGCATTTACCAAGTGAAGGTCGTGACCCCTACCTAGCATTTGTGTTCTTGGCTGTCCCGTCTCCTAATATTTGCCAAACGAACATCGCGGCCCCAGCATTTTTTAATGGATGTTGCCGACTCCCCAAGATTTTCCAAGTGAATATTCCAACCCAACGTTTTCTAAAGGGAAAATCGCTTTTTCCGAGTGAATATCGCGACCGTTACAGATTCCAGGAGAAATAAAAATTTCGAGCATTTTCCGAGTGAATTTCATGACCTCCAACGTTTTATAAGTAGAGATCGCTACCCCAACAATTCGAAGTTAAAGTCGCGATTTTCAGCTGTTTCTAAGTGAAAATCTTGGCCCTGAACATTAGACGAAAAGCATTAGGTCAGACGCCGAGTGTTTGTTTCGATGAGCTTCATTAGGTTTGACAAGATGCTTTTATATTACGATAGGTTGAGGTAACAAATAGGTATCTTAAGTATGTTTATGGAATTTTTCGTATAATCTTCTATTAATGATACCAGTATTATTTTATGTATCTGACTTACCTACAGTATTTTCATACTATATCGCTAGCAAGTAGCATCTATAACGTTCCAGTGAGAACTCATTAGAGTGCATGTGTCTTCCATAGTCCACTATCCACTATATAATAATACGCAGTTGTTGGTTGCTCCGATCTTGCTCGCTCTTCTGTTTGGTCCGTCTCTCCGTCACGCTGTTAAGGAATTAGGATAAAATTCATCAGCCAGTCACGATATGCTGCTGAGTGCTGGCCCATTACAATGCTTCGCTATTCAATTGCAAGCTTTCTGAAATCTCAATTCTGAGTTTGGAAGAAGAGTGAAGCAATATTTCCAGTGGTAGCACATATATATATAGATACCGTCTTCTCCTAATTAGGGCTGCCTATTTCAACTTCAAGCTATGCTTTTAGACTAGCACCTGTACATCGACTGCCTCATTCAGCTTACAAACTGTGAGTCTCTACAGATGATATGCCGTGAGCTCCGCTTGCCCTTCTGCCTTGGCAGTTTAGTGGAAGAAAGCTTTCCTCACCAAGACAGTAACAAGCACAGGAGACCGCGGGGGTTTTCCTGAGTCATTTATTAATGACGGCTTGGGCCACTAGTACCTGTATATGGCCGAGTAAAAGTCTTCACCTGATTTGTTAATTTGAAATCACTTTCGAAATTTTATTTTTACAAATACTGTAGCGCTCACGTCAATTTTACTTGTTTCCGACACTGCCATTCCCGAGAGCATCCAAATTTGAGTTTGGCCTTTTACAGTTAATATTTAAGTTATTATATAGCTGGGATATTAGCGATCGTACTAGAGTCGACTGATCACCCATCTGTCAGCTTAATATATAGCAGTTCGTCCATTGTGTTGTTAGAGACGCCGTTTGAAAAAACATTCCAGTCGTTCGTATAAATATTTACTAAATCTTATAGCTGTTAGTTGGCTCGCTTAGAGGGTAGATTGTTGTGCCGGAGTCGCAAAGCAGTCCGACTCTGACTCACTGATGTAGAATTCCCACTCATTCCCAATATATAACTGTTAAGAAAGGACAACCTATTAATTTTAT
>LQNS02278125.1:28640031-28650835 GCA_001587735.2 Parhyale hawaiensis
TTATAGCTGTTAGTTGGCTCGCTTAGAGGGTAGATTGTTGTGCCGGAGTCGCAAAGCAGTCCGACTCTGACTCACTGATGTAGAATTCCCACTCATTCCCAATATATAACTGTTAAGAAAGGACAACCTATTAATTTTATTGCAACTTTAATTCGTTGGCGCAGTGTGTGCCCGACTCGACAAACATGGCGCATTTACTGCATACATATTACAAATAGAAGGATCAGTATACTGCATAAGCGGCGTTTCAAAGAAGGCTTGTGTCCTGTACGATTAACCGATGTTTTGTTTCCTCCTCCTTGCAGTATAGGGTTAATGTCTTCATGTCGACTATTGAGGCTCTAGCGTAACATAATCAGTTATGGAAATTGTTGAAGCTGTCTGTATAATCCTGATTTGGCATGTCCGTTGTTCCCAAGCTCTTCCAGGCTCGCGCTTTCACTGCGTTCTGGCGGATTCCTAGCGTCCCTCAAATACACAGCGCGCTACAGTTTCGTACTTCGAATTGCTAGCTAGTAATGGGTCAGGACTACACCAGAGCAATACGTAATACTATGCGAGTTGCCTGTGAGCGGCAGGCAACAACAGTGCACCGTCCAATCTGGGTTGCGTCGGTGGGGACAGTGGACTGCTGTAGCCGACGTTACGCTTTTGCGTGCAACAAACTTGTTGCGTCACACGTCGCTTGTTCCTCTGGTGTGGCAGTGCTTTTCATCACTCCCCTTATCCATAAGATCTTCTGTCACCCACTGCGAGGATCGCTGCTCTATAGAACATGGGTAGGGAGAGGGGACTCTGTTATACAATTTTTTTTTTTTAGTTCGAAAAGTTCAACAGCTGTGACTACCACGCAAGCTACAGCCAAACAGCACTTCAATAATTGTAAAGATAAGATGAAGCTGTTTTTCCACTGCTCTGAAAGACCTCGAAACCTTGTGCGAAGACTATTTACCCTCCTTCATTAGAAAGATTTGCAGCCTGTTAATCCCTTGATCTAAACCCAATGGATTGATCAATTTGGTTCAACCTTGAGGTAAAGAACTGTGCAAAACCATACAGGCTCTTCCGTAGAACTTGTTATATGAGTGTTTTTATAAAAGTGCTTTTACTATCTCGCTATTTTTGATTCGCCCTGTGTAAATCAAAATAAAGTTGTCCTGCTAAAAGGGAGAGAATAATTTGGCCGACTAGTGTATTTTCGTAACAAGTCTAGTAACAATTTTAGCCTTTTTTAGTCCTATAAGTTTAGGCAGACACTATTTACGATTGACGTTAGTCGAAAATTTCTAGTTACAGCACTTCGCAACATACGAATACTATCTCGTGGGTTATGCTAGTTAGATCCAGTCAACTGAATGTCTCTCATTTCCCTCCTCAGGAGTTTAAAGAAAAATTTCGTGAGCTCGAGCTAAAAATTGAAGCCTGTAAGCAAGAGGGCCAACGACAACTTCAGAATGCTGAGCAAGCTGCACTTCAAAAAGGTAATGCATTTGAATTATGCTGAATCAAAGTGTTATAGCAGAATTTTAAACGACACCTCGTCTTTAGAACTGGCATTGTTAGTTCATTATTTTAAAGTTTAAATTAGGTACTCTAAATAATACTGTTGTTCATTGTTATCGTCAGTGTCCGCCCGTGCCATCTTGGGGAGGGGGTCAGGGCAGAGGCGGAGATAGTCGAAGAGAGGAAGAGAAGTGAAGAAACGTGCGGCCCCAAGCGGATCCAGCCAGAGACTGCTCACCGAAAGATCAGTGGGGTGACTAGAGCACGAGAAGAGGTGACGAACAGACTGTTCACCCAGTCCGCAGAGTTGACAAGAGGGATCTTCGATCCGTCCCACTAGGAAATTATTATCCCCTAAGGCCGAACAGTGGCCAGAGCGTTGCTGAGAGAGGGTAGATCGGAAAGATGTGGGGAGTAGAGTCTCCTTGGCACAGAGAAGGGCATGGGTATCCCAAAACCCTGCTGTGGGATATGCAGCTGCTGCCATTGCAACAGCAGATGGGTGTAATGAGCCCAGGGCAGTGCGGTATTGCTCGGGAGGGAGAATCCCATCTGTAAGAAGGGGGAATGTCTTCTTCAAACTTCGATCGTAGGGTGTGTCGAATACGGCGAAGGCCGGGGGGGGGGGCGTGATAATACCGTGAGCAGGTTGCTGTACCCGCCAAGCACTGAGGAGATACTGTTTCGACAGCAGCCCCATACTGTCGCTAACTGGTTGGGTTGAGGTCTCATGGTGGAGATGATACGCCGAAGCCATGCGGTGGNGGGATCCGGTGACTAGCCTATACGCAAGCCTGCATTCTGAACCGTCTGCTGCTTACTCACTGCGGTTCTAAAGACACTAGGAAACCAAAGCGGGGCAGCGTAAAGAATGACGCTTCTGATGAGGGCCCGATAGGTCAGTAATAGTCTCTTTCTGTTGTCCCCATCTTGTGCCGACCAGAGCGGCGAGAATCCGCAAGCGGGAGCAGCAAAAGTAAGGTGTGGGTCAAACACCACCCAACATTTAAGGTTGTGCTCAAGGGTGAGGTCCGACGCTGGGTTTGTCCTGGATTGATGGAAGTCTGACGTAAACATTGTGGAATGGGTCTTAAAGTGAGAGACGGACAAGGTTCATTCTCCGGCCCAAGTCTCGATTATCGAAGCATGGTGTGACAGGCTAGTCGCTGCCCTTGGAATGCTAATATCCGAGGATAGGACGGTAAAGTTGTCAGCATACGACGAGGTGACGTCACCAACCTGGGGAAAGTCGCTGACGTAGTAATTAAAAAAGAGCGTTGAGATCACCGAGCCCTGGGGGACTCGCGCGTGCTTGAGGCGGGAAGGCGCGGCGCACGCGTAGGTAGGCAGAGAGCCACCTAATGAGGTTATTAGGAAGGCCTGAGCACGTGATCTTGGAAAGCAAGTGGTGGTGGGAGACCGTATCGAAGGCCATAGAAAAATCCACAGTTAAAGCAATCGACCGAGTAGAGAGTTTATACTGGTTAAACCCTTGTACAATATGTTTGACTAAGGGAAGAAGGGCTGAAGTGGTTGACCGCATAGAGCGGAACTCATGTTGCGAGTCTGACACCTCCAAGAACTCCGCAAGGAGCGGAAGGAGTAAGCGCTCCAGGATCTTCACGGCCGGACACAGCAGGGATATCGGGCGGTAGGATTTACCGTCGGAGAGTAGTTTGCCAGGTTTAGGGATGGAGATAATGTTAGCTCCCTTCAAGACGCTTGGCAGGTTAGCATGCGCCAGGGAGAGATTGAAAAGAGTGGTGAAGAACAGGAGACCGTGGGGGCCAAGATGCTTGATGTGTAGGGGAGTCAGTCCGTCTGGGCCCACTGCCGACAAGTTACTTGAGGCTCGGATGGAGCCTCCCTCTTGCTGAGGATTAAGAAACTCCTGGTTGTGATCTAGCAGCAGCTTACGGGTTCTTCTTTTAAGGGCGCGAATTCTCTTTTTAAGAGCCCGGTCCAGAAGCGGACGTGTGCCCTTGAGTTGTTTGCAGAAACCGGTGGCTACTTCACGGGCAGAAGACATCTGGGTGCCGTCGAAAGTGTTGCTCTGGTTAGGGGCGGTGGATGTACGTCTACCCGACAAACTACGAAAAAGACTCCATAGTCGGGAGGTATGGCATCTGAGCTCACACCGTTTGACTGTGTCGCCCCATGCCTTCCTGGCACAGGCCATCAGGACATTCGTAGTGCTGGCTTCGAGATCGGGAAGGTTGGGGTGATTGGGGTCACGGGTCCGAAGCACATCCCGCTCCTGGATCAGCTCCTTGGCCTCGTCCTAGAGTGCGGGAATAAAAGATTGACGGCAGCTCGCCGGGATACTGCGCTTCGAATCCAAGGTAGAGTTTTCTTAAAGGATTTCTCTTCCTTAGCTCAGGAGATTTAGTTTGTTCGGTGAGCTCAGTAAACGTCTTCCAGTTGGCTTTGCTATATTTAATGAACGTTTCTGGGGTATAGGAGAAGGCTCTGAAAGAGTGTCGAGGGAGATGGTAATAGATAGGTGGTCGAAGTTTAGCGACGACCCCGCAGCGATGACTCCGCAGCCCGGCTGGGGTCTGCTCCACCACAAAGATGCAGGCACGTCGGAGCGGCTCAATAATACTCTATTGCAATACTCAATTTTTTTCTTTCAGTTTCTTCAATTTATATGGAGTGAAGCTGAGGCCATAACCACGCTGTCACGAATCTAGAAATTCACTTGTTTATGTCTTGTGCATCGAATCTTGGCTCACGTTATTTAATTTTGTTGTCTTTATGATCAGGTAGTGGAACATTACTCAAAAATTGGAGTTCCTCTGAATGCCTATCATGGATACGCCGTGATACAGTATTTCGATTGAAACTTTTTGCTTGCCCGAAAAGCTGTATCACCGTCGCGACGGCATAAAAGCAACTGAAGGAAAATAATAATCTATGTAATCCGAATTTCCGGTTACTTTTATTCAACTTCAGCTTGTCACGGGGCTGCAAATGACTGGAGGTGTTCATAGTTTTTTGTTATATGTGTTACACTGCGTACCATATTTGTTTCTACCTGTGAACAGAAGCGGAGGTGAGGAACAGCTGTGCTGAGGAGATCAATCGTCTGGAGGACCGCATTGTGAAGCTCAGAGAAGAACATAAATCGACACTTACACAGCAGCGCGCCGAAGCTGATGAGCTGATGCTACAGGTGCCAACTATCTACTTGCTCACTTACAAATCATTTGTGCTTCTTTTTTGCGATGGCCAACATGTACTGAGGCCGCGGATCTAGCGTTTGTCGTCACGCAGCTGTGACAGGGAGTGTAGCGCTGGTCAGCAAGGGTAAAACCTTTTATTCTATGTAGAGTCCAACCACAAAAATTCAGATTGAGTATCGCTGCCAGAGCAGGCAAATGCGCTTGTGTAGGTGTAAATTCCGCTGAGACAAAATGGTAAGGTGCGGTGCTTGCATGCTGAAGGTCAGGTGTTCGCTGCCACACCAGGCAGGCAAATTCTTGTGATATTTGGATTGTAGCGTTAGCGTTTCTGTTATTCACAGTCCACTGCGATAACATTGTCCTGACTAGAAATGGAAACAATCGGGGGTTGGCAATTGTCAGATACACGCTCCGTCTTGAACGCCGTAGTTCTGACTATCTGTAGTCAAGTACAGCTGTACACTTCTCTTAGACGTAACGGGCATTTATCTGTGGCATGAACCAGTGCATGTGGACTTCCTAGTCGGGGTGTGCCGTCATAGTGCCTCTACCTTTATGTCTTCGCCTGGTGACCTGCTGAGACGCACCTATGTTTGTGCAAGCACTGGTACTTTGATGTGCCCTCAGCTTTTTAACTTCCTTTAATGATTATTATGTTTGGTGCGTAAGCCCTCCCATTGCAATTGTTCGTTACTGAGGTTCTGGAACGGAGACCTGTACGTGATAATCCGCTTAGTTATTCACAGATTCGGCGGCAAGCTCCCATGTTACGCCCAGCTAGGTACTGAAGATCAAAGGAGATCAATGAGATAAGCTAACAGATTTAAAGAAAACTGTTTTTTAGCGGTGACCACCTATGCCGACAGTTTTATTAGCAAAGGAAAGTTATGCACTACTGAATTGAAGTAAATACCTCGATGGAAATAGTTCCAGAATTCTGGAAGAACAACTAGAAAATGTTAAATCAGTCACAAGATTACTGCTGCGCAAGTCGAGAGGAGAACGTCACAATAATAAGCCGGCGCAATTTGACACGTATCTTTTCAGAGTTACCTGTATTAATATTACTTTGTAGTTCCTGCTATTCATCTCTCCAATCTCATTTGATGCTGCGCCTTATTTTATGTCTATCTCCTTTGTATGCAAGATTACAGAAATGAGTACAATACAATTGTAAATCACTGAATTTTGTTTCGAAACGGTTTGTTGACGTACTCCTTCTAAATGCTGTCTTCTGGTGTTGCTGTTCTTCTTGTTCTTGTTTTTCTAGCTCTAACTTGTGCGGCATCTCTTCCAAAATCCATGCGGTTCTTTGTTGTCGATCACTCGTTTTCTATGAGCAGGAACAGGTCTAAGCTTCTGTGTATGTGAGTGCATACCCTGCAGGATACCAGTTCCTATTAACGAAGCACGAGCCTTTGCAATAATAATAACCTGCATTCCCTCTGTTTAATTGTTGGGCAATTGTGAGAGAGAGACACAAATTTGCACTGGAGTAAACACACTGCATATCCGATCGATCATTTTTGAGTCAAGTGATCGCCAACTTTGGGTGATTTACTGTTGACCTTTACGGTAACTGCGAGGTGTGCTCTNATATTGTAAATATTTCTAACCTTTAAACTGCGGGAATACAATTTTATAAAATTCGATCAGTGGTGCCGATGAGCTGTGACATAACTTCCTCTCTATCCTCTATGAGTGATGGTAACTTGGATATTTTGGGCATCTCGTTCATATCACTGTAGCTATTGCAAATCCGAAAGTTTCCATCTCGTTGTTGCATCATCAAATTTCATGTCACCGCTATGCTGGTCAGCTTAGGTTTATATATATATATGTATATATTTTATATCACCTACTGCCAGGCCCGCAAGAGGGAAGCTGAGCTACAGCAGGAGGCGGCGTCCCTGCGGGATGCCATCGCTCAGCACACATCGTCCAGTGTTGCCGTCTATGCTGCCGTGAGTTGTGCTCTCGTGTTGGTCACACGCATGATTCAGATAGCATTTAATAATGGTGTTGGAGTCATGTACTGTGTTTGAATTGGTTGGAATAATTCAATTCTTGATGCCATTACGTGCGATCTGTTCCATAACAGCTTTACTGTAGATGTTTAAAACCTTTAGATGCGTTATCCTTCTACGGCGTAGGAGGATAACGCATCTAAAGGTTTCCCAGCTCTCTGGTGCTTTTGAGGGATTTCTTTCTAACGTATCCACGAAAGTTAAGAGTCAATGCAATTATGTATTAAAAAAGAATCGAATTAAATACTGAACAAATAAGCGAAACTACTCGTCGCCACGTTATTTCGATGGTTAACGAATCATTGTCCTCTACATTATTTTGCTGTTTCAGTGAACAGACAACTTTGCTTTCTTTGTCTGACATTATATGTGTTATGTCATTGATGCGTATGCTTAGTTTATGAGGGAAACCGTGTGAGAGAAGCGATGTACAGGGCACAGTCTTAGTGTCTATGGCACTTATGATTGACCGGTGCTTCTGAAACTTTGAGTCTTGACTTGTCCAAATCTTCAAAAAACTTGCATCGATTTTGCGGCGTTAACAGTGAGCTGACTACCCTTCCCACTTCCTAAAAACTCCTCAATGCTGCTTCACAAAATGGATTCTCATCCCACTCACCGTAATCGGGTTGCTTCTTAAGCCGGCTGTGGGTGTGGGTTTCCAGCATAATGTCAACTCAACTAATTGAGTTATGCTGGAATAACCATGACTGCCTCTTCAAACATTTGCCATTCCAAAGCCTAGAATATAAGTCTCTTACGGTTTTAAACTCTCTCAGAAATACAAGGAAGGGCAGCTGAAACTGCACCACTGGCGCTGGATAAAGTGGAAAAATTGTAACATAATCGCAGTAGCTAAATTGGTTCTCTGCTGGTAGCACGACAAAAATCGTATATGGGCACCAGTCTCAACACTTGTAACGCGATCAATATGGCAAATCCAACGCTCCTGTCTGAAGTACAAAGCAAGTCAAGCCTTAAAGTCTTAGTTTCGCGACTCCAGCTCGTTCCCCGCAAAGCAGACTCGTTACCTACGTCCCAAGTTCAGTGCCACTTGCAGGTCGATGCGCAAAAGGGCATGTTTTTCAATCGATGCACCTGCGTAGCTATCACTGTGTGCCTCATTTCCTTAACGTATCGTTTTTTTATTCTTTTTATATTTCGCCTCCACACCTATGTTGGTTTGGTGCTGTGTTGGTGTAAGAAAGCTTTCGTGGCCTACAATTTGGCTTTCCACGAAATTTAGATACCAATGGCATATAAAGTAGTTACCCCAAGAATTTTTATGTTTTCTTTGATTATTTTCTAAGTCATAGAAAACTAATGCTTGAACAGCAGTAACTGCTCAGAAGATCGGTGGGTTCTTTCTTCTTGCCACTGTTGTTTAACCTATTACTATCAACACTAAACTTGTCATGTCGATCGGTGACGCAAAATTTGCTCGGCTAAGTCGGCTTGAATTGCCCAAACGTTCAGAGCGAGTATTGGTTTCGGCGCACTGAATTGTTTTGATGGCATGAGCGGGATCTGGATCTATCATCTGCTTGGCACGGCTAGACACTCCATTTACAGCCTTATTGGTATGCGCTTCAAGATTAATTAACGCCTGAAATTCATTTGAGCGTAGCGAAACCAACGCTCCTGAGCAAGTCAACCCCAGTGGGTTTAACCTAACTTAACCTCATAGTCCTAAACTCCTAATCGATGCCATTTTAACAAAAGTGCGCTACTACTGTGCATGTAGTGACCGTAGAATTATTAATAGTTACGCATTCGAACGCTGTGAAGTGAAAATACAAGACAAAAAAACCTGTCGTCTGCAGCGGGCCTCATGAGAGCTCGGAATATGAGACTTTGCTTTTTCAGTGGTATTGGCAGTTGGGATAGCAAATGTATTTTAACTTATAGGTAACGTCTGGCATTCTCCGTAGTCACGTGTTGAGCTGGCCGGATAATTAAGTGATACCAAATTTATTTATTCTGAATGTTCAATCTTACATACCGAATACTTCTCTGTATTGGGGCTTTTCCGTGCTCTCAGACACTATTCTGCTCAGGTTGTGGTATATTTCTTATAAGGGTTCTATCTCCTACTCTGTTCCTAAGGAAAAAAGACTCATTATAGCCGGGGTTGTGGATATAGTCCGACACCGATTTCTTGTCTTCCTGTTCGCTCTGACTCCGACCCCTATAGCCGGTGGGTTTTCGACTTCGACTCTGCAGCCCTGCTTGTAACGAGGTGAGACAGCCCGAGCGAAATAGAGTTAAGCCTCAAAAATTCCCAACTGTCTGTTTGTTAAAGGCGCACTCCATTTGCCCGCCTCGATCGAGATGTCGAATCAGGCAAACCGGTATTTGTGCGAAATTTCGAGCTTGAGCATTCAAATTGCTTTTTTTCGATCAAGTTTCAAGCATGATTGAGTTTTTCAATCGTGTCAAGTGTAATCGATGTGCAATTAACACCTGATACTCGATTGAAAATTGCGGATCGAGTGCTCAAAATTCAAGTTCTGGACAAGTTAAAGGGGACGAGTTGAGCTCACCTCAAATCTCTCACCCGCGACTGGCAGCAGGTATCCTTCGTCCGGCCTCAGATGACCTTGTGCTCTTCCCTTTTCTGGCCAAATTCTGGAAGTTCGCGCTAATGCTTTGCTTGAAAAAATAATACCGTAGCTAGTAACTGTAAAGTAAAACAAACCAGAATTATTTTTTCAGTGAAGTACTGAGACTGTTTTATTCACAAAAGAAAGAGCAAGTATGCTTGGTTTACCAAAAGCATCTCGAAACAGATACGAGAAATTTGGCCGCTGAACTCGTTTTTTTTTTCACAACGAAAACCATTTGGTAACGAACAGGCTTTGTTCGAAACAGCTATCAAAAAACTCTGCTCACGAAAATATGACCTGAAATGCTCTTTGTTCGCAGAAACTGGATCGCGTCCGTGCGGAATTTACATCTGAGCTTACGGCCAAGGAAGGAACCATCGCCCAGCTGCGCCAGGAGCTGGAGGACGCGCAGTCCTCCCTCAGACACCAGCGAGTGCTCGCAGTTGTGAGAAATGCCGCACCGATCGTGCCACCTGCGAGGAACCAGACCGAGGGCACCTCAGATGGTAGCACTGATGATGCCAACCAGCCTGGGCATGCAAATGAGCTTTGTCGTGAGGACAACGGGTTGTCTACCAACCAGGACCGGGCTGACGGCTCTGAAATAGTACGCCCGAGCAGAGGTGACTGCTCTGAAATTCACCTGCAGAGCACAGTTGACTGCTCCGAACGAGTACGTCCGAGCAGGGATCCTCGCCGTGTATACGAAACCTCTGCCAGTAATGATTTCCTTACGTCTGCCAATGGGCGTGACCCGGGACATCGAGATGATAGTTACTCCAACAACTCCAATGCTCTAGCGAGCTGCCAAGAAATTAGCAGTAGGGGTAGCTTACGTGACGATGTTTGTGAGTTTGCAAGCAATGGTGAGCGTCCTGCCGACGTGCTCCGCGACAGTGAGAACAACAGCACTGAAGGCGTTGGTGAACAAGGAAGCGATCCCGGAAGTGGTGGAAGGAGTGCTGTTGACATGACCGATGAATTTGCTTCAAAAGTCATTAATGGTGGAGGTGCAGCTCTGCTACGTACGGCTGATGCGTGCTTGCTTGCGTCTAAAGCAAGGGATTCGAATTGTGAATTCGACCTAGATACTGCCGGCGGTGATTCAACGACCATCATTACGGCCCGAATTTCCGACCCCAACGCTAAGCCCTCAAGCAGTGTTTCCAACGCTGATGCCTCAACTATTGCTAACGGCAGAACAACCGGTGGTAAGACTAGAGCAATTGCTAACCCCATCTCACCAATTGGTGCACCAGTGGTAAATGCACTATCGCCTCGGGATCAACGGGATGGGCATTTTACTTCAAATCAGTATGATAGTTGCGTCGTAAATGGATCAGCTTTACTATCTCAGGAAACTACAATGTGTAATGGTGGGAAAGCCATGTCATCTGCTACAAATGTTGATGGCGAAAGACCAACCCAAACGTTACACACTAACGGTGAGTTTGATGCTTTCAAACCTGTGGAAAAGAGCGAC
>LQNS02278125.1:28651676-28688327 GCA_001587735.2 Parhyale hawaiensis
AGGACGCAGCCTGCCGTGCGCTGCAGCGCTCGAGAACTGATGCCCTGTGAAAATTACGACGAAATATTCGACGATGCGCTCGATTCGAGCTTCCCTAAAATGCGAACAAAGAAACTGGTGAGCGCCACCGAGAGTCGCCAGGCGTTTATGGATGAATTTTCCGTGGTCACAAGTCATTGCCTGGCCCCAGGCAGCAAGGAAAATGGAAGGAAGAGTGTTAAGCGTAAGCTGTATGATGGGGAGTACACATTGTAATAGTAACGCATTGATGTTATGTCAGAACGGTGATGATGGCACTGAGAAAATTATTGTCACAGTGTCGAGGTGGTTTCAGCGCTGTCTCGCTCTATATCTGGGGATGAGACATTCTGCTCCCAGCCAGGCAGGCGAAGTTTTGGTGTTCGGGAGTACAGCATCAGCGTTTCTGCCGTTTATAGTCCACTGCGAGGACACTGACCTTATTAGTAATGGGGATTGTTCAGGGGTCGCAGTTGAACTGCAATTCTTCTATTTGTAATCAAATGCAGCCTAGCACTCATTTATGCCGTAGTAGATATACAAGCAACACGTACGAACTTGTGCGCGTGGGATTCCTTGTAGGGGCGTGCGATCAGGGTGACCTTAACTTTATCTCTACCAACAGGAAATATCTGCTCTGACGTGTGTATATTAAAGAGCTGCTGCAGATTTTTTTGGACTGTGAGCGGGAACGCGTTTTGGTTTTGGGACAACACGTTTCTGAGTGTAATACCTATCCTGTACACATGTTGGTTGGAAGAACGAGCTTCATCAGCTAATCTTCCGATTGTTTTGTAGCGCCTTAATAAGCACGGCTTTGAATTTGCAGAAAATGGTTTAGAAATGTTAGCCGTACGCTCAGTTTCTTCAGCAAGTGCAGAGAATTATAACTCAATATGCTTTGCGATTGCGTGCTACTGAAATGGCCACAGCAACGCATTCGGACGCTTAGATGACGAAACCCCTTTTTTTACTAGCGTGTGCACAGGCTCCTAGTCGACCAAGGAACTCTGCTGAAATATGACGTACTAAATCTTCATTCTAACGTACGGTCCATGTAAGTGTGTACCTCTCACTCTCTCTACCTCTTTGGATGACTATTTTTTGACATGGATGCGATTCTCCTTTAATCGTTTTTACATTGTAGCGCATACCTCATTTGTTTTATTATTATTATTTTTTTTTTTTGTACTGAAAGTTGTATGGTGTTTATAGTTGTGGACACTGTTGGTTGTTGTATGTTATTTCCTGCTTTATTTTAAGCGTTATGTTATTGCAGGACTGATTTTCCCTTCATTTCTTACTACACTAAGTTAGCCATATTTTATTAGTGCATTTACTCGTTCCAATGACGTCAACTAGTTGCTGGGTTGGAAAAAATCTAAAGGTAATATCGATTCGGCTTGGCAGGGGTGAGTTAATCTAACTCCAATAGGCTTGACTTCTCCGAAATTTCAGAGAGAAGCTTTGATTTCGTAATTATAGATTGGGTCGTAACTGTTAGAAGCAACTATAGTACGCTGAAACTGTTTTGCGTAGCGAGGCTAGTTTTCGGATGTCGCCAGATTATTTGTTTTAGGATTAACCAGTCAAACTCGATCCAACGGAGCGAAAGAAAACGCACCCTTGTGAAGTGCCGGACCAGTCAAACCTACTGGTTCAGCTTAATTCGGTTTCGCCATCCCAGTTGGTGTCTCCTTTACAAATTTTATTGTTAGTTAGATGAACATGCGTGACTTCTTCCATGATATTCATTATATGATTGTCAATGACACGTGCGTCTGATTTAATCCTCAGTGGTGGCAAAGGATGTAGGTGCCATCAGCTAATTTTATTTGGTAATCCAGGCTTTAATCTAAGACTTTGTTTGTCTATTGTCTTATTCTCATGTGTTGTATAGCTAATGAAACTACATTTTTTGTACCCTAGCTATTAATATCCCCCAAATAGCTGATATTCATGTCGCACCGCGCAATGAGCGACAGCTCCGTAGCCCTAGCAGTATTATTGGCCGCTCCACAGCGTAAAACTATGGAACAGCTTCTCGGGTGGCCGAAAACTTTGTTAGGGAGGAAAAAAAGAGACCACAGGTGACCGGAAGAAGTCAAACTAAAGTCAAGACTCTTGACCAAAGCCGTGAGCTATTATTATACTAGGCTTGCTGTTTGTATAATTATTGCAACAAGAAAGCGAATGTGTCCGCCCCTACACGAACAGCATCTGTTTGAATGGGGTTTGTGTTTGTCAGACTGTTGCTGCATGAGGTTCTGCAATACTGCGGACTGTGGGTTTCCGGAGGACTCCAGCTATATGTTTATATCAGGTCCTGCTAAACATTCGTTCCATACACGGGCAGTTTCACGGAAACATTGCCTCAACGATGCCTGGTCGTAAAGCTGCCCCATGAACTGTAATCTTAAATTTTTCATATTTTCCTACTGGAGTTTTGCAGAACCCTAATTTGCCACCCAGCACTAGCACCAGTGTAGCCGAGTAAATTTCTCCTTCCGGAGGCAATCAATAGTAGGCTGCGATTGCATGTATGTGTGTGCGAGCGTAGGCACTCCTTTGGAAGCAGTCTGCTTCTGAATATTGCTTTCAGTTTTTTGTAATTGTGAAGGATTGCATGTAATTACTTAGCAGCAAACTCTCTCGTTACTCAATGAACGCTGAAATTGTGTTCTGCACCGTAAGTCCGCTCCACACGCTCATTATGGATCCATGACAGCAGCGCACACAACAAATCCCCACAATGACAAAAGCGTACACGACAAAATCGCACACTGACAAGACCGATCACAGACAAATGCGCACCTACTATTTTATTGTTTGACTGCGTGTATAAAATTTCATGTAATTCGTTTTAGTAGTGTCTAGCTTTTAGTTAACTTTTGTAACTTTCATTAGCTTTAGTTAACGTTTTATGACCTATATTCTGGCTGAATCTAATTAGAGAAGTCGCTTGGCAACAGTTCCCAGCACAAGTAAGGATATGCTTTACTGTTTCTACCGATAGGAAAAGAAAGAAAAGACCTGAAGAGGAGGGCAACTCTTCCTCACGGCATAAAAATATTAAAAAGAAGCATACCTAATAGACGACACGAAATCAAAATATGTATAGACAATCCACCACTGTAGCCGCTGCTGCTGACGATTTTACAACCACGCCGAAATATATAAACGATTAATTGTTTTTTATTACTAGGCTTTATCTCTAGTTTCTTGATAAAATTTAATTCTCAAACCTAAGCTGGCCAGTATGTATGTGTAATATATAAACATCTAATAATCAAAAGCTATATACGAGTTACCAGGAAATCACGATAGGAAATTGACTGGAAAACAAAACATGTTACGATATAAGGGAACTATACTATTAATCGAACACACATTCATTTTACGATATTCAACGGGAAAGCTGCCTGACTGTCGTTCAACTGTTTCTATTTAAAAAGACTTAATTACATTAAAATGCGCAGTGTAACTTGTCAGATGCAGTCCCCAACACTTTCATATCATTCAGCTTTACAGGGACACTGCAAGAGTCCGCGTGTACGCGAACAGCAGACTGAGGTGGATGAGGTAAGAGGGAATTTGTAAGAATGCTTTTTCCAGCGTACTCAACAACTCTACTGCTGATGAGATTAGAGGCTTGGCAGGAACAACCCTTTAACTTGAACGTTGAGGTTATAGTGAACCCATCGCAAAAAATTATTCCAAAATTTACTTCAGCGCCGTGTTTGCGAAGTAGTGATAGAAATTCACATTTAAGTTTTTCTGACTGTTTTCCAAAAAAAGGTAAAACTATGTCAAACTTGTACGCTCCTGAGGCAATTTATCACTGTTATCATTCACACTGTTAAAAAATCTCCTAACCTGGAATTCAGATAAATTGCAAGGGTAACCATTTGACGAAATACCTAGTTAAACACTTCAATCGAATACACTAATTGGCAGGATCAACAGCTCAATACATATATTTAGAATTTAAGTTTGTGTTTGGCCTATTCAATTGCCGACAGCCAAACCCCACGACCTCTCTCGAAGGGTTATAATTCTAGAATCTCTGGAGAATATTCTAGCAATTCTTTCAAATCGTAGTAACTCGCAGGACAGCGCCATCTAGGAAGCAGTAGAACAAGAAAATAGTAGGTGCGCATTTTTCCGTGTGCGGTTTTGTCAATGTGCGCATTTTTCCGTGTGCGGGTTTGTCGTGTGCGGTTTTGTCATTTGTGCTCATATGTCTGGTCACCTTCATTATTACCTCAGCAAGGAGGTTATGTTTTTGCCTGCTTTGTCTGTCTGTCATGAAGATAACTCAAAAACTTATGGACAGATTTTGATGAAATTTACAGAGATTGTTAGGTATGTAGAGAGGAACAGATGATTAACTTTTGGTGAAGATCCGTATCTCTGCTTGTTTGGTTGTCTGCCTCATTTTTTCTATGTTAAAACTCAAAAAGTTATGGACGGATTTTCATGAAATTTACATGAGTTGTTAGGTATGTATATTTTGAAGAGTAAATGACCAAATATTTGTAACGATCGGTTTGTTTGTTTGTTCGTTTGTCACGGTTTTTAATTTTAAGCTGTTCGCACAATAACTAAAAAAAATAATGAATGGATCTTTATGAAATTTATAGGAGTTGTTAGTAATGTTAAAAGGCATAAATGATTAAATTTTGGGCAGATCGGTTTGTCCGTTTGTATGTTTGACTCATGTTTGTCATAATGCTTGTTAGCAGCATAACTCAAAAAGATATGAACGGATCTTAAAAAGAAAAAAATTACCGAAGCTTTTAACACTATCGAAGGGCACAAATGATTAGATTTTGGTGTTGAAACAGAGAAAATCATAGTATCAGAACCAATATTAATTTTTCGTAACCATTGCCCTGCTTGGCGGAGGTATGCGCTCTCAGACTACTCTAGTTTTCAACGTGTTCTTTCAACAATTGTCCCAATGTTTGTTGAAGCCTAGCACTAAGTTCTTTGCTGTCGAGTCAGCTGGCTTAAAGAAGTGTCACTTTGTAACACAAAGTTTCTCTTTTTTCTTCAAATTTTTTATGATGGATTGAAACTCAGAAATGTACGAGATTTTTTGCTAGTTAAACAACTCAGCAACGCATTCGATGAAAGAACGAATTGAAAACGCTAGCGTGTGAACTGGACTTTAAAGTGATCCAATAAAAGTCCTTTTGCATAGAAATTACGTTGTTTTAATGTTTCTGCAATATCCGCGGTATAATTGGGCCAACCTTGCCAAGAATTGATAGGTTACATGCAAACCAAGGGATTCTCTGAGGCCCGTGCAGTATGTTTAAATAATAAGTCAACGACGAAGAGAGACAGCAGGTTCAAAAATATCCCTCAGTCCCTACCAGCCATATGGCCGAGTATATATAGTCAGCCACATGGCTTAATGCACCTCAGAAAATCCGGTCCGCAATTCCGAGTCGTGGATACCGTGCGGCTGCGGTCCGCGCTCAGTTGCAGCTACCTGAGCTCATTGTGTGGTTGTAGCAGCCGAGTCTCCGCACCACAGTTGTGTCTGAATACTCTTCAGTGCGTCGGCTGTGTGGTGGCATTTTTACAACGCAAGCCCTTCTGAACTGAACAAGCATATCATTGGGTTGCTCAACTGCAGGTTCTGTTACTTAATCTGGCTTCATACCATCACTTCTGACTTGGCTGATCTGCTCTGTTTCGCGATTCTAATTTTACTTCGACTAGGTAATGTCTCAATTACCGAATGCCCATCTATTACCGAATATAGGTAGGAATCTTATTGCGTTCGGTAATAGAAAGGCATTCGGTAATTGAGACATTACCCTAATAGGTGTAGGGCAGGAGACAGACGAATGACCGGCCCTTAGTGGTACAGGTATATGATTCCTCTACGCATAGCTTTTTGCCTTTCATTCTGAAACTGCTTCTGAAATTTCAGAGCTGTTGTAAGCTTATATGAGGCGGTGCGTTGTGGGTTTATGGTAACCTGGAATAGGATCATACGAGACTCCCGAAGGTGATATGTGAATTGTTGTTTTTAGAACTTACCTGTACGTAAAAGTTTATTCTAAACCCATTTCATTCATGGTAATTTTTCGATTGGACCCTTCGTTTTCGAAATATCGACGCGTCTTTAAACTGCAAAATTCCCTTTGCCTGTAACTCGTTAGATGTGCTGTGCTGGTAACAAATGTCCATCCAACCGAGGTCATGTTCCTGCCGTAGGAGTTAACTATTCAGGCTTTGTTGAATTCTTCCCAAACTGACACTTCTTCGAGCTTCTACTGCCTCCACTATAAAGCCGAAAGCGACGCCTACACTTTTCGAGCTTCAAATTTGATGAACGAACTGTGTGGGAGTTCAGAAGTCTCCACGCATCTTCTACTTCTTTGTAACACCGTTGGAGTCTCGTTAAGAGATTAAACTTATGATGTGAAATTGTAATGGTATCTTCTGATCAAATTCAGGTGAGATTCCAACAATTTGAGAATATGCTCCTTGTGAAAAAGGAGGATAATACGAATTTCACCTCGCAAAACGTTGCAAACTACGAATTAAAACAAAAGTTCTAACAGAAGTTAGGTTTTCGGAAACTCAATATAAGGTGCCAGGAGGACTATTTCGTACGCAAAACGTGAAATGGAAGAGAAGAGAAAGTCACAGGAACCAATCGTGGCTACACAAATCTTAACGAGGGCAATTCCCCCAGCTAAAGCTACGTAACCATCTTTGCGAAAACGGGATCCCTTGCGGACACGGGTGGTTAAACTAATCGCGTAAGAATAAAACGGAAAAACTACGCATGAAACCGCTATACAAGAAAGTCTTGGGAGCGTGGTCCTTGAGATAATTATCTGCTAGGTTTGCATTGATTTTTTCAAGAAGCAGAGGAGGGCAGGTTTCCGAATTCTAAATCACGGCAAATTTTTAGGTATATGAGCACCTAACTATTGATTCAGTTTACGGCTAACATCTTAGCATCTTTTTGTGTTTAGAGGAACACAACGCAACAAAACCTTCGGTAGATTAGCGGAGAGAACACGTTCAAAAAACTTCCTATGTGAACTGGGCTCCTTGGAGGTGTCAGTTCTTACGACTACAGCAGATTCTACGCCACAAAACTTCAGACCACAGGTGTTAAGGTAGACGGTCAAAAGCTAAATTAAATATGACCCCACGGTGCAATTGTTACAAACTGCGAATGAATAATTCAATGTGGAAGGTTAAAAGTCGAAAAAAATATGCGAATGCTTCGATCGTTTTGCAGAATTTCACTGTCGTAAGACAATGTAGGCCTAGTCACAAGAACATGCAACGCACGTAGACATCCCGCCTCAATCGTGTTATACACAGTTAACTACCCAATTAGGTAACCCAACCGTGCGATAATCGAGCGTACTGGATGCTAGCTCGTCAGTGGGTAGAAATATATAATATATATAATAATAGTTGCTATTGTCAATTACGCGTAATTAGCTGCGTCGTGAGGAGCGAGTGATTTCCCAAGGGTTAAATAAAAGGCAAGATATTCTTCAGAGCAGAATCACGAAGCAGAGGAAAGAAAGGAGTTTCGTTGAGGAAATTATTTCTTGGCAGTGCGAGTCACTAACCCTTTCTTTTATATAATAATTGTCCTCTCCCTTAGAAATAACACTACGTGAAGCGTAGGTAACATATATGCAACGATATGAACTAAACTCGAAGGAAACCAAAGAAAAGTGTTTTAACTACTAAAAATCATTCACTCATTAATGGAAATAGTTATTCATACCCATGTATTATTAACATTTTGAGAGATACGAATTTCTTTACATCTTCGTTTTATACGATATATTTGATGACTTAATCGATCAGGGAGTGAAATTGCCACAGCAGCTACCTGGACTTTGGCTNTCATTAATGGAAATAGTTATTCATACCCATGTATTATTAACATTTTGAGAGATACGAATTTCTTTACATCTTCGTTTTATACGATATATTTGATGACTTAATCGATCAGGGAGTGAAATTGCCACAGCAGCTACCTGGACTTTGGCTAGGTTGTTGAGCTGGCTAGATAAAAGTAGGGTTAGGTTAGAATAGTTTAATCCTAAGTGAAAAGAAATGTCGTTTAGGTTAAGTGAGGCTACGTTTGGTTCTGCCTAGTTCATTTGGTTCCTTTGGGTAGTTCGTAGGACCCATAAAGACTTCCGAAGTTCTCTGAGCTTTAGCTAGGCCTTCACGTCGTCTTTCCATCTTGCCAACTTGGCTTCCTTCCTTTTCCGTGCTCCAACTTATCACTCGATTTTCTCTTCTTTCTCGACTTACTGTTCCCACCCGTGTTGATCGTGTGTGGGGACACCTTCGTGCATGGATTCCATGTTTCCATCGATCTACTATAGGTGTCTCTAATTTCGGTAGTATGTTATAAGCGGACCACACTCGAATTTAGTATTTTTTTTAATATTTGGGTAAAAGAAGGCATTCTCAAACTTTTTTTGGGAAGAACGTTTTCGTCAGAAATGCTTAGTATTCGAGATATTTGACTTTGTTGACTTTGAAGTTCCCATTGTTTTACTATGAGAAAAAATAACCTCACTCGCCCAGTGTAATTGAAAATCGTTTTTATGTTTTTTTTTGTTAGGTTAGGTTAGCTCCTGTGGGGTCGCCAGCAAGTCCATAATATCGAGTTATTTTTTCTCATAGAAAACTAATGGGAGTTTCAAAGTTAAATATCTTGAAAACTAAGCATTTCCGACAAAAACGTTATTCCTGAAAAATCCTAAAATGCCTTCTTTTACATAAATATGTCATGAATTTCTTGAAATATACGTTGACACCCAGGTATATTCATGCCAGAAGACTTTTGAAAACTCCCTTAGCATAAATATGTCAACAAAATATTGAATTCGAGTTTGGTCCACTTGAAAAATTTTACCCTAATTTATTCCTCTGCTACATATCTCTGTAATGGAGACGGAAGCTCATGCTCTTCATTATAATAAGAAAGGTAATAGACAACTGTAAGTAGGTCAGTTTAAATCTTTACACTCAGTCTTTTTGGACATCACAGGTTCTAATCTTTGTGCTGCAGATAAAAAATTACAGTCGTAAAATCTTTTTAAGCACTTGCGTGACCTACAACGACGAGTTTGCACCAAAACGAGACTGTCGAATTCTTTGTGGAGTCCAGTTTGCATTCAGGTAAGTCTTCTTTACTTTGTCAAAATTTTGAACGATTTGTTTAGCTTTCTCTTCTGCCTTTGTAGTCGTGATGCGGTTTCGGTGCGGGAAAATATGTTTGATGTTTTCATTCTTATATTTGTCCAGGAATTACAGTTGTTCGCTATCCAGCTTGTTCTACTTCATGTTAATTACCAGATCACTTTTGGTTGAAAGCTGTGTGGCCTTTACCTAACAATGCACACAAGTGCTTATATTTGCAGACGCTGTAGCACAGGCAGCACTCAAGTTACGCCGAGGGTAGGTATTTAGGTATTGAAGTTCAGAAGCTGTAACTTCGATAAGGCGCAATTGAAGAGAGCCTAACTGATTCCGAGTTTTTTTTTTTTTTAGATTGAATATGTTTGCAATTTTCTTATCCAAGGGAAAATAATTAGGCAATACTAATAAAGGTAAATGCTGCAATGAAAATAATACTGGAATTATGGTACAACAAACAAGAGTACAATGAAGCACCAGTTCATAACTGCGTACAAGTCGAGTTGAGGTCACAATAATGATAACCATGGCCGCGTAACTTCAGAGTTGCGCAAGTCCAGATTTGCGTATTTTTTGAAGGTCATCTAACAATGCTACGCCATTGAAAATAAAAACCTATTTTAGACGTTAAGTATGTTTCATTGATATTTTCTCGGAAATTGAATGTTCTCTTCTGTGAAATTTTATGGAAAAGTGAACCTGAGTTGTTCGACGACTTTTCAAATCCATATATTTTGAGGCGCGGGCGACGTTTACTCAGCAGGTTTAAAAGGCATGAAAATTCTTGAAGCCTATCTATTTTCGTATAGATACGTTTTGTGACTCCGCTCGCCACCGCCAGTTTGAAGTATAAGCTGCTTCATTTTTTATCAACAATGTTAATATACGCCTCCCATTTGCTCGTAGAAACTTGGTACGATTGAATACATGTGATTAGGAGAAGTTATTTGAAGACGAGCGCGATTTATGTAATAAATACCGAAACTAATGGGGAAGTATGTTGTCTCATGATTACGAACAGACTAGCAAATCGTTATCTCATTTTGCTGGGATATTCTTCGTGGTCTCCATCTGGTAAGAATTATCCTTAATGAATGCAATATTCTACAGCAAACGCCACTAATGAAAAGAATAGGCAATCATCTATATTTACACTGACAATTGATGGATGTTTCTTACTCTTTATCAAGGGTGATCACTCCCTTTTGTGATTCAAGCTGACTAGGTAAATAAATGTGTGGGTTCCGAGCTGCTACAGGTGCTAGTTTTAGCCCAGCTTACTTGATGGAGGAAGGAGCCCTCAGAGAGAACGCATAAAATACCTCAGTCTTGGTTAGGCCTTGTGGATATATCTCCTTTCATGCTTAGGTGCCGCTTTCATATTCTTTTCTATTCCTTCTAACTTTGTGCTGTTCCTCCTCTTCTTTCCAGAGTTACTCTCCTCCGTCGTTCTGTTCTCCCATGCAATGATCATTGAATAAATAGAATTCTCCCATTTTAATTGCTCTGGACGTTAGTATCTACACATTACTTCCTTTTCCTCTGTAGCATACATCATCTGTCTAGTGTCCTTGGAGACTTAACGCTGTTCACGAACGAACCAATGCTACTCTACTCTTTCCTGCATGAAGAATATTGAATCGTGTCTTTTTATTTTCCTGCAAGGGTTGAGGAAAAAGCCATGCGACGAGGTAGCGTAGCCTATTTAAAACAGTCAAACGCCATTTTTCCAAAGGATAAACTATTTGTTTTGCCTTCAAATGTGTTTAGTATTGGCTCTTACAGTTAAGGAGCCCCGTGCAGTAAATCAGACCCTATTTCCTGGAACTGTTACCTACCTGGCTGGAAAACTTCTGTTATAGAATTGTTACCGAGTTGAACTTGGTGTCTCTCCCCAACAACCTTGAGTACTTACACAAGACGTGTTCGTGCAGGAAATTGCAAAGAACCTGACGAAACGGAACTCGTTGCATACCGTTCGTTGAACCGGCATGTCACCCGTCTGTCCGGTTTTTGCTCTAAATAAACTGGACCAAAGATGTCAGTTGCGGTTCTCCAATCAAACTGCGCATATTGGTGAGCTGGAATGATCGTTAATTGCCGTATTTGATTTACTCAATATTTCCTTCTTGTTGTCATTATTTGCTCTTCGTTTTGTTCATTATTTGCTCTTCGTTGTGCTCATTATTTGCTGTTTCTGTTGCTCATTCTTTGTCTTTATGTACTGCTCGTTATTCGCTTTGTTTCTAGCTGCACGTTGTTTAACATATTAGGACCGGCGCGTATATTTATTTACTTCATCACTTTTCGTAACAACAGCACTAGATACTCGAGAGTACGAGGTATTGTTGCGAAAAGTGATGCTGTAGATAAATGTACGTGCCGACCTAGTGGGTAAAAGCATCTCTGTAATCTGTATCTTTAGTAGATTTGTCGACGTCACCCTATGTTTATTTGATGTTCGGCACTATGATTTTTAATGTGTTGTAAGGCTTACTTAAAGCTCGAATGGTCGGTAGGATATGGACTACAGGACTTAGATTTAGATTTGTCCATCCTGTGTCATGTTGGGGAAGATCAATGTAGTTAATCCCAAGTTCGTCATGTTGGAACGGAAGCCAATTCACGTCCTAAAGATGCCTCGACCGATTTGCTATAAAATGCAGATCCCAAAACTAACACCAATGAAAGACAAGCCCTCAAAAAAGGGACTTTCATTCAGCTAAGTCTTCAGCAAGAGCAGAAGTCCACCGTATAGTTGCGCTGCAGCCTGGCGTTGAACTAACGCAAATTTTAGAAAACTTTGTAATTACGTGCATTTTGGCTCCACTCAAACGTGGTTTCTCCAACCAGAGATTGACTTGATGCGTTATCATTTTTGATGTCCAGCTTTCTAAAATTGTAGTTTTATATCGTTTGCCCCTTGATTGGTTGCTATTATCCAGCCGTTTTTTATGGTACCGCCATGTTATTATACTCTGGTAAGTATAATCACGATGGCTACCAACCGTTGCGCGGGTGACCCTCTTAAACCATGATAATTGATACCCGTGCACTACTTGGTAAATGCAAGTAAGAAAAGTATGTTTATCCAAAAAGAAAAATGAACTGATTAAAGTGAAATATTGATTCAATTAGGCACTTGTAGCATCTACAACTTGGAAACAAACTTTTTTATTTGCAGATAACTTCCTGATATATCGGTCGGGGCCCTCTTGTATATTTTTAAAGGATTTTGCGCAGAAATTGTTGGATTTTATAACTAGAGCTTACTAGGCCTACTGATAACTGTCGGTAATATCAATTACACAACTTGCAGTCAATGGAAAATAGATTTTGGGGTAAATTTGTAGGCTTCAAGTTCTAACAACCTCACGGCACTGACTGGTAGAATTCGCCTATCATATTGCGATGGAGGCAAAACGAGCCAACATGCCATAGAAAGATACTCGTATCGACGAAATGACGATGCGTGTAGTTGAAGTGTTAGCTGCTGAGATTGACCAGCTGTTCTTCTTACACGACATCAACTGAGTTGTAAACCTATAAAAAGCGCACAACAAGGGACCTACGAGGGAGGTTGCGCTGGAATTTTTTCCCAAGATCTAGGTACGTACTCTCCTGTGCATAGCGGTGGGCAGAATGGGTTGTGTCTATGTGATCTACAGTGAAGAGAAAGGCGTCGGGGAGCTTTGCGAAAGCAACTCGTGTATCCTGCTGGGCCCATCCGACGGTCTTTTTCTGCTCCATATTCAGTGGCTAACCGTCTTATCTCATACTCGAGCTGACCCCCGGCGGTAGTGACCGATGCTCTTTAACAAAAACTATCGCAATGTCATTAGGATTTGTGGCTTGCGCTGATAGTCCCTGGCGTATCTCCTTTGTGTTCTTATGTAAGCGCCGTGCAACTTTTGGTTTCGGCGAGGGTGTGATATGCTTTACTTTTTATTCAAGCTTTCATCTCTCGTTTGTCCGTCGGGCATTGGACTACTTAATCACATTCCTGGTCTCCAAGGTAACTTTTACTTTTGCTAGCACTTCTCCACCCAGTGGTATATATTGCTACGAATGATAGCTTAGCCCGTACTTAGCACTTCTTCACCCTGTGCTAGGTATTGATACAAGTGATAGCAACGTGTATTACACGCAGTTTGATGTTTACGCACTGTGATCTGGGAAGTCTTCTTTGACACAGAAAAGAATTTTTTTCGATACCATGGCTGCAAGCATAGTTTTCGTATGATGCCTCTCTTGCTTACTTCCTTTTCCCGGCGTGCAAGAACCACGTCGTGATGATCTAATTAAACGTGATGGTGACACTGATAACCTAACCTAACCTAAAGTGTAACTGGCTACGAATTTGTGATCCTGGCCCATAGCGTTAAATTCGCATTGATCCCGTTCATATAATAATGTGCTATAATGGTATTCTCCTGGGATTAAAATATACCTACACACAGTTACGTCTAAACAAAGAGGTCAATGTAGTTTATCTAAACGTACTCGCATGTCGTTTTGTTCAGCAACTTAGTTTTATCTCCTCCAACTTGACCAAAAAATTGTCGTTTTCTCCGAATTGCAATTACCGAAGTACCGTGCAAAACTAATTGCAATCAGTAATGGGACTACTTTCTTCCTGCAACTCTACCTAGGGATCTCTATGCTAATTTTCCAACTGCCAACTTCGTCACCTAGTATATTGCGACCGCGAACTATTGCCCAACCGAATCATTCAAGTAATTCCTAATAGAAAATACAGTTTTCACTGACAAAAAAATGAGGTTAGGACGATCGCGTGCGAATTTTTTCAGTACAGCGATTTGGTGCAGCCGGTGTTCTTTTTCTGGAAGTGTCCGTTTGTTTTCAATTGGCTCGCGGCCCAACTTTCCTTCCTTGGATTTTTGCCTCGAGACGTCTTCCTAGAAAGCACGGGAGCATCAGCACGTCTACCGCGTAACATAAATATTAAATGTTGCCGCGTCATGATCCTTGCAGCGCAGCCCTTTGTTGCTGACAGGCACCTTTCTATTTTTGTTTCTTTTTGCTGAAAAAAAAGGTTGGACTTTGAAAGGCTGACCTAAAAGTATGTTTGTCAAAAATATCATCGCTGGAAGACCCCAAACGCGACTTTCGGAAACATGTATTTACCGAGATAGTTATGTAGTGTATATCATCTCTGAGCGAAGGTTTTTCAGCCGTTTCATATTTAAGTCGTGGAAGTGCAAAATAACAGGACATATAAGTGGCTAAGCTAGACGGCTGACTCGCTCATTGTATGGAGGTTAGACGTTGGATCCCATGCTTGGGAGAAAAAAATCTTGATGATCGAGAAAGTAGCGTTAGCATTTCTGGCATTCACAGGCTTTGAGGTCGGATGGGGGAGGGCAGATGTCGATCGAGCCTGCCGCCTGTATGGCGTCATATCTCGAACAATTTGTGGTCGACTGCAGTCACATACTACCGTGAGGCCGAGCGGTTATTTGTTTGCAGCCTAAGCCAGTGCACGTGAATTCCCTAGTTGGGGTGTGCGGTCACGGCGACATTGCTTTCAAATTTTCTGATTTCTACTTGGATTTGTCTCCAACATACAGTTTGCAAATACAAAGACAGCTGAAGTACGCGCTTGAACTACCGTGATGTATCCCTTAATAAATTTGCTATAAGATACAGATGTACGCTTTAAAGGTTCAGATAATTTTCAGCTTCCATGTAAGAAATGCATTTCATGCTTTTTTGTCATTTTGGTTTATTGTGAAATAAACTAAATTATTTGTTCAATTCTTGCAAATGTTTCAAGTAAATAATGAAATTTTCAAGATCCAGTAAGTTGAGGGCTTCCTGACGTAGTCCAGGTGACGTTCCGCACATCACCCACGTGTGTCGAGTCACGATGTTTGGTGTCTTCTGTGGGTCGCAGTTAGCGGCCAAAGAGAGAGCCAGCAGCGAATTATGTCCTCAGTAGCAAAAAATCTCGGCCTCTCAAGTTACACGTGCTTAATCGTTGTTGGATGCATAAGTTTGTGAGGATTGCACAATAAATGGCATTTTTATTCCTCCTTATGAACCCATCGCAGACCAAAGAGTGTCAAAAAATAAAAAAAAATTACAGTAATTTAGATACCTTTTTTGTATCAAAGCCCTCAAAAGACTAACATGTGTTATTAAATTCTTAGTTTGTATTGTGGCTAAACAATCTATGTTAACTAATTGGATCCAGTACGACGCCTAATATTCAAAAAACATCAATTTACAAGGTTAAAATGTATAAAAAGTTGTATACTTTCGCCTCGGTTCCCAGCAGATCTTGAAGTTGTGGCCGGTTTATTCAGTTAACTCATTAATTTGATAAATCCCTTGCCTGTTAGCCTTGTTACTGTGGAGGAAATCAGCTCTAGAAATCCTGGGAGAGCAAAAATAAAGAGAAATTGGAACAAATGGCAGGGGGAAAGTCTAGAATGTAGGTACTTCGTCTGGGAGAAGTTGCGCGATCATTGATCATGGCGAGATAGCCATCCTTGTAGGCAGTTAGCAACTCAACTTTCCTGGAACTGTGCTGTTGATGGATTATATTCGATATGAACCATATCCCTGTGGGGCTTAATGGTATCACTTGATAAATATGAAACACACTGATTGAATTATACTCTTCGTCTTTGGTATGCGCCACGGTCATGGCTATGTATCACTTCACATGTACAGTAGGTGCCTCCATGGATTCTGGACAGGTCGTTGGCCACAAAAAGCGTTTAAGGAGTCTAGCAAGGCGATCATCATATGTATGGCATATTTCGGTGGCGATGAGATGCTCCGATGCAAACGTGTATGGAGTAACCGTAGCAGCTTGATTTTTCGTGAAAATTGTTACGTATTTGGCTGTAATTTAGCTACGTTCTTGACACTACTAGGTTGAAATTGCTTTGTTTGTGTGTGTGTGCATTGCAAGCTCACCACTTGGCGTGTAGCAGCTACGCACTCAGCGATCATTGGCAAATAGTCATATTCAAGTGGACTGGAAGACCCTCCTCATTTCCAGAAACGTGAATTATGATAATGGATACTCTATACCCGCCTACAACGTGCAATGCCGGAAACTGACAACCGTGGCTCCACGGGATCCCCGCTCTGCAAACAGTCCAATAGAAATGAAGCCGTGACTCATGAAACTCGACCGCGTGGTTCCAATTTTCTTGAGGCCGAGTGCGCCGTCACGATTCGAGTTAGGCTTTGTCTTCCGTGCCGTTTGTTCGCAGGAACTTTTTTTCAGTTGGCGTTTTCTGCTCCCGTCCGTGCCGAAGCTGGTGCGGTCAGTCCGTATTAATTTTGCTTATTATTCTTAGCAGTCATCAGTTATAATTGCTGAATTTCGTTTGCTTTGTTTAGTGCTCGCTGTGCTTGTTTTTACACTTTACCTTCCTCAAAATATATACAGCACGTCCAATGGAATTTTTCTTTATCTTACGCTTTCGTAAAGAAGTGACTCAGGAATAGACTGTACGAATATTTTTATATCGTGTTTCCCTCCCTCTCATGGCGCATAAGATCGACTATAGGACTATATATATAGGCCATGCAGTCAATCCTCTAGGGGATTCCATACCTCCTATAGGTTTCTTTAACCTTTAGTTATGCCTTTGAGCCCTCTCTCTTTTGTGCCTAGTTCTGTACCTTCTATTTTATTTTCCTTGCTAATGAGGTTTTGTTATGTTCTATTTTTTCTTTCACGTATTGATACTTTGAAGCGCTTTGATTCAGTGTGGCAACACGCGCGTGCGTGGGCTTCACGTTTCTATCGAGATACAAAGGCCACATGTCCCTTCTTCTTCTTCGTTCTTTCTTGCAATTGCACTGGCTATAGAGAGGCTTGTGATAGCTTATAGCTTAGTACAGTAGGTAATTATACAATAGCGTTTTGAATCGACTACCACCATCCAAGATATATCTTTGTCTGTTTTCACGCCCATGGAATTACATTTTGTTATCAGCATACGAATAGAATTTTTTGCACTGGCGCTGAATGATATCCGCACACGTACGTCGCGCATCTCCCACGGTCAGTTATACCTCACTATGCTGGTCATGGTCATTACACCTCTGTGGCAGGTGGCTGAACTCTATTTCATAAGGCCGTTATGCATGCTTCCTTCCTATACGAGGCATTCCTGCTGCAGCTACAGTGCTTGTCGTACTGATAATGTGAATCTATAGGAGTTAGAATGTTCTGACCGCTTGTGATTAACTCATTATCGCTTAAAGTAAGTCTTTATTCTTCGCAGAAATAGCGCAACTTATACCGTCTTGAAATTACCAAACTGAAAACTTATTCGGTGGCTCGTGTATGTGATACTTGAATTCTATATCATTTCGCGTTGTTTTTTTTGATTAAATGGAGACAGACATCAGTATCATCTTAACCTGTATGAAAATAATACTACAAGTGTGATTCGAGTACACTACGAATAGATTGTTACTTGTTTTTCTAGCAGCAGATGTTACATAGCTTAATTATTTTTTTGCAGCGCTTGCATTCCTGAAATAAATTAACGAGTATATGTTCTTAATAGCTTTTGTACTGCGCTTGGTAATTTAAAGGTTCGGTGACGCATAGAAGATTGACTGTACATCAGTATAGTATAAGCGATTACTGTGGAGCATGGGCCATATGTTGCCACCGGCAAATTATCGATACAGTAGTCCTCTGCAAAATCCTAAAAACGGTGCTGCTGGGATCCTTCCTTGGATAACATGTTATTGGAATAAACTATAGATTGAGCTACAATTGTAACAATATTAAGAAACAAAATTAATACTTCCACTCGCGGTGAGATAAATTATATTTATCGCGCATTTTTTTTTCTTTCGACGCAACAGATCCACATCCTGGCCAATGTAGGGATATCAGCGCCGTGAGGAAGCCAACCCTAGCAGAGTACAGTGAGGATCATTTCTCCGCACCATGCGCACGCATGCGTTTACTTTCATCGTAATTGGACCACTTTAGGCACCGCGATCATCTTCCTTGTTCCGGTCGTTGGCTTCCCATTACTTCCATGGCGATCTTGTATGTAATTGATCGTTGTCCATGGAAAGCCAAGCCATTATTCCGGTGCGTTAATCTTAGAGAGTCAACAGCCGCGTTGCCTAGCTATGCGAGAGTGTTGGGTCCGATGGCGGCCCGGAAGTAGTTAAATAAGTGTGCCTGCACATGTGCCGTTTGTAACTATAAGTTGGAAGCTGCCACTTGTAAGTTGCTGACAAGGGCCGGGATGCATGAAACTTCAGTAAGTGTATTTAGTTCACAGATTTTCTCACAACTTGAGAAAATTGCACTTTTTGAGCTGTTGGACTCTGCACCAACTCTTTTCGTTTTACCTCCAGAAGAGATTTTGCTTTATTTATGTATGCGCCTAAGTTAAGGGGAGTACCCCAGATTTTTGGCTGCATTTATTTACAGTCTGATTGCAACGAAATTTGCACTCAACGTATAAAATAAAAAAAGAAAATCTTCTTGTTCGTGAAAATTTTCTGGTTTTCTTCTTTTTCATTTTATCATTGAATTTCAGGGTAAACTTGCATTTTTCTATTGTATACTAAAAACGCATCATCTCTTACAGTTTTCATGCTAAGAGAAAAAAAAAGACAGTTTTGGAAAGAGAAATTTAGTAGCTACAAAACTATATTACTTTTTTCATATTTGTCTTTGATTTTTTTTTTCATTTCTGGCTAAATATCGAATTTTTATATCTTATATTTACCCTTTTTTCGAATTTATCTCTTTATATTTTCTAAATCAGGGCGAAGTAATTTGATAGTTTTATAGCTATGAAATTTCTATTTTCAAAACCGTCTTTGTTTTTATTTTAGCATCAATATTGAATGAGATGATGCGTTTCGAATATTGAAAAATGAAATGTTACAGGAGAAGCGAAAAAAAAGTAAAAAAAAAAAACGTTTTTACATGTAACTATTGTTGTTTATATATGACCTATAAAACTGAAAATGTCTCTGATTATCAAAGAATCGGAAGTTATGAAAATTATGACGTCATACATATATGTTACGTCACACATAAATATGACGTTATGCAGTTTTTGTCCGTCTGCGATTAAACTTGCACATCTTATGTAAAATCGAAAATAAAAACGTTTTTCTTCTATGAAACTTTCTCAGTTTCATTCCTCGTTTTCTATGTATTGATGATTTTCAAAAGCTGTAAATCAATTCTTTAGCAAAATCTGATACGCTGAAAATTTCATGAAAATATAGGAGCCACTCCTGAATAGTAATAAACAGAATACAAACAAGAAAACGGGAAAATGTTATGGAAGTAAATCGATTTTATTTATGCACATAATTACAAAGTTTCAGCCAAATCTGTCGACTTTCAAAATCTACTCCCCATTTAGAGGTGTTCCAATGCGTCCAGGGCCAAAATATTTTGGCAACATGTCCGCCTCTATCTAAGGATCAAATTTCTCTAAAAAAAAGGAAAAAGTCAAATTATGACAGTTTTTCGTGGGGTGCTCCCTTAAGGGTGCTAGGATCATATTCTTGAATGCAGTAGCTAAAGGAAAGACGGCTGCCGAACCACAAAAACCATAAAGGAATATGCAACTGCATGTGGTTCGTTTTAGCTAGTAATAATGTTCTCCATGTATTTTCACAAAAATTTCTCTTGAAAATTATCTTATAGTGTTTATCTAAACGCTCTACTTGCAGTGAAATTTTCTTCGCACCTCTGGCAACTTACTGACTTCTGGTTTAAGCTAATGTCTTATTCATTATCTCATTGTTCCTTGAAGTAAAATGCGTTGTAAGGTATTAAAAACAAAGGAATTTCTATGTGCAGCAGACACAGCAAGAACAGAAGAAATCAGCCGACATCTCAGTTTTTTTATCTCCACGTCCCATAGTGGCATGTAACGACTGCTGTGATTGGTCGATATCGGGATAAAGGATGATTTTGAGCATTTGCTTGCAGAACGACCGAAAATAGACGATAAATGCCTTTGAAACTGCTTGGTGCATTGGGGATTTGGTGTCCTCAGGAATAGTTCATTTAAGCTATTTAAGGACGACATATCTATTTAGCGTTGCGGTCGTTTTGTGCATCCCGTCCAAGGTATGTCAGGTTAGGTAGAGTATCTTCCATTGTGCTCTGCAACTTGCTTGCTCGCCTGTAGTAGCCCACTGGCCAAGCTTGGAACCTGTAGAACTCAAATCTGTTCCCATCCACCTTTAGACCTTCCCGCAGAAATGCCGAGGTAAAAATCTTCGTGAGAAGTACGGCGCGATACAGGCCTAGTTTCAGACGCTATAGTAACACTTTCTTAGTACTAATACAACCAGGTGTTACAGCAGAAGCCGACACATCAGAACTAACTAACATCAAGTGTTGGATTCTGCTGCAATACCCTGTATTTATTCACGCATACACTCTTTCAACCTTCACTGCGCGGCCTTGGGTATTGCATCAATCAGACTTTAATGAACGCCTGCGAAACAACGGTCAAAAAGTCAGGCCTAAAGCTTGAAAAATCACAATAAGCCAGCAGTTAATTTTATAACGAACATCTGGAATAGACCCCTAGGAAGTTTTCGGTGCGGAGGCAGTCAACACGTTTAAAAATCGTCTTGACAAACATTGGGAGACACACCCCCACCCACAGCTAAGAATACTTTCTTCAGGAGTCACAAACTCTTTTAACGGCCAAAGCTCCAGAGGCCATCTTAATTTATAACTTTTACTTCTCTGCCTAAACTAAACGTCACCAAGCTCCGCAGATCTGCAGCTACAAAACGTGCTGCAAGATCGTTTTTTTAGCCCGAGATTTTTTTTTCTTTCCTCGGATATCTAAATGCTACTAACATAACGGCAGTATAGCTCATAGGGAGCCGGGGCGTAAATCTCGGCGGCTCTCAGGGAATATTTATGTTGGTCCGTCTACTGCCGACAGTCTGATCTAATTTCCTTTTCATAATTTTCCATGCCCTGAAACCTGTTTTGGGATTCTTTGCCACCTTACGGAGACCCTTCGGCCGTCTTTAAGCCGGAGATTTTCTGCCAAAGCTTGCGCCTCTTTGGCAAAAAAGTATTTACAATTGCTACAAAACAGTAACGGGAGCTTGCGGCCTTGCTAAAAATCCGAATTACAGCATTATTGGAGCAACTTCACTCGCCGTAGGGCCGATGACCGTAAAGTCTTCAACAAATGTCTCAGGACCTCGGGCCTTATATATAAAGCCACCATTAAAAATCTGTGCGGCAAAGGCCCACTGGACATAAATTACCTACCACATGAGGCTCTCTGGAAGATATCTATAAATAAATATATGGTTCTAACTTTGTATTCCCACGTATATTTTTGCTCTGCATTTGCTCTTCTTAAGCTGTTATTTAGCCTCACAGTTTCGATACACCCAAGTTTACTCCGTAAATACACTCACTGGAGCAGGAAAATAGACGCCTGCGCCGCCTACCCTTCACCTGCTCAATAAAAATACTCATTGGGGTCGGCACAGGAGGTTTGCGTGTTTACAGTTCTTCCATTAGCTTCGGTCTCTTTCTCGTGCATATACACTGCAGCCGAGCGTTCGGCGTCTGCAGCGTCTAGTGTCATCTGAAGATATGCGTGCAATTTGTGTGCTCTTCTCGCCATTATCGTTATCGCATTGCAGTCTGCAGATGAACATTTGAATTCCTCATCGTTTTCTGCAATCTGAACATGCCATTTGTAATCTCTTCTTGCCGTTATAATAATCGCGTTGCATTTCGATTCCTCGTCTGTTGTAATCGGAATATGCCATGTCTCCGTTATAATTATCGTATTCACAGATGAGCATGTGCATGGAATCTGTATCGTCTTCCGAGATCTGACTACGCCTGCTGTATCTTTGTGTCTCGGTTACACTTATCGCCCTGCAGGCAAATGTTTGCATTTACAGTCGTCTCCTGGGACCGGAACATGTCGCTCACTTCGCCGGTCGCCGCTATAGTTATCGCATTGCATGTTGCGCGCCCGTTACATAATGCCGTACGCCGTTGTCACAATCCATGCATGTTCGTTTAGCACGCTACGACCATCGCAAAATCTTGTGCAATATCTAGTGCGTATAATGTTCAAAACTATTCACGTTACTTTTATTGCTGCACATGTGTTTTTTTTTTCGTGTAGCATGTAATTAATGCCTGCTATGGCACTAAATAAATCTTATGTGTGTAGTTGTGCAAGTGGAAAGTTATTAGCTAAATGTTTGACCGTCAACCACCCCAATTTTCATTAACTGTCTTGGACTAATAACATACTCACTCTCTGTATGAGAGATGGGAGGTGATGGTGGTAGAATTCGTTGTGTAGCAGCTCAGTTACGACATTTGTTATTTTTGCCTAGTATGTATATCATGTTATCAAAACATTAGAACACTGGTCATTGTTCACTTACTATTACTTGGTTTACTGTAGTTATGGCTGCAATTCCCAATTACCTTCCCTTCCCCCCTCCCCCAGAAGAGTTTATGTCGAGTTTTTCTATTTGTCAGCAAGATAACTCAAAAAGTTATGGACGGATCTTTACGAAATTTACAGGGATTGTGAATCATGTTAAGAGGAGCAGGTGATCAACTTTTGTTAAAAATCCGTTCTACCATTTGCATGTTTGTCTGCGTCTTTTTTTTTCTTGGTAACATAACTCAGAAAATTAAGGACGGATTTGTATTTTCGTGAAATTTACACTAATTGTTAGAAATATTACGTAGAACAAATGACCCAATATTGGTGATCTGTGCGTCCGTTTATTGTTTGTGTGTGTGTTTGATATATGTAATGTTTGTTAGCAGCATGATCCAAAAGCTACGAGTTTATTTTTACGAACTTTGCAGAAATTGTTAGAAATAATAAAAGACACAAACGATTAATTTTTGATAATGATTGGTTCGTCCTCTTGTGTGTTTGATTAATATTTAGGATATTATTTGACGGAACATAACTCAAAAGTAATGGACGGATAGTCATGAAATTTGTAGGCATTATTAGAAATGGTAAAGGGCACAAATTAATGTTCCCAAATTTTTGTGATTATCAGTTTGTTCGTTTATATGTTCGACTATAGGCCTATGTTTGCGTTAGTGTTTATCCGAATATAATTTAAAATTTTATGGACGGATCTTCAAGAAACTGTGGAAACTGTTATTAGTGTTAAGGGCACAAATGACCAAAGTTTGGTGATGACAAAAAGAAAAAAAGGAAATCTTAGTTTCAGGACCAATATGATTTTTCGTCAACATTTCATTGTTTGGAGGAGGTATGCACTCTTAGTGTCATCAAGTCGCGCTATAGAAATGTATCATCAGTTTACAATTTACCGTGTGGGTCTATTGGAATCAGGCCCGTTCTTTTTGTAGAGGAAAATTGCTTTGCCTTCGGCTCGACAGCAGCTAATAGATGTTCTTTGAAAATCAACTTGAAAAATTGTCCCTCGGTAATAGACTACTTTATGAGGTCACTTTTACTCGGTTTTATTACCGCCGCTGTCGCCTGCTGCGATATTTATTAGCGCGCTAAAAGTGAATAAGATGATGAACTTTGCGTCAGTAACCTGGGAGAAAAAAACATTGCTCAACTGCGTTTGCTTAAAGTGGAAGACTGAAATTAAATTTGAGAAGGTTATTTCCTGCTCTCACTGTGCCATCGTCAATATTTTATTTCTTGCCGTGACGTGTGATGTGAAGTTAACCATCGGTGGCAAACGGCAATCGTTATAACAAAATTTAAAGGTCGCTTTCATACCGTCACAAACGCCGTGAGGTTTTGTCTTTACAGTGAACATTATTTCCCAAATACCCTAATTGCCATCTCTCAAGAGAGAGCGCCACTTTGAGCCCGGCTCTCCCTATGCAAAGGCTTTTCCCCAGTACGAATAGTCGTCGATTGTAAAGAACTCTTGTGGCAAAATGACACAACGTGGTAAAAATGGGGTTAATTTAGTTCATTACAGCCCGTAGAGTTGCATGGCGAGGCTGGCTTGTATTCGCCGTGTCTGTGTGTCAATCCGTCCGAGCCTCGTTCTGGGAAGCGTTGTTCCATTTAATTTCGTTCGCAGAGACTTTCGCTTCGAACCTCGTTCCCAATCTTGCTTTTCATTTCCCTTGGCAATTAATTTGTATTTTGTATGCCACATCTAGTCCACGGAGGTAGGACTTGGCATGGGTCGCAGGCTGGGAAGTCCCGATGTTCGGTTTGAGTTACTTTTAGGACCGTTGCCATCCAGTCTAGTATAGTCGGGTACCCAATAGTATACCAATGTTATACCCCCATCGTCGAATGGGACGTTCGCCGTAAAATTTAGTTATGTTTGCACTTCCTGCGCTAAGGGGAATTGCGCCACATGGAGGAACGTATTTGTTACATCAGCCCTAGTTGAGTCTTAGAAAACATTTTCGTTCATATTTCCCTTTCTCCTATCATTCGTTATTTTGTTGTTCCCAGTCTCTTCCGACTGGTTATCTTGGCACGGTTTGCCGTGCTTAACACTCTCCAGTTTCCTTAACGTGCTCTCGCTGCGCAGCATCGACTGGCGTAGTGAGGGCCAGTCATGGTAAGCCTTAACTCGTCTGGAATATTATACACGTGCCTTGGTTTTGCTTCGTTTGGTCGAATTTCAACGTAGATCCTAACTTTATTGTCCTTGAGACTTCTGAAAACTTACCTAACACTGTTCCTTAGAATGGCGTTGTCAGCCGTCTCATGCGTACTCTGGTCGCGTGCAACACCTAGCTGCAACACGGTCCACAGTGGTGTTAACATGCGATATTCCTCACTTAAGTCCAGTACAAATCAAGCCTATTGAGCTTAGCCTCGCATGAACCACCGCGCCCAGACACTCGGTAGGTTCCACGTCGCTTAACATTCTGGTTGTATGTTATGCTTCTTATTGCTTGCCGTCGCAGTGATTAGGAATGCTCAATTTTTTCCCCTGTAGTAATAATATATAGTACTAATAATTTTGAGCTAAACCTCGTCTATCGTGGATGTCTTTTTGTCTTCTTTAAAATAACTCACTTCAATAATCTTGGATTAGTAGGTGATCATTACGGTTCGGCCCGGTACAATGATAGTTTTAAATTTAGTTGTGAGAAGGATGACTGTCGTTCTAATTCAGGGTATTGATCAGTGCCAGAATACCTATTTCAATATCTGTTATCGCCTGGTAAATATTAATACTATTTTTTATTCGCGTTAATGATTTTGAATGACATGGCCTCGACGAACGTACCTACTTAACTGTGTAGCCGTTGTTCCTTGTTGTTCTCTATTTCAATATTTAAATTTCAATGGCCGTCCACCCATTTCTTTAACATTAGAATAATTCGACAGCTTCATCTATAGGCGCATTAACAACAACTTACAATGAGCAACACGGTTGGCCGGGACGAGCCTCGCTTGCTGCCGTGTTTGTCCCGTTATAAGGAGCAGTCGCCGCTCCGTATTATTCAGGCCACACGAATGGAAGACGCTGCCACTGATGCGCCTGGTGTGGCCGGCCACTCGCTGTACGGACGCCAGTTTTTCCGTGGCGCTGCGTTCCTCCAGGAGCTTCTGCCTCCCTGCCTGCCCTTCCCAGGCAGCGAGTAAAAGGGTCACTAGGTCAGAGAATTCTATCGTCTTCCCGACTTGGATATTGTCCGCGGTGCATTCCACGGTCTTGGTTCAGTTTGCGCTGTAAGTGATCGTTGTCCTCGAGAATTTGCTGGAAACCTTTCCACACAAAAACTTTGAAAATTAAGCTCCCCCTCCTGGTGGATCATCTTCATCAAGCGCATCCGTTTGATCCGAGCACACCAACGCCAGTGGGTGAAACCAAGAGTAGTAGACTCCGTATATGATGAAACTTCTGCATGACTAAATCATATACTTGAAGTGACGTCGTGCGTTTGTCAGATTAAAACATTCCCGTCGTTGTAGGCGTTTACTGACGTAGTAATGTAAACCTGGTAGAATCGCCAATTACGCTTCAGAGGTTCATTCCTCTATAGTACTCTTCTTTCAATATCTGAGTTCCACTCCCTCTGCTTTCAAAAACACAAGTTGTCCAGGTGTGGACAGTATATATATATATATATTTTTTTTTCGTTCAGAATTATGTTTGCGTTTCGTAATACGACCTCTTGGATATTGCGTGGAGGCATTGCCTTTTAAAAAGCTGAGCCATGTATACCAATGCACGACGTGCTCTTACAAGAATGAATTATAGTGCTATGCGACATACGTGCACAGCAAAGCGAGTACCTACATTATTTCATACACTATTACACATTGGTAGAAGTTACTCTCGTATATCTGTTATTACATAATTAAAATTTGGTTCTTGTATGCCACGTACGACAGCATATATGGCAGCTTGTCGCATATAGCTTCACTTGCCAGATTCGGTATGGGTTAACTGCTTTGCATCTTGCGATGACATTCTTTGGCGCTGTGCCTCTACCAGTTTGAGTTGTAGAATTTCAGCTTTAATCCTTCAATTAGCTCTTTAATCTGTGATGTTGCAACCCGGAAGATCATATTAAAATTACTTCATTTCATCTTTCTTGTATAAGAAAAACTCCCTTACGAACGCGTATGGCACTCTGCGCTCTACGGATGAGTGTCAGCTGGAGTCCATTTTATTGAAGCAACAGCTCTCATTCGCAAAACAGCCTTTTTTCCTGGTAACCTGTAAAAGCAGACGTGGAGCACAGGCTACGTACCGGTATTCCCTACGACAGTACCATCTGCAGGTGAGACGGGCTTGTGGCTGACCAGTAAGCGACGGGCGGCTTATGACCTGTAGGACCCTGGAGCCAAGACCTCGTGCAGCAACAACAGTCTTCAGTAAAACGGGCAATATTCGTGCTGTTTTTGCTGTACTTGCCAATTTCTGTGTTTGGTATAGGCTGAGTGTTTTCAACGTGCCATGACATGTTTCGTTTTGGGTAGTTCATTATGGGTATTGTTATAGGGAGTCTCAACTCTGTTCTATTATCCATGAAAACCTCTCGTCGGAGAGAAATAAATCAGCTGTTTTCTTTCTTTTATTTCTTTTCTGTTGGTCCAAAGTTCAGTGGTCCTCCACGCGCATTTTTTTTTTCTTTTCCTCTTTCGAAACACGTGCATGAGACGGTTACTTGAGATTGTCAAAGAAACGGGTTTCCTCCGCTCCGCGTCCAAATGCGTTACCTGCATCTCCATTTAATAAGTAGGCCAAAAGCGCCTAATAAGTAGGTAGATCCTCAAAATTTGAAAACGTATCTGAAAATTTACGAATGGGACTTGCTGAGCAAATGAAGTTCAAGACTATCACATGAGAAGATGAATACCTGTATTGGAGACACGCAGTTGTATCTACGAGCGCTCTACTGTACATTCGGCTGATTAGCTGGGGAACTTTTTTCATATGGCCATCGTGTGAACCTGCACGCGGGGGAAATTATTGGGGGGGGGTGTTGAAATTAAGTAATAAAGGTTTAAAGCATAGTGACGGCCGTAGCTGATCCGAGCGACTATTCAAGGTCTTAAATGAATCAGTAATTGTATGGGCATCCATGAAGTGTTTATTTGTCAATTGTAATGTATTGCTACGTTTGACATCAATTAAGACATTTGTGCTGGAGGGATTGCAATTTTCTCGCTACAGTGTGTTCGTTGTCTCCGCAGGGGATATTCTGGCGGACCCTATCCTTGTCAGAATATCTTGGGGCCTCACGCCCCCACGGTATCCTGAGTGATTTTTCCGCCGGGGATGATTCATCTGCCCGCATGCAGCTGCTACTGAAAAAGTTTGTACAGTTAGGCAGGTGGGGTGAGCCGGCGATCGAAGTGACCGACCTGCTCCGCGGGGTTCCTACGTATCTCTTCGCGTGGGGAGGGCCACGGAAGAAGCCGACTCAAGTGTATTTCTTCTGTCTTTTCCTCTTTTCAGTCTTCGTCTCTTTGAGATACTTTGCGCCTTGTTTCTGTACCCGTATTAGTTCACGTGGCCGATGCGAGACAAATAATGTGTCATTGAACTCATAGTTTTGGATGTCACTTGTCCGTGGTGTGTTACGCCCACGGCGGGCGCAACGAGCCTCGCAACTTGGATCATACTTTGTGTGTGCAGTGGTAAACCAAGGAGCTAGAATACTACTATTGCTAATTATGCAGTACTCCGTGTTCATAGTACTAGGAGAAACGGTGAAAAACTTGTTTCTGACCTGCATTTCACGTAAAATACTGATAATTTTTCAATGTATGAACATAGCGATAGTTGTGTGTAGAGCGGGAGTGAAAGCTAATATTTTGGGAATCTTTGAAATGCATGCATCCTTGCATAATTGGACTTAGGTTGACTATGCAGTGACTTAGTAAACTATTGTTAAACTATACGCCAAACGCTAAAATATCGATGGCCCCACGGCGACCCCAAGGGGTGGGTATTCCGAGCGCCTCTCCCCACGGAATGTTGCATCTGACCGTAGTCCCTGCTGTTAAGGTTTATTCGTAGAGTTAATTGGGTCCTCTCTACTTCCTGTTCTGTTTTGTGAGGTGGGCAACCTATGTATGGGGGTTAGCGGTTCATCTCGTGGATTCCTCGATTCTGTTCTGTTGTTTTAAGCCGTACCGTTTTTTCAGGAGGGGGCACGGAAGGAACCATCCGCGCGAGGATTTCTTTCTTCTGTTTCGTTCTCCTTGCGTCTCTTAGAGATTCGTGGCGCCGAGTTTTCACGTACAGTAGTAACGCTCTGGCCCAGCTGAAAGTTTTTGGAAAGATTGCCGAGATAAAATATTCATATTGAAGGGAACATATTAGGCCTAACTGAATGAAATACAATGCTAGAACGTCAAACAGCGGCTACGATAGTGGGGAAACAAATACATAAATAGAACTTATAAAAGTAGCACTTGTCCTCAGGGGTATATTCTGGCGCCCTATCACTGTTAGAATATTATATATATGGGCCTCAGGACCCCAAGGGCTGTCCCAACTGTCTTCTCCGCAGGGCGTGTTGCAGCTGGCCGCAGTTCCTGCTGAGAAGGTTAGTTTCGTCAGGTTTGGTAGGCTCCCTATACTTCCCCTTCTGTGTCGAGAGGTGGGCCGTTGATCGAGGTGGCCGACCTATACTGCTGGGCTTCTACCTTCTACTGTGCGGAGGGCCGCGGAAGGGACCGTCTGCCCCTCACCCCAGGGGACATAGGATGGGCCATGAGCCATAGGCCATAGGGTTTGGTTAGTTTAGGTTCGTCCATCCTAGGCTATGGGGTTAGGCAACCCCAGATGCCCCGTGGAGGTTACCTCAGCCTTAAGCTAGGCCTTCGGGAAGTACGTCTATCTTTCGTGCCCACTTTGCTTCTTTCCCGATTTCATACTCCTACTTGCTCATGCTTTATTCTGTTCTTCCTCTTCTTTCCAGACTTGCTGTTCCCATGGGCGTTGATCCTGTGGGGAAACATCTTCGTGCTTGGGCTCCCCGTTTCTCTTGGCATACTATATGTTCCTTGTCCTTCCCTCTGTGATATCGTTCTGCTCGGAAATGGAGGCTTCAACTTCCTAACTATAACTAACTACCTAACTAAGAGACAGTCTGCTCGGGCATTTCTTTCTTCTTTTTCTCGTTTCGTTTTGCATTTCTTTCCCCTGTCTGTGGGCATAGCTGAGCGAAACCGTTCAGCCGTGCCCGGGGATTGGAGGTGCATATTTTGTGCCTTTTTCCTATCAGTAGCGCACTGACCACTTAGAAATCACCCGAGTTCGCTTATAATTTGAGACCTACCGGCAGAAAAGCTAAGATAAAAATCATTGATCATTTAAAACGAGACATACCGTACTTCACGTCCTAGTGGCGTACGAGCCTGTGTTAAACCGCAGGAATAGTTCGGCGCGATATAGACATTGTGTTCCTAATCGCCAGTAAAGTTTGTACTTCTACTCCTATTTCAGCAGAAGTAAAACTTTTTTACTACATCAAATGTTCACCGTAACTTAGCTGTAAGTGTGCTCCCGTTAGTGAAATAAATAGTTCTTTTTTCAACGCTGGACATATTGTAGGTATTGCATGTATCATACCGTGCGCATGTTATCCATAATATCCTGCTTTTTTTCGAGTCCTGTTGAACTCCTCGAACATTCCACCTTCCCAGGATCGAGTGTCCGTAGAACGCTCCCGAGTATGCATTGTAGCTGAAGATCGCCACAAATCCGTCACCACTAGCTGCCACCATGCTGACAGTGATTCTAATTCCTTTCTATGTATGTATTTAGGACGTGGAAAAACTAGGAAGCACTCAATAGCTTGCGTCGGTGCAAGAATGAGCCTGTCCCAATAACTGGCATTCGTTAACTGCGCGTGACAGTGATCATAATGGCCTGTCGGCAGTCATCGACGTCTGTTGGGCATTGCATATAGTATTTATGTGCGTCATTGCATGCCATCGCTACTAGAAAGCAGCATTTTTTATGCTTTCGACCTTAAGAAATACTATTCCATTTTTTGTGTCACTGGGGATCTCTCCAAGAACCTATATTTTTTTGCTCCGTGTTCCCTTTAATTAGTACGTCATTGCGGATTATGTTGGAAAATTCGGTGTCTGTGAAATGATTTCTGGCGCAAAAGTAGCGTTTCGTCGCACCTTTTGCAATGGCCATTCAAATATAAGCTGAAGATCTGTTTCTTTTTTTTTTTTGGTGTGCGATGTACGATAGTAACTTGTGAACGCATATTGCCCATTTTTCTGGAAGCTCCCAATAGTGCCAGTCTATCGAAAACTAAAGGATTACGTACTTTGTGCGTTTTTGCTCTGAATCGGTTTAAAGTTTGATTGATGCGTTGTGGTTGATGAAAAACAACAGGGAATGAAAGAAAGCTGAGTCATGTAGACAAAACCCGTAGCCATCGACTCGATAGAAATCATGCTTAGGTACGTTTCTGAGTTTTTAAAGCGATACTTAGAAGTTTTTACGTTGACTTTTTGACCCACTGCATTTTGGGTCTTGTTTTTTATAACCACAACACAAAACCTGGGGAAATTATACCCTATATACGACTGCGTGCAAAGGTCATTAGAGCACTGGAGTGGCATTGAAATTTCTCTATGCCTTTCTTTACTCCGTGGAAAGAAACTACAATTGCCGCAATTTTAGCCTTACCGTACCGTGTCTTAGGCGCCGTTGTTGACTGCAAAGAATAACAAACGATCGCGCTTCCGGCAATTCGCTTTCCTCCTGACCTCGTTGTGAGCAGCCTTCTGCCACCGTGTCCGGACCTGTGCGAAACGCTCCAACTTACCTTCTCCAAGTCCCATTGTAACCAAACTGTGCTACTTGGCTAAAGAAGAAAATATCTTTACCACTTGGAACACAATGCGCCAAAGAACCTTGTAGCTAATTAACACAACCTGATTCAAATGCTGTTTACCATAGCCAGCCGATTTCCTAAGTTGTAAACTATTTTTTAGTCCCTTGAAGAAATGTTTCTTTAAATACCTATTCCGTGTCATAACTGGTACAATCATCTTATCAAATTAAAAATGTATGTTTAGAAACCACGCTTCTTTAGAAACTAAGACTAGTAGCTGTCTCCGCTGCTGGATATAATGATGACGCCAATAGCTTGCGGAACAGCCCGCGGTTTCTGGATATGCAGCACCGACTGGACTCTCTTGGGTTACTACGTCGGAGGTTAAACCCCTTAAAGAAAGATTTTTTTTTTCGAAATCGTGACAGTTTAGAAAGGAATAATCTGCAAACACTAGGCAACTGCTAGACTAGTGTAGGTACTTGGATTAGTAGCTTATGGGGCTAATATTCGTCTCATCCCCCACTTGAATTTCAGAATTATATTAATATATTTTGATTCGCTGAAAATTACTGATTTAGAATATATAGGTCTTTATTTGTGGAAATTCTGTTTTGTTTTATCAAATTTTGGTCTTTTCAGCTTCTTAATTGACCCGTCGGAGCGCGCTGCTGCTTTAGGTTTTTTACATGCGTATGCGTAAAAGCCAAATTCGCCCCACTTAAGGCTGTACCTACATGTCGGGTAGTTAGGCATAAACCTCTGTTTAGGCCGTACTATCGGGTAGTTAGGCAAAAATCTCTCTGATTCACCCCTCTTTAAGCCGTACTGCCAAGTATTTAGGCATAAACCCCTTCATAATATCGGGCAGGTTAGCTAAGGCGTAGGTCTGGTTTGCCTAATTCCACAAAAAAATGGATGTCATTTTCGTTTCCAGCACGCCCCAATTATGCTAGAAATCACTTTCTTATCCTATAACTCGGGTGGGGAATAAGACGAATATCAGGTATTGTTCAAGTTGTTATAGCTGTTGCAGATATATTTAAAATGTACCCTGTATTGGTATAAAATAGTTTCACAGAGGAATGAAAAAATATACTAATGAGGATTGTTTGGAGGTGCCCACATCCTGTGATAGCGGGAGTCGCATCTCCAGGACTTCTCTACATTATTAATCTAACCTTAATCAGGCCTTTAATTAAGACACCTGCAATGCTTTCATACCGACTTTGCTTTTGTCTTACAATTACGAATTTGTAATCCTTTCCTTCCGGTTTTTTCGTAACTACTGATCCCGTGCTTTTGTGGTGGTGGCACGTGCAGTGATTGGTTCATGTGTGAATCAGCGCTGCCGAATCGAAAGCGGTAGTTATCCGATAGTTTGGGGAACAAGGAGTCGGACCCTCGCTTGTCCCAGGAGTCGGACCCTCGCTTGTCCCAGGAGTCGGACCCTCGCTTGTCCCAGGAGTCGGACCCTCGCTTGTCCCAGGAGTCGGACCCTCGCTTGTCCCAGGAGTCGGACCCTCGCTTGTCCCAGGAGTCAGACCCTCGCTTGTCCCAGGAGTCCAAATCAGAATTGGACTTGGGCTCCACAACCCTGGTTTGAATTAACACGTTAACTGTTCATGCATTCGGTTCGCCGTAGTTGGAACATTACGACGTGCCCACCGGTTGGTTTATTTAGTCAACCCTTCATTGTTTATTCGCGGTGCATTTATTCAACGATCTTTATTTAGCCAGTGACTCTCCAAAGCTGTCAGGTTTAAGCAATCCTTTAAGGTCATGCAGTGTTTCAAACAGTGCTGCTTTTATTGAGAAGCTGGCATTTTAGCATCAATACGTTTTTTATTGTTTATAAAATGGCATGCCAACTTGACAGACGCATCCAGAAAACGCTTCGGATTGTTGGATGCATACCGCTGTGTATTTTGTGACATAATGTGCGTGTTTAGTGCGAGCTCTGAGTATGACTCAATACTGTGTTCCCTTTACTCCTGCGTCATGTGATATTCAATGACCATCAGCTTTATTTGTGGTCTTGTGGCTGAGAGTAAAGCCAGCCCTCTGTTGTACGGATACTCAAAACTAATTATTTTGCTTCTCTATTCTTTTCCTTCCAGTGTTTGGTGTGCGATCTACGCAAATGTAAATTGGAACAGTGTAGAAAGTTGCTTTACGTAGAAGTATGTTTTCTGTATGTTTTAGTGTTTACACTGTGATCCCGTTTAGGTTAAGAAAATCGAGCGTCTTGTTAAAAGTACTAGGGCACTAATTCTCCCGTGTATAAGCATTGCGTAACAACATGTAGTTGACGAGCTTGTTGTAATGCAGGCCGAAATTAGCTTACTGTGAGAAGGGTTCGCTCATCGGCGTTGCGCAACCGCGATGGCCATCAGTTTTCGCTTTTGCTTGAGGCCCCGAAGAGAAACGCCCTAGTGTTTGAAGAAGAAAAGAAAGCTTCTGTGAATGATGGTGCCTGTATCATGCGGTCTACCAAAAGCACTGCATGTGTATACCTAAGCTGTTGGGCATGGTATCCGTGGAGTATTTCGATAAAGCTCTACAGTGCACGAATTGGTCTCGTAGAGAGCCAGCTGCATCTAATTGGGGACTTGTTTCCTGCTTTGTAGCGCGTGCCCGCCCGTGGTTTATAACTCTTGACCTCCTGAAACTTCAGGTTCAGAGTCTTCGTTGTCCATCAATAATTTTCCTTACTGTTCAGCCTGTTCTGTTCACTCAGTGCATAAACTGACCCACAGTATTGCGCAAACGTTTAGAGCATCTCCTGTAGCAATAGAAATGCCGTTTGAGTTTTCAGAGAAGTTCAGTACGAACTCGCGGCCTTCGATACTTCAAACTGGTTGTGCTATCAGGAAACATTGTCAGTGTTGAAATATTTGGAAAGTTGCAAAACGCAGTAACAGCCTATTTTCTGTTGCTTGTCCCGTCTTACAGCTAGACTTGTAGGTAGTTTACTTAGAGCCAAGTTTCAGTCATGAATGGTTATGTTTACTTATAGTCGTAGCTAGTCAATTGGTTTATATACCTTAGAGTGATTTTTGCCTGGTCTTCCAATCCAAATTTAGTTCCACTCCTGCAATGTCACTGTGCAAAACGTCAACGTTTACGATTGTATTGTTGTCTCAAGTTGAATAATGATGAAGGCACTTTATGACACTCTCCTTATACAGAGTCTTGTAATAAGATGAGCTGAATTATTATCAAGTGTATTTCTTCAATTTTTTTATACCAACTTGCATAATGCATTCGTTACATGTTGCAGCTAGCGGTTGAATCGTAAATAGCTTTTTCTCTCACAGCGTACAACAATTTACATTTCAATTAGCGGTATTCCTGCGACAAAGTCACATTCACTAATGAAAGGATTAACTTTTATAAGGCATTTCATGATTTCCCTAGAAGCTTTCTATATCTGCCCTCCGGTTCATAGTTGCGGGGATATATTTGTTATACAATTCGGATCTTTTTCAAAACGGCCGACATGTAGAAGAAAATGAACTTGTGCCGATATCTCCATCGGTCGATCTTGTCGCTCGAGAGCCCAGGATTTTCCAGCCTCAAGCATCGCACAGAAAAGACTTCTTTGCTTCGAGTTTTTCTGGCGGATAACCTACATCTGCTGGGCAGCGAGGGATCGGCTGGTAGATTAGATGGAATGTGTCGATGCTTTCTTTTTCCCGCCGCAAGCTATTCTTTGTTCAAAAAATCGTACTTTTTATCTCGGAACAAAGGCTTGAAGCCTTGGTCCACTGCAAGGATATATCACTATTGAATATATTGCTGCATACTCAAAGCGCTTCGGAAAGAAATTTCCGACACATTCTTCTTGTGTATTTCACCTGACGAGTTTATCCCGATGAGCATGCTACTGGTAAACGTTGAACATTTATTGTTTCGCAAACGTTGCGTCTTCCTTTCAACCCTGCGTAGTTTTTGCTAGCGCTGTAGGTTTTCTCCGCTCGTGTTGCAACGTCGTGCTTCTGCTTCTTAATTGTGGCTTCTTCGATCGCTTATTTTGACCGGGATAATTTCATAGAGCACCTGAAAAACGAGTGTTTGGAATGATATTCGGACGAATTGAAGCTAATCTGATTGGATATTGCAATGGAAGTCGGTGAATCGAGCAGAATTATAGTATCGTTATCGTTCATTATCCTCTCCAGGGGTATATTTTGGCTGGCCCTATCCGTGTCAGAATATATATACAGTATATGCGGGCCTTACGAACCAAAGGGCTGCCCCGAGTCCCCCTTCCGCAGGTTATGTTGTAGCTGGCTGCAGTTCCTGCTGAGAGGTTAGTTTGTTAGGATAGCTGGGTTCTCTATACTTCCCTTACTGTTCCGCGAGGTGGCCCGCCGAATGGTGGTGAGCGACACATCCATACCATGGGACTAGCTCCCGTGTGTGGGGCCACGGAAGGGACCCTCCGCACGAGTGTTTTCTTTCTTCTGTCTCTTTTTCTTTTCTTTTTTTATTTCTTTCACTGTGCCGCATGGTTGTGCGAATTCGTTCAGCCGAGCCGCGTTGTATTGCAGATGCTTTGCGCCTTTTTCCCGCCATTAGTAACGCACTCGGTCGACTGAGACTTTCCGGCAAGATTGCTGAGATGAAAAATTCATATACTAAAGCGACATAATAAACTAGCTGAGTCTCACTGCTTGGATCACGTAGTATGACGTGAATGCGGTGGTAAAATGAGTGTAATAATAATAATAATTTACTGCCCACGAACTTTGATAGATCACACACAACTGCCACATAGCTCATATTTCTATTCACTCTCGCGATAGTCATTTTCGTTTTACTTTTCGTGGCTTGACAAATTCTTTACCATATTTTAAAATTAGAAATCATGCTAGTAGGTATATCCGCGTTCAGAAATATGCGCAACAGACGTAAATATATAACTCAAATATTAAGGGTGTGGATGGAACTTTTGTAGTTTCTCGTTGATAATAAAATAAAATCTTCCTCTTGCCAATAATGGACTTCGACATTGTTCAATTCGTTCGGTCTGGCTGGATCCACAACTGACGTCATATTATTTTATGTCTTCGCTTTACTAGTGTATGTCAATTTTACAACTAGACAAA
>LQNS02278125.1:28688558-28703862 GCA_001587735.2 Parhyale hawaiensis
AAAGGTTTGGAATCAACGGTATCTCAGCTACACCTTACTGGGATATCTTACCAAGATTTTCGGAAATTTCAACATCTTCAAATTCGACCATCTTCGACCTCCCACCTGATGAGCCGAGGTAGTACGGCGAAACGCGCGTCGTGGGTAACCAAATTTCTAAAATGCTTCTCATCGTATTCTTCAATTAAAAGTAATGCCATCTCAAGATAATAATAATAATAATAATAATTTACTGCCCACGAACTTTGATAGATCACACACAACTGCCATGACTCAACATAACTCATATTTCTATTCAATCTCGCGATAGTCATTTTCTTTTTACTTTTCGTGGCTTGACAAATTCTTTATCATATATTAAAATTAGAAATCATGCTAATATATCCGCGTTCAGACATATGCGCAACAGACATAAATACATAACTCAAATATTAAGGGTGTGGATTGAACTTTTGTAGTTTCTCGTTGATAAGAAAATAAAATCTTCCTCTTGCCAATAATGGACTTCGACATTGTTCAATTCGTTCGGTCTGGCTGGATCCACAACTGACGTCATATTATTTTATGTCTTCGCTTTACTAGTGTATGTCAATTTTACAACTAAACAAATATTACAATTTCAATATACGGACAAAATTCGGTCGAACGTCGCTCCTTCTTCTCTCACATATTTAAGTACGCGGTTAGACCGCTTCATTCTACAAGACGTGCTCGTTGGGACCAGGCTCTTGTTCTTTATTTCTAGCAAGCTTGGATACTATCGTTTACACGTAATTTTTGCTACGGGCGTACTGCATGATATACCCATAAACTGATCATCACCATACTAGCTGTATTTGAAGAAGCATTATAGACAAAATTGATGGTGACGTTAACGAGTAAAGTGTCCTAGAAGATGTCACTAGCATTCCGCGCGCCGTCTTCTCGCGCAACGGTTAACTTTGGAAAGTGGCGCCAGCTGTCGATATGCCGTCCAGTCTGCTCTCTCAATCTTAACTGCCTGATAAGCGGTTGTGTGGACTGGTGCTCGCTTCAACGCTTCCGTGCAATTTTTGCCAACAAAAGTGAAATGCTTGAGTTGAACGAGTGCGGTGCGTGCGTGATTGCTTAAAAAAATGCTCGCACTGTTGTGCTGGCGACCGTTATGTAATGAAGCTGTCGAGTACGCTGTTGTGATGCACGCGATGCATAGGTAATTGTGCCAGTGAGTAGGGCTGTTGCGGCGAGGTGTGGAGGAAAGGCAGGTATTGCTTAGTGTAGGAAGTTGGTAGCCTATAGAGTACTGATCCTTAAATGGGCCCTGGGGCAATAGAATGATCGGAGGGGACGACGAAACAGAGCATGCAGTGACATTAATAGGAGTTACTGAATTTAAAGCAGGTCTGAATTAGACTACATATCCGGTCGCTAGTCACGTCTAGCTCTAATTCAGGGTGTTTACAAGGTAGTAAAGTAGTAAAATCTGAGAGGTAGTAAAAAAAGTAGTAAATAGTAGCAAAATTTGCTGCTACGTAGTAAATTTATTTCTACTCACTGAGCATAACCGTGATTTCTATAAGTTTATTTCCGTGGCGTACTATGGGATACATGGTCCTATATTAAGGGGAGTTGACATTCCTCCGGCCCTAGTCATCCATTATTTGCTTGTTATCTGTTGTTTAATTATTTTTCCTGCATCCCAGAAGCTAAGAAGAGGTTAGTTTAAGGATGTGTGTTCATTTTGCCAGGATCTAGTTATTTTAGCGTGGTTTCAGATTATTTTACCACCAAATTTGGTTTTATGAGCTTGCCTATTTCTTGGTAAAATTACCCAATATTTTTTTTTACAGTGTAGGTACATGTGAGGTTCCCTAAGGTATAGTTATGCAATTATAATGTAGTAAAATCTTGTGTTGGAAAGGTAGTAAAAAGTAGTAAAAGGTAGTAAAATATGGTTTTCACATTTTTGTAGACACCTTGTAATTACCTCATTGTGTTTCATGATGCAAATACTGTACATGTTGTGTAAGTATTACAAAAAAGAATACCTCCGCGCGATGGAGACATACGGTACTTGATGTATCTTTGAGATGACTCGGATCAACTGGTCTGTTCCCAGACAGAGGTCAATGCTTAGGTCTCTGAACTCTTGGAGCCACTGCCATCCTAAAAAATAAAGTAGATCATTGAAATCAAGGGCGTCAAACGGAAAGTCGCAACTGTTGGATAAGCACTGCGACTATTGCTAGCTACGGCATATTGGTTGCGATAGTCTTGTTGGAATATTTAATCAGATTTACTGTAGAAAAAATGGTAAAAGAAAAAACAGCATTCGGTAAAATCAAATAAGTTATTTGTTGATTCACAAACTACGGAGAATGCTGTTCTTAATGCTTGTCCAGGTGATTTTGAATGAGTTGACTTGAGAGTTATTCGGTATTGATACCTGAGCTTCTGCTTATAATTACGCAGGCGATTATCGCCATCATCCTCGCTTTGAAAAGTCCAACTTTCAAGACGTCAATGTGTGCCTGAAGTACTTGAAGGTTTCGATAAGTTGCCCTCTGAGCTGTCTTCGTTCGAGGGAGAGAGAGCGAGAGACGGACGAGTCCGAGCTCCTGCAGGCGAGGCTCGTAGCTAGGGCTTGTTGCACAACCGAGGTCTTGGTCGCTTCTCGTTGGAATCTTTCAATTTGATCAATCTTTGGCAAAGAGCGGTGACCAGAACTGAAAATCCAATTCCTAGTTGGGGGACTAGCTCTATGTAAGGGAATGATTATATTCTTGTATACATATATATATACTAAAATTTTTTGGTAATGATTCCCAAGAGCTTTTCACTTCTACGCACTTGCATGATTGCCTCTCGTGCTTCAGGTCGCTTGCAGGTCACCTGCGATGATTATTCAACGATAATGTTGCTGAGTGACATATAAGCTCAGTGATCATCGTCAGCCAGTATTCTTATTATTGGGTCCGATGAGCAGCTAGAACGTGATATTTATCGACACTGAAGCTGATTTGCTTGGTTGCGTTCCATCTCATAAGGCGGTTTCGGTCTTCATGAAGCTCCGCTGCATCGCTGTCCAGTTGGGCACGGTTACAGAATTTAAATTCACCCGCAAATGCACCAACATCAATGAGGATGTTGAAATCAAGATCATTGTCGTAAGTGATGAACCAAACTGGGCCTTGCACGCTCCCTGGTGAAACACCCGATGAGACAGTCTAGTTGCTGGTCATTCCCTGGACTTGGCACTCGCCGCTGGCGGTCAGTGAGCCGCCTTATACACAACGTTAGCGCGAGTACGTAGTCACCTTGGACACCACGAGCGTGTAGTTTTTCTTATTAAGTGCTTATGAGGACTTGTCACAACCTTTCTGAAAGTCCAAAAATGAGTTCCACTGCTCTACCGTTGTCTTGAGAATCTGCTACTGTATTGTACATCCTCAGGTGATCGGTGATGCCCTACTTTTAAAGCCTTTTTTCTAATTTGCCTATGCATGTGAAGGAAGACTGAAGGGTCAGTAGTTACCATGGGTTTTTATTCCTATTTTTTTTTAAGTTAGTGAGCTTCTTTGCAGTCTCTGAATTTTGCCCATGCTCAGGGACTGCTTGAATAGGTCGAGCAGTGGTGCTGTGGTGATCGGTGTCGTTTCCCAGAGAACAATAGATTAATCTTGATCTGGGCCAGTGAACTTGTAGATAACGAGATGGGCTAATTCTCTGAAGGGCTCTTGCTGCCTGAAGAGATTAACATTTGTAGGTGCTATACACCTACAGCGATACTGGTTTCGGTAGATTTCTTACATATTCTACAGTATAGTGAAACGAGAGGTGAAATAATCAGTCTGGGCTGTGGCTTTTGCCTTTAAATCAGTGTTTCCATTTGGGGGTGCATATCAACCTTCGGACACCCTGTGGTTCACGCACGGACCCCCGACTGGTTCATGACGTTTGGAGCTTCTATGATAATATTTTATTATCAATATCGCGTTGATGATGTTAAATAATAACTCGTATAAATTTATAAAAAGAAAACTATATGTTTTATTGAATTATTATATAATTTTTTTAAATGAGAAAGTTTGACGATGATATACATAGTTACCCCGTAATGTCACTTCTTTCACCATAGAAAACGTTAGATATTTCTGCATAACGGTGATTGCAGCATAAGATTATTTTAGTTCAATGTAAACAGTCATTTGAGGAAGGTCTAAAATAGATCCATGACAGTTAGATGTGAAATTTTACTGTATTAGATTAGCAGTGATATCGCGTGAGCAATTATATTTTTAGCGTATGGTGTTTAGTTTCGACTTTTTTATATTAATTAAATGACATTGCGTTTGATGATATAAACATCTACAGAAATATACTGTGGCCATTCAGTGCATAATCCACGAAGCTAATTGCCATGTCGTTTTCACAGGAGGTGCGGAGAAACTATAGTTATGGAATCACTGCTTTAAATCGTTCTTGACTTCACTGTCGACTCGATTTACGTGATCTCCTAGGTGACGTAAGATAGCAAGGTTGGCAATTGTACAACCAGGTGTCAATGTACGAGACTAAGAATATCGTTTCTGGTGGATTGTCCTTATACGGTAGGTCAGGTGATCGAAGATGAGATCAAGAAGTTGCTTATCTGGGACTGTGTTGCACATTGTACTTTAGTGGATTTGGATTCTTAAGAGCATACAGTCATTCAATAATTGGTCAATAGTAGGTATTGTTTCCAATGGAGAGCTCAGTGCATCAAATTTCTTATAAAGAGCTCGCAACTTTCTTTTGTGCACTCTGGCCTTCTTATGCAAACATTGCTATCTCTTTTCAGACTCCTGTGCTTCCAGGCGTTATGAAAAATTCGTGCTCCACGGTTGCAGAGGTTCTTGTGCGGATACAATTGAGGTCTTTGAAATGTATGATTGAACCCCTTCTACTGTGTATAGGTCTGTTTCACTTGAACCATTTGAATCCCTTGAAAGTTATTTTACATTTTTATTTTATTTTGTTTTTGAGACGTCCATCCATGTCTCAATAGCGACAGGTAATTAATTTATAAACAGATGAAACAGATATGAAAAACAATTGAGTATTAGCATGTTAGCGGCAGCGTAGAGTACAGAAACAACTCTGCTTTAGCAGTCTTGCAATAAAGACGCAGGGCAAAAACAGCGGTACGTGGCGCCATTTAGTTAAACGTTAGGTACTCATCAGTCGATAAAAACGAACGTTTCGGAAAATCCGTCTTTAGCATAAAAGTTTGTAATTAGAATAAGAGAAGCGTTGATGCTAAAAAAAGTTTCAGTCCAAAAATGTTTCAAAACCAGTAACAAAAAGTGTTATCGTTAGAGCTGTATTGGTGGATGTAAATAGATATTCCTATCTGTTTTTAACGTGCACATTTATAATCATACTTTGAATATTTCTAATCGATGAAAATTATGGAACAGTTGGAGTGCTTCAGAGAACATCCAAGTGCATCATTTCTGTTTATGTCCCTGTGCATCATCAAAATTCTTCTTAAGTGTTTTTTTCAAGCACGTAACTAAAGTGGTTTGTATACATGAACTAGCAGACTCATAAACTTTTTTGTGAATCAGAACGATAATTGAATTATATACTGAATCTTCTACGGTGAATGCATTTTATGCATAATCACACGTCTATTTTGTTAGTGCAAACGCGCAATCATTATAGCCGAAAAACTGCACCCTCTCCTTTAATAACTTGCGTAGGTACATTGTCGTGCGCACACGGTTGAGTGTTTCGATGAAAAGACGCAACGTGTATGTTAACCCACACACAAGCCTAGGGTTAATGTCTTACTGTCTTACGTCATTAGCAATGTGATTGTGATCGTTTGTATTGTGCATATCGCAGTGTTTTTGCTAATCGATATGTTACCATATTTACACTTCAAAACATATATAGAATTCTCAACACGGCTTTTTGTTTCTATTTATAGAGCACATGCAAGCACGCAAATCTTAGCTGCTGTTTTTACTCTGTTCAACAGTTAGGTTGCTTGTTGTCAACAATCACTTCATTAGATAGTAAGTTTCTGCAATGACTAATGACCGTCAGTGCATAGTAATTGGCAATGACTTGCTCTTCATTGCATAGTAATTGGCGATGACTTGCTTTTCATTACACAAATACATTTGTTAACGTCAGTGTCAGGTTTCCTAACTGTGATGTAATATACCAATTACCTTCATATGTTTTTTTTTGACAATTCCCTAAAAAAACCGCTCGTACTTTCTTGGGTGCCTGATGCATGCACGTCGCGATCCTTAATTTTCTGTAATTGTTTTCTCTCTCGTTGACGCTCTGATGTTCAGTACTTACTTATTTTGGACTCCTTAACCGATGTAAAAGACTTGCAGCAATCCAGTATTTGGAAGTCGTTAGCTATAGCTGAAATTGGTTGTGTTCTTCAGCGTAATCCAGGCCTTTGCGACGTCTTTCTTTCCTGTACAATTTGCTTTCTTCTGGTTTCATTCTCATACTGATGATGATTGTTCTGCTCTTCCTCTTTTTTTTTTTTTCTTGACTTACTCGTCCCATGGCTGTTGATTCTCCTCGTACTTGGGTTCCACGTTTCTATCGATACACTACATGTCCCTTTTCCTCTCTTGGGAGGCTTAAATAACTAATATATTTATATCAGATATTGAAGAATATTTCGAGAAGCACAAAGAAGAAATTCGGTTACCCACGACGTACGTTTCGCTGTCCTCAGCTCATTAGGTGGGATAGTCGAAATTGAAATCGTTGAATTTAGGGCAGGATAACATAGTGAGATGTAGCTGTGATACCGAGTATTCGAAAGCTTAAATACAATTTTTAGCCAAGCAAATGTTTCTTTAATTTTGGAACATTGTCCGCTGCGTTGACTCCAACTCAAATACAGGTGTACCGGAGCGACAGGAACCTCCTGTACAAGGGCTTCAGCGTGGTGCCTTTTTGTGTTTTTACGTTTGATAAGATTTGCCTGTTATTAGCGTTCCTCTCCTTGACAAATAATAGTACTTGTCCATCCTATGTTTTTATCATTTCTACATCAGTGTATTAGGTCTCGGTAGTCGTAGCAATACCATTAACAAAAAGTGCTTTTTCCTGGTATATAAATTGTTGGAGTTTGAGATGCCGCAAATGAAAATGTTTAATAGTTTGCCGAACTTCACATTGTAGCTCGAATTTCGAGGAGAGATTTTGAATATGTGCGCCCATCAACCATATTTGTTGGGTTTCTCGACGCTCCTGTCATGTGCGTGGAGTTGCATCGTATGTCGTATGGCCGTGTCCTATGTTTGTCTCGCCTCTGCAATACATTAAAGTGCAATATGGTTTCCTACCAAAAGCACGTCTGATACCCCTGCCATAATACCATTAAATTTGTTGCAGTGCCGATCAGGTATTTAGGCTTGACTGCTATAGCTTTGCAAGACTTCAAACCTTTGAAGTCCTGTTTTTCATTCCATGCGAGACTCATTATGCCCCGTAGAGTATTTAATACCCTTTGCTTCGGTGGTTTCTAGGTTTGTGTAGTAAAAGCCGATGACAGCTTTTCTCGCTGCCGATGTCTCTATTTTGGCGTTTGCCTCGACTCGCATGTCAAGATTTATTGATGTATAAAGCAGCTTACTCTGTTGCCTCTGAGATCCCAACTTATCTCCGCTACGATCGCATCTCAGCTAGGTTAGTTCTGGTTTTTTTTTTTTTTTTTTTATTTCTAATATCATCTCGAAGTTATGCTGGCAGCAACAATAACGTTTCGTCGCTTTTTTATGCCTTCGGTACTAATATGCTTTGGTTTTAATCCCTCCATGCCTCAATTATACATCGGTATTGGTAGAAAAAGCTCTGCATGTTAGTTCCACCGATGGGTACTGTCTGCAAGAATGAGTTGAGCAACTGGAAGCGACCCTGCAGTATTATTGACAACTCTTTTTTTTCCCTCTCTTGAAACACTGTAGTTCATCTAGGGAAGCTTAAATAACGTATTCATTCACACACTCAGTAGAGCGAACAGTCGTTAATCGACGCATTTGTCTTTTAGCTGCTATCTTAATTGCGCTCTGTACTCAATCTCGATTTTTTTTACGTTCCAAATCTTAAGTTGGCAAAAGTTAGAGATGGGGCGATGTAATAAAAAATTAATGTAATTATGCTGTGTATGGGCCGCTCTATCAGCATAAGCAATCGTTATCTAGCTCTGAGCAAAAAGTTGACATTTATCGTGCAATATGTGAAAAAGCATCGGACGCTATCGAACTATGAGTAAAACGTTAACATTATATTGCTAGGAGCGCTCAAACGAGCGCAGAGACAACCGTTTGCTCACTACCAATAATTGTTTAAAGCTGGAGCACGCGCTGGCCGTCGGCCTAACGGTATTAAAGGTTCAGAGTTACTCGGCTAACAGGACAGCAGGTATTTCTGCCTCACCGGCGCGGCTCCTGCTATGTGGCTGTGCAGCGCATAAAGTCCGAGCTCGTGCAGCTCTCGCTAATCCCAAACAAACAATTGAAGTGCCACTGGAATTTTAGGATCGTGTGCAATGGGGTACAGTGAGCAAATGACATCTTTAATTGTACTGGATATATATATATATTATCGGGCCCTCCTGCTGTATTGCAGTTATGTTTTTTGTATTTTCTTATTTGAAAGTTAAAGGCCGTTGTAGCGGAAGCTGGCTCTATAGGGAATACTGGTGGCTTTTGCGTACGACTGTGTGTCCCCATTCGTCGAACCGTCTGTCCCGCTTAGTTGTGAGCGAGCAGCGACGTGAGGGGGTTGTGTACTGCCCGAATGATGGTACATGCTTTCAAGTGAGCCTTGCGTCTTCGGACAGACTTTTGTTTATTTATATTTAGAAACTTTCTTGGACAGACGCACTGCTCAGCTTTTAGGCTCCATTCGCATCTCGACCTGCCCGTAAAAGTAAGCTGAGTTTCACAGTGGTGACGGTTGCTCGAGATATGAGCTTATGTAGATTATAGAATAAAGTGTTCTTAATGCTTTGTTGTAAGGAGGGTTACTATAGTACTCGATACTCGCTTGTTTCGTGGTGTTGGTTGATGTCGTGGTGTTTGTAGGTTTATGTTTAGATGTTGGTTCGTTTGTACTATAACTACCTCATGGAAACCATGAATTTTAATATAACTAGTCTGAGTGTGCTCAACACTACAAATCAAACACAATATAATAAACACCGTCGTGTGTTTATATGTTTATATATTTGTATGTTTTGTGTCCCCTTCTTAACAAAATAGATACGCGAAAAATAGGCCAGGTTGGAGATTTTGGCGATCCTGTTCACTTCTGATGGAATTCAGTAGGCAATAATTAGACCAGGCTACAGAACATGGCCAAAGTGGGCATACTTATCGTCATTAGCGTTGATTGCACTTCTTGCTCTTCCAGCTTTTCTTGCCGTTCTCGTGGGGTCTAATTTCATTACTTTTTCTCTACAGGACATCGAAATTACATTTTCTTCCTGTTCATGATGTACACATGTAGTAGATAACGAAGCGCAGAGGAAGCGATTTTTCGCGGTGTAGTAGACGTAGTATTTACTCCAACTTGCTGTCTTATTTTGACGGAGATTTCTCTTGGGAGTAAAAATTTCGTTTTCGTGAAATCATATCACTGTGTATACTGGCTACGCAGCGGAAGTTAAATAAAGTGATGCTTCAGTGCTTACTAATAAAGTTAATTTTTTCGAATGTCATCTAAGGGAAATAAGAAGAAGTATACTGCTTAGTAGAAGGCACTCATCTCCTACGATAATTTTAGTTGGCCGTCGTAGCGTTTTCCTTTACATTCATATTAGTAACGAAGGTATAATCAATGAAGTGTCGTAACAAATTTCTCGCTGTTATTTTTTACAGCGCGGGTCCTCTAGTTGTCCTTACAAACCAGTAAAGTATACTGTAATTACTCCGAGTCTGTTGCAATATACCTAAATAGATATACTGTCGTGTAATTGTGGTGATATCACTTCCGATTAGACTTTCATTTTTAAATTCTTCTGTATTATCGTTTATCTAAAATTTCAATACAAATGCTCTTATGGTATAATCCGTGGAGTACTTGGCTTGCATGCACATCACATTCAACTGAAATTTGTTTTAGTAGGCGCGCTAATATATGTGGATCCGTTCTTCTGAGCGTAGCAGCAATAGTGATGAAGAGATCTGCAGAAGTTTTGATTTTTTGTTATAGGACCTACTGCTTTTTTCAGAAATGCTACCAATAACAAAAGCGTGTGTATTAATGGGAGATCTATGACAATTTTTGCACATTCGAGACATTTTTCACGTTTAGAACTAGGTTTTTGTTCCAAGGTGCTATATCATCGTCGGATTGTTGACGGCTTTCGAAGCTTAATTGGCTTTTATGAAATACTGGAGGGCCCAGCCGTCAAAAATGACGGTAAAAATTTTGTGATTGAGCTTTTTATTGTTCCGGTTCCCAGTATAGGTATGACTGTATTGTAGGTCTCATCCCTGCAGGCCTGATCTTCCATTAGTGGAACGCAAGCTGTAGAACGATGAGTTTCGCGATAGCAAAATATCCCCCTGCATGATAAGGAGTGAATATCAGCTTGGAATTGATTAAGCGTTAAGTTACACTAAGAAAATAATAGTTCAGTCAAAGGAATTCACTGAAAATGTCCAAGGCTCACCGTATTGTGGATACTAACTGATTGTTGAACCTCCAGCGTCGAAATTTGGCTACGATGTAATTCAATATAAAAAGGCGTCTGCTCAGTGTGAAGATTCAACTGCTTCGATATCATTCAGCAATGAAAGCGGGGACCCAGACGCTGAGGATCCAGAGGCCGGATCGAGATCCAGAGCTATATTTGTCACCGGTACTCCAAGGGCTGAAATTGCATGATATCTCAACTTGGTTTTCTTTTTCAGTACATGAATTTTCTCCTATTAAATTCTTTAACTGCGTGACGGAGAGCAAACCAACATTGGAGCAAGCAAGGGAGGGAGCAAGGAAGCAAGCGACCAACAACTGTGTTTTATTATATAGTGGACTAGTGGACCAGTGCGTGAAAATAAAATTCACGCAATAATCGATGTATTTTCGCTCTTCGCTGACTTCTATTTCCGCGTATTCCTGCTCACGTTTATTAGTAGCTCTTATCGCATCTGCAGTCTTTCTGCTTCAAGTCTTCCTTGTCACTGTGCCGCATAAATGCTTCATTGGTAGCTCGTCTTCGTTTTTGAGACTGTCGTTGTTTCATTCTTCTTTTACGTTCCCAATCCTCTTTCTTAATTAACTGTGCGTCTTCCAAAGTAAAATCTCTGAATTAAACGTGCATCTTCCGAAGTAAAATCTTAAGTAAAACACTCCAGTAAACTTGAATGCTTTTCCAGTCGGCTTATATGCAATGTTAGTGCACTGTATCCTTGATACTGCCTTCCATACTCAAATATCTACTTCACTGAAGTGCTGAAATTTTGTCCTCTGAAGCAAAATCTGCTCACTGAGAGAAAACAGTAAGCTAGAAGAATTAATTGTCTACTGCCCGTGAACTAATTCTCTAATGTCCGTCGTGAGTTCTCAGATCATCATCTGCCGATTTATACGTCGTGACCTGAGAAAAAAACAGTATAGTATCGGACTCCAGAAGCTGTATGTATAGTTCCGATTTGAAAGTGTTTCAAGAAAGAAGTGCATTCAGATAAAGGGCTTCACCATCTTCTGCAACCTGCTGAAGATCGATATCTACGAAAACGTTGCTCAATTACAAACTCTACAACCCGGCCTATTTTTCGCCCTTCTAGATCCTTAAGATTGGACACGAAATAAAAACACGAAGCGCTTTAATCTATAAGGATTATTTCGAGACTTTCGGACATTGCTCTGTACAGCAATTTTTTTCCACTAACGCTGAGTTATTATCTGTAGAAGGAGATGAGTCCACCGAGCCTCTCTCTTTCTCTGTTGCATTTTATAAGTTTTATTGCTTCGCCCATCTGCTCTGTGCATGCTGGAAACTCATTGTCCATGCGTTTTTATTAGTGTCAGGCCTCCGAAGTAAATTTTTAAGGACTCGGTTGTCACATGTCGTGACAGGTTTTTGAAAGCATAGTTTATGAAGCTAATTTGTACAGTGATGCGTGCTACTGTCTTTCTTTGTTCTCTTTAGCATCTTTTGGACCTGGAGTTGCCAAGATCATTCGTTATTCATACTTTTTTCTAAGGTTTAGTTGCATAGTACAATGGAAGAGGAGAAGCCCGGCCCAGGGGCCGTTAGCCCGTCTTGTGGCAGCCCCTGCAGCTGACGCTTCTACAGCATGACCCACTTGCTCCCCCTCCTGCTGGAGCTGTAGCACATCTGCTCCTACCGCTGCCCTTAGTGGCTACCTTCCGCTACCTTCCAAGGGAAGAAATGTTTATGCGTAGAGGAGACTGTGTTATTTTTCATTTCACACTAATGACTTATCATTATTATTAAAACATCACGCTTGAGCTCCCACGGACAGGTAATACAACCCTAATGAAGCATCTTGCAACACCGGGAAGCACAAAACGCTGCTAAAGGAAATCCGGCAAAAAAGGCAAAAAACCATTAACAGCTGTCTTAAACGCCTGCAGACCAACACGAGCAAAGCCGATGCCGGCAACGAATTCCAAATCTTAGCCGACCAGGGCACGAAGCACCGACAGAACTGATTAGTTCGACATCTGAAAGCCTCCAAAGTGAAAGAGTGCACTCCGCACGCAGCACGGGTCACTCTCCCAAAAACATTGAGGGCAGGGAGAGCAGAATACAACCAATGCCTCTCATTATTATACACCTTATAAAACATACATAGCTCTGCGACTCTTCTCCTGTGGGACAGGTTCACCAGATCATTATCAGTGCACAGCCTACTGGCTGCACTAACAAGTCGGTCCAACAGACGCAAGTGAGTGTCAGTAGCTGAAACCCAGACCGGTGAGCAATACTCCAACACAGGCAGCAAAAACGCATAAAAATATCTACGGGCAACCTGACAATCACCAAACATGGAATTCACCTTACGCAGGAGCCCAATCTTAGTGGAAGCGCGTGACACCAACCTCCTAATGTGCGGCTCAAAACATGCGGCTCCATGTAACATCAGCTGTTACATGGAAAAAACCTAGAGAATAGGTACTGATCTGGGTAAAGGATGAATCATGTGTGTTATAGGGCTAAGATCCATGGGTCACTGCTAATATATGAACCTCTGAAACAACTAATCCGAGTGCCTCTGCCCAGCTGTCGATTATTGTTCCAGGTTAAAATGATGAAAAAACGTGCAGCGGATTAGGGAGAGTCTCGCCAACCCCCTCCCCCTTAGACGGTCCCTACAGGCTACCTAGGCCTTCATAACATCATTATTTCGTGTTTTCTGTGTTTCCTTTATTGTTTATACTTCAACTGATTATTATTATAATTGTGTTCTTCTTGTTCTTTTCCGACTTGCGGATCCCTTGCGCATTGTTTTGTGTTTGTGTCCTCGTTTTCATCTCATCACGTAAAGATCGTCCTTCCTAATTAAGGTTTCCCGTTGAATTTGAATTAGATTAGTTTATTATAACCCTAACCTAACGAAACTTGATGTAACGTAGCCTAACGTAGTCAAACCTAGCATGACCTATCGGAACATAATCATCCTGGACGCAACTTATCCACTATGTATATAATAATACACAGTTGTTGGTTGCTTGGAGCTGGCGTGCTTGCTCCACGCTCCACTGTTGGTTCTTCTCTCTGTCACGCTGTTAATGATTTATATAGGAGAAAATTCATCTACAGAAAAGCCAGTTGAGATAGCATGAAGTTGAAAATTCAGCCCCTGGAATTACGATGGCAAATATGCATAGCTTCTGAAATTGGTGCTCAAAAGTGGAAATACGGCATTTTTTGAAACTCGCTTCAGTTTGAAAAGTAGCTCGGTACTATTTGATATGATTATTCTTTTCAGCGTGGTAGGTGAAAGGCGGTATCTTTAATCGAGTTTTTGATCATATCGGGCATAAACTATATCGCATATTTTATGCTTAATTTATTCGTAGCACTTAGAGAGGCTCAGTCTCTGAATCTCTTTATGGCTGTTGAAACTTAACGCTGAAGAGAGGCCAAATTATTTCGATGCTTGCAGGTTCAACTATCAACTGGTATCCAGGTTACAGTAAGCCCTGAGCATTTCCGGTGAATTCTTTTTATTGAACTATATTTTCTTGGTGTCGCTCTACTTTAAACCAATTCGAAACTGATATACGCGCCTTACGTTGCAAGAGGGATATTTTTCTCGAGCAAACGCTTGCCGGTACAGCTTGCGTTTCATTAATGGGAGGTCACGCCTGCAGTTATGAGACCTATTTTTCAGTAAAACCTGTACTGGAAGCAGAAACAAGAACGAGCTAAATTACAAAATTATGTCCGTCATTTTTGATGGCTGCACCCTCTCGTTCTTTCTAGTAAATTTTAGTATCTCCTTCCCAGTATTCCCAGTTCAAGAATAGCCTCTCCCCAACCTGAGCGATTGCAAAATTTCCCTCCATACGGATCTGTTAAAAAAATTCCTACTTAACCGTATTTAGTTGACACACTGCACATTCCTTCCCTTTTCTATTTTTTCGCGCGGTATCGTGCGAATATTTCAATGTGAACGTTGTAGCTTGGCAGTTCTCAATCATTTTTCAACAGTTCGACTTTGATCGCTGTCTCGATACCTCGGTGGAAACTGGGCGCCTGTCAGTCTAGCGGCTGTGTAGCTGGTACTGAATTCAGATTCTGTCGTTTTTGTTACCCTTTTAAAGCTTTTGGCCGCCCCTGCTGTTGCGACTGCCAACACTTTCGTTAGTATAGCCATATTTGCGTCCCTATCATTTTCATGCATGTTGCGTTAGTCCTACAAGAACGGCATAATTAAATCAGAAATTTATCATAAGTACATTGATTAACTTTGCAGTGCAGATTACCTTCTGTATCACCTACCTAATAGAATTAGACCTATACGTTCTCTGAAACAAACTTTAAATCTTGTATCGAAGGTTAAACTTTAGGTATTGCGGGCATTTATGTTAATTCGGCAGAGAGTATTTGTTCTACAGTGTCCTATATTGCGCAGTAAGAAAACGGGTGATTCAGCACACGAATTTTAAGTGTGTCAGAGGTGGAAAATGTGGAAAGTCGGCGCGACAGCAGGAGCCTCACTGAAGATGACTGGAGGAAAACCAGAATTGCCGAGCGACAGCTTATGACAACATCGTCACTAATTCTTTGTCGGTGCCCATTACCCCAGTGTAATATTTG
>LQNS02278125.1:28739454-28754875 GCA_001587735.2 Parhyale hawaiensis
TATTCCTGCTCACGTTTATTAGTAGCTCTTATCGCATCTGCAGTCTTTCTGCTTCAAGTCTTCCTTGTCACTGTGCCGCATAAATGCTTCATTGGTAGCTCGTCTTCGTTTTTGAGACTGTCGTAGTTTCATTCTTCTTTTACGTTCCCAATCCTCTTTCTTAATTAACTGTGCATCTTCCAAAGTAAAATCTCTGAATTAAACGTGTGTCTTCCGAAGTAAAATCTTGAGTAAAACACTCCAGTAAACTTGAATGCCATTCCAGTCGGCTTATATGCAATGTTAGTGCACTGTATCCTTGATACTGCCTTCCATACTCAAATATCTACTTCACTGAAGTGCTGAAATTTTGGCCCCTGAAGCAAAATCTGCTCACTGAGAGAAAACAGTAAGCTAGAAGAATTAATTGTCTACTGCCCGTGAACTAATTCTCTAATGCCCGTCGTGAGTGCTCAGTTCATCATCTGCCGATTTATACGTCGTGACCTGAGAGAAAAACAGTCTAGTATCGGACTCCAGAAGTTGTATGTATAGTTCCGATTTGAAGAAGTGTTTCAAGAAAGAAGTACATTCAGATGAAGGGCTTCACCATCTTCTGCAAACTGGTGATGATCGATCTCTACGAAAACGTAGCTCAATTACAAACTCTACAACCTGGCCTATTTTTCGCTCATCTATATCCTTAAGAGTGGACACGAAGTCAATAAATACACGAAGCGTTTTAATCTATGAGGATTATTTCGAGACCTTGCACTCAGAATAAAGCATTGCTCTGTATAGCAATTTTTTTCCACTAACGTTGAGTTATTATCTGTAGAAGGAAATGAGTCCACCGAGCCTCTCTCTTTCTCTGTTGCATTTTATAAGTTTTATTGCTTTGCCCATCTGCTCTGTGCACGCTGGAATCTCATTTTCCATGCTCTGTCATTACAGTGTCAGGCCTCTGAAGTAAATTTTTAAGGACTCTGTTGTCACATGTCGTGACAGGTTTTTGAAAGCATAGTTTATGAAGCTAATTTGTACAGTGATGCGTGCTGCTGTCTTTCTTTGTTCTATTTAGCATCTTTTGGACCTGGAGTTGCCAAGATCATTCGTTATTCATACTTTTTTCTAAGGGTTAGTTGCATACTACAATGGAAGAGGAGAAGCCCCGGCCCAGGGGCCGTTAGCCCGTCTTGTGGCAGCCCCTGCAGCTGACGCTTCTACAGCATGACCCACTTGCTCCCCCTCCTGCTGGAGCTGTAGCACATCTGCTCCTACCGCTGCCCTTGTGGCTACCTTCCGCTGTGTGCGTGGCAGCGATGCACATCAGAATTTTGAAAGTACTATGTATGTTTAAGCTTCAGATGCAAGATTCAATGTTGCCTTCGTCTCACGAATAACACTGTTCGGTACATGCTCTGAATTATGCATTCTGCAGTGGATTAATTACTTAGTGGAAAGCTTAATATATAGCCTAATATAAAGAATAAACTTTGGACGACCTATTCGAACACTACAATTCCAAGGGAAGGAATGTTTATGCGTAGAGGAGACTGTGTTATTTTTCATTTCACACTAATGATTTATTATTAAAACTTCACGCTTGAGCTTCCACGGACAGGTAATACAACACAAATGAAGCATCTTGCAACACCGGGAAGCCCAAAACGCTGCTAAAGGAAATCCAGCAAAAAAACATTAACAGCTGTCTTAAACGCCTGCAGGCCAACACGACCAAAGCCGATGCCGGCAACGAATTCCAAATATTAGCCGACCAGGGCACGAAGCACCGACAGAACTGATTAGTTCGACATCTGACAGCCTTCAAAGTGAAAGAGTGCGCTCCGCACACAGCACGGGTCACTCTCCTAAAAAACCTTGAGGGCAGGGAGAGCAGAATACAACCAATGCCTCTCATCATTATACACCTTATAAAACATACATAGCGACTCTTCTCCTGTGGGACAGGTTCACTAGATCATTATCAGCGCACAGCCTGCTGGCTGAACTAACAAGTCGGTCCAACGTGTATTATAGGGCTAGGATCCATGGGTCACTGCTAATATATGAACCTCTGAACGAACTAATCCGAGTGCCTCTGCCCAGCTGTCGATTATTATTCCAGGTTAAAATGATGAAAAAAGGTGCAGCGGATTAAGGAGAGTCTCGCCGACCTCCTCCCCCTTAGACGGTCCCTACAGGCTACCTAGGCCTTCGTAACATCATTATTTCGTGTTTTCTGTGTTTCCTCTATTGTTTATGCTTCAACTAATTATTATTATAATTGTGTTCTTATTTTTCTTTTTCGACTTGCGGATCCCTTGCGCAGTGTTTTGTGTTTGGTGTCCTCGTTTTCTTCTCATCACGTAAAGATCGTCCTTCCTATAGTTTCCCGTTGAAATTGAGTTAAATTACTTTATTATAACCCTAACCTAACGAAACTTGATGAAACGTAGCCTAACGTAGTCAAACCTAACATGACCTATCGGAACATAATCATACTGGACGCAACTTATCCACTATGTACATAATAATAAACAGTTGTTGGTTGCTCGGAGCTGGCTTGCTTGCTCCACTGTTGGTCCTTCTCTCCGTCACGCTGTTAATGATTTATATAGGAGAAAATTCATCTACAGAAAAGCCAGTTAAGATAGCATGAAATTGAAAATTCAGCCCCTGGAATTACGATGGCAAATAGGCATAGCTTCTGAAATCGCTAAAAAGTGGAAATCGGCATTTTTTTAAACTCGCCTCGCTTTGAAAAGTAGCTCGGTACTATTTAATTATTCTTCTGAACGTGGTAGATGAAAGGCTGTATCTTTAATCGAGTTTTTTATCCTATCGGGCATAAACTATATCGCATATTTTCTGCTTAATTTATTCGTAACGGTTAGAGAGGCCCAGTCTCTGAATCTCTTTGTGGCTGTTGAAACTTAACGCTGAAGAGAGGCCAAATTATATTCAACTTAAATTGCAGCCAAATTTCGATGCTTGCAGGTTCAACTATCAACTGGTAACCAGGTTACAGTAATCCCTGAGCATTTCCGGTGAATTCTTTTGATTGAACTATATTTTCTTGGTGTCGCTCTACTTGAAACCAATTCGAAACTGATATACGCGCCTTACCTTGCAAGAGGGATATTTTGCTCGCGCAAACTCTTGCCGGTACAGCTTGCGTTTCATTAATGGGAGATCACGCCTGCAGTTATGAGACCTATTTTTCAGTAAAACCTGTACTGGAAGCAGAAAGAAGAACGAGCTAAATTACAAAATTATGGCCGTCATTTTTCATGGCTGGACCCTCTCGTTCTTTAGTATCTCCTTCCCAGTATTCTCAGTTCAAGAATAGCCTCTCCTCAACCTGAGCAATTGCAAAATTTCCCTCTATACGGTTCTATGGAAAAAATTCCTACTTAGCCGTATTTAGTTGACACACTGCACGTTCCTTCCCTTTTCCACGTTTTCGCGCGGTATCGTGCGAATATTTCGATGTGAACGTTGTAGCATGGCAGTTCTCAATCATTTTTCAACAGTTTGACTTTCATCATTGTCTCGATACCTCGGTGGAAGCTGGGCGCGTGTCAGTCTAGCGGCTGTGTAGCTGGTACTGAATTCAGATTCTGTCGTTTTTGTTACCCTTTTAAAGTTTTTGGCCGCCCCTGCTGTTGCCACACTTTCGTTAATATAGCCATATTTGCGTCCCTATCATTTTCATGCATGTTGCGTTAGTCCTACTAGAACGGCATAATTAAGTCAGAAATTTATCATAAGTACACTGATTAACTTTGCAGTGCAGATTACCTTCTATAACACCTACCCAATAGAATTAGACCTATATGTTCTCTGAAACAAACTTTAAATCTTGTATCGAAGGTTAAACTTTAGATATTGCGGGCATTTATGTTTATTCGGCAGAGAGTGTTTGTTCTACAGTGTCCTATATTGCACAGTAAGAAAACGGGTGATTCAGCACACGAATTTTAAGTGTGTCAGAGGTGGAAAATAACCTTTCAGCCGCGCTGTCGTCCTCGGAGTGACTTCTACTGACCTCCTTTTGGTCTTAACGGCTCGCTGTCGAATACTGTTGTAGCAGTGATTAAGAAACAGCCACGGGTAATGGGGTCACATTATTTTGTTGTGGGTTGCCGGTTAACCCCATTTAAACGCAAATTATGCTACTTCGCGGCAATGGCATTTTCCCGTTCGAATACAATGCAACGAAGCACCGAAGTAAAAGAATTAGAAAGCCTGGCATGAATAGGCATAACCCTCGACCCGACGCCTGCAAACGCTATCGTAGGAATAGCAGGGTTCCCAGCCGTACCTGGAAATCTTGGAAAAATCGGAGAATATAAAAATGGTGCTTTAAATCATGCAAAAGTCGTGTAATTTGAGACAAAATTCGTCGAATCCTGAAAAAAATAATGGAATTTGGTTATTCAGAAAGGCAAACCCAGAAAAGATGTTTAGCGATGGTTTTTCTTAGTGTACCGTGCTTATGTGATTGTGGTGAACTGAATAGCCAAAATTAAGTAGCGCCCCTGGGCTCCTAAGGCATTTCTCTTTCCCTATTAAAATTTTTGGTGGAGCTACGGTGGCGCATGGTCCGCTCATGGCCGCCGCAAGTCGCGATTTTGAGCGGGGCATCCATGAGGCTCGGGTGCTGCTCGGTCGTTATGCGTGTTTTCTATGCTGGCACAGGCGACCTCGATCCGAACAAAAATTGCCCCAAAGGGCGCGCTTGCCCGACTGTGTTCCACGGATATTCCACACCTCCGCAAAAGTAGCAGTCCACTGCTTCCTTGGCCAAAGCGAGGAAGGCGAGGAATATCCGTGGAACACGGTCGGGGTAGCGCGCCCTTTTGGGCAATTTATGTTCGGAACGAGGTCGCCTGTGCCAGCCTAAACAACGCGCATAGCGACCGAGCAGCACCGGAGCCGCACGGATGCTCCGCTCAAAATCGCAACCAGGTGCACACCATACGCCGCGCTTGTTCCACCGAAAACTGTGTGTAATAGCTGAAGTACTTATGCATATAAAGCTACCTGACTGTATGCTTGCCTTACAGGCTATGATCAGGTTTACTTTGATCAATTACTATGGTGAACATTATAGATAATACGATAAGCACAGGTCATTTTATTCCTCTCTGCATACATTCCTATATTCATATTAAACATAAGTGTTGAAAATGCAGTTTTCAGGAGAGTAGGTTCAGTACTGTAATTACTCTGGTGTCTTGTCTGGGCTGAAAATATATGTATGTAATTCGTTTTTATCCTGGAATTTTACAGTTCCATCATGGAAATGTCATGGAACTTCATTTTCTTCAAATGCTTGGAACCCTGGATAGCATTGCGAAAGTAATCATAATTATATGGTCAGTTGCTCCGGAAAGGATTAATTAATGCGGGTTACTCTTTAAAACTAAAGATATTTTATTGGTATTGATTTATAGAACCCGTTTTGAAAGTAGGGAAAGACTTGTACCATGTATCTGCTGTACTCTTAAATTAAATTGCCATTGTTGCTAGTCGAGTTTCAGTGATTTAATTTCTCACGTCTTGTCCTACCATACGACTAAGATAATTAGCCATATGAGTTAATGTTCAGAATGCTGATGGCTTTAATTATACTCACCTTCTTGACCGGTTTTGAAAAGTTTCTCTTCACCTTGTTTGTCCTTCAATTCTGGTCTTAATTGCGCAGCAGCAGCTGACAGTGTTTAGGTTCACGTTGGAAAGTTGCACGGTGCGTTTCAAGTGTCTATTGCAATTCCAGAATTCAATACTCCACGCTTCATAATCTCACTGTAACTATCGGATGAACATCGTTAAGGCAAACTAGTCAAATACATTTGTCTAATGGAAGATTCTTCAACGATTGTATACCGTCATCACACGTAATGTAATTGTGATGGAAAGCGATGCTGTTTTCCGACATATTGGCCCCTTATTTGATTTCCCAACTAGTGAGATTAGCTAAGCTTTTTTCCAATAATTTTTTTGAGGGGCAATTATCCGGACGGGGGACATAGAACAGATAATAAATCATAGGACTCGGTTAGTTGACCCCTCCTTTCATAAATTAATTTGCTCCTCTCGTAGAACACTAGACGAAGTGTAACGTATATGCATCTGCATGAAAGAAACGGTTAACCTTATACGGAACAACGTTCAGACAGTGCTATTCCTACAGGAAAAAGTTAGTGTTTGAAGGATTGAACTCACTCGTCCTATGATATGGGGTGTCACGCTCCCGAGAGGACATTAGGTCCTTGTTAACATGTTTGTTTCGTACCCACCGTGTTTGCTTAATTGTTGTTTACTCTTACCGGCGGTCTTTGTTCTGTTCTTCCTCTTCTTTCCTTGTTTGCTATTTCCTTGTGCGGTGTTACGTGCTTGGGTTTTATGCTTTTTTTTGACGTGCTTGTATGTCCCTACCCTTTTCTTTGCTTGATGCACAGATTGTGTACAGGGAGGCTTAACCAAATAAGTGTGTACGTTGTATACATAGGCGAGAAAAAATTAACTGGTAATCGATAGGACTTGTATATAGGCCTATATATATTTAGAAAAGAACTACCTGGTATTATTATGCGAAGAAGAAGCTCCTAAAAAACACTTGTGTTAAACAAAAACTCTATCTTTAAGGAAGCACATGTCGTCTGCCTTCGATAGCTTCAAGCTTCAATTGAACACTGTTTCTGTGTGCTCGGAAACTGACAGTCTTTACATCGTACGGATCATGGGTTTTACTCGTTGCTCATTCTATCAACAGTTACGTTTGCAAGTTCAAGGAACGAACTTCCGTCTCTCTGATCGTCAAGCTGGAAAGGGCACACGCAATGTTAATTAACATGCATTTATCTCTATTACGGAAGCTTATATAAGAGCCTGTAAACAACCATTGCATAGGTTCGTTTCAATAAATATTATTATTATTACTTCTAGTATGATTTGAGCTTCACAATACGGGAAGAGGTGTCACGTTTTTATCTGCATAATTGTTCCGTAAATGCAGCTGTTGGGAATGTCGGTTTTTGCATTAGCGACTTGCACCAGCATGCGAGCTCGAGCTTCAGTTGCGAGCACCTCGCTGGTACCGTACGAGTTCTTCATGACTTGTGGGTGGGAAGTGAGATCAAGGTTAGAGCTATGGACATGTTACTCACTTGTTTTCGAATCGTAAAGTGTGCAGGAGTCAGGAACTTTGTCTTTAACATAAACAACTGGATTATATTTAATCTCCTTTGATCTCTGGGATTGTGGACCTTTGGCTCGTACATTGTTGAATGCCTAAGATAACAATTTTAAATGGCTAATATGCATAGGCTACGCACTAGCAGGTCTTCGCAGTACGCTATAACGTAAGAGGAAGTTGACTAGCTTGATAATAGTCTTGTGGTTGCTGCGTAATGCTGTGTGTCCTCATCCGTTTGTCCGGGTTCGTTAGATCTGATGGACCATTGACTTGGGGAGTTTGTGCCCTGTCGGGGTGATGATGCTCTAGCGGGCTGTGTATGTCTGGATGGACTCTAGTTACTTTCTAGCTTCGCTTTTTATTAATTTCTCTGTGCATGCTGTATTTTTTGTTTGCAAAGTTTCTACTACAAATACATTAATAAAAGGTTCATCTGATTGATTCCCTTACTTTTGCTTAACGACGTTATTGCTGCTGCTGCTATTTATTGTCGAGACACGTCGTAACTTTCTTTTTTAATAAATTCTCGCGCGTTATGGTAGCTAATTTTAGTTCTCTGCCTTACTACTGCTGCTGCTGTTGTGGTAAATTCACGTACACAAAATGAATGAAGTACCACAGTGTGGTAGCTTCTGGCAAGTACAGTCTACTGTTTTATCTGTATCGTTATGGCTAGTCCAGGGTATGGTGTCAAAAGTAAGGTGTTGCTGAAGCTACAGGTATTTTAGTTCATTCCTGTTGCAGGATAACGCGCCAGAACGAAGGTGTTGTCTATAGATAGAGAAACAGACCGCGACAGCCGAGCTGGCACTATCAGCAGCAGAGTATGCGCACGGTGCTTGTTTGAACACGCAGAGTGCGGCCGACACCTCCTAAGTGGCTGTTTCATGCTTGAGCGCGGGCACGATCCTGCTGTTGCGGTACAGTTTCACACTTAGTCAGGAGATTGCTGTACGATTAGAGAGCGCTAATGAAATTTGAACCGTGATGTTTGTGGCCCGATATCGTGATGACTGCCGTACGGACGGTGCAAATTATCGACTTTTCCTGGTGGTTTTGAAATCCGTATTATCTCAGCGTACCTACCTAGCTTGCGGGAGCGGTAGCTAGCGTCATATCTTTTCCGCAATATTGCATGTCCGAAGCTTTTTAATGTATATTAATTTGACTTTCTACTTTTTGTTTAAAAATAATTTGTGTTCCTTGTGTGCAGGCAATGACAAGGTGAAGCGCTCATCGGAGAAAAAATAGCCATGACGCCACGTAGTATGAACATGATAGTGATTCAGGTGTGTATTTTTACTCTTGTTCTTTCAGTGCTTTGGGTAGGCCTATGTAAAATATTTTCTGACCCTCATAGGATTGAAACCGGAACACCCAAATGAGACAGTTTCGTCTTTTTTCTGAAAAGTAATTTTTTAGAGAGTTTTATTCAACTTTTAACCCAATTTTGAGTAATCAAGACGTCTTTGTAGAACATTCGCAAGTTCTTAACCGCCACTGTACCACACTGTACGAAATTTACAATAGCTTGCATGCCAGTCTTTCTTCTACAGGTTCTTTTACTTGGGCCAACACATCTTTGAAGTAGCGAATTCGTCAATATTGGCGAAGAAGTCATTTTGCTTTTTAACGTGTAAACGCATCCGTCCTAAAGGTCTCCGCTTTGCTTCAGTCTCACCTTCACTTGAATTTGCAGTTTTCATGAGACTTGGAGCACCTTAGATTGGGCGCCGAGCGTCAGCATCAGCGAATTTTCCCCCGTCTCGTTCTGTAACAATTGAGCCAGTCAATAACGCGAGATTAACCGAAGCAGCTTAGGCTGTGCCACTTTGAATAGTGTTACAAGTGTTAGAAGCAACGCGATTACGCTGAACCTCCTGATAGAGGTTTAACGTTTCTGCAAATCGCAACGGTAACCAATTAAGGGTTAACGCTTGAAACTCAATTCAACGGGTCAAAGCCAGCGCATCTGCCTGACATTTCGAACAAGTCAAGCCTCGAAAAGTTAAGTTTGGCGCCCAATCGAACATACCCTTGGTTTGACTCTTATTTTGCACCATGTTGATTTAATAGCAGCTATGAAGAGAAGAACTTCAATTTGTCCAACAGAAAAAACTATTAAAGCTATAATGCTGAAATTAATACTGGAACAATTTAAGGTTTAGACTTACCGTTCCCGGTAATCTGGATACATTTGGTCATGTACATTTTTTAAATTTATAAAAAAATCCTCGTCATTTGGATCTCGCCAATCGGGGCATTTACAACAAAGTCACAAAAAGGCTTCTACGACCTAAACTTGCAGACGTACAATTCTGATACGGCAAACGAATGCGCATAATTTTTTAGATTAAAACATTTGACTTTGGTGCAAATCGAATAATACTGAAAGTAAATGGTGAAAGACAATCCATGAAGCTATGGAGCCAATCATCTCCTGGTTTATCTTTCAATTGGACTGGTTTTGAATACAGCTAGAACAATGAAACTCCTCATGTTTATAGAATAAATGGTGCGCTTTTTGATGGTATTGGTGCTTTTCTCTAAAGACATTCCTTAACCCTTTTTTTAGGTTCATCATTAATACCCCGCTTCGTCACCTCGTTATAATTGCCCAGACGACAACCATGTTGGTTTAATAGCTATGCTTATATTTTTGATGCGTTGAAGAGTTTCGACCATTCGTATCACATGTTTGCTTATAGTGTTAGATGTGAAGTTTTCTGTCTCTTTTTGGGCCGATTTTTTCTAAGCGGTTTTGTTAGAACCCGTTTTTTGTTGCTAGCCAGCGTGCATTGTTCTGTCGCCATTGTCAGCTCGGCATTTTTTATTGTAATTGACGTATTTTATTTGTCTTTCATTGCTTCTTTGTAACTAGTCTATGCCAAGTTTAGGGTCATTCTTATGTTAGTATTGATATTTTGTGTCGGCTGTCCTTTTCCTTTATAGCAAACCTTGAACGTAGGCGATACTTTCAGATTGTTTGCATTTTTGGCGCTCTGCTGAGCTGCGGCGCCGCCGCCACGCAAGGTGTCCAGGACACTCCGACGACTGCTGCGGTCCCTGAAGTAGACTTCGAGACGGACGTCAGCAGCAGCGATGACGGGACGGAGGCCAGCGCCATGCCCGTGGCTGCAGCCCTCACAGCTGTCGACCATCAGCCGCCTGGTGAAGACGATGAGAGAATGGATATTTCTCCTGCTGAGGAGCTGAGGATAGCTGCTGAGAAAGCAGGTAATGAGCTGCCTGTGCATAATATGGGGCGTACCTCAAATTCTGGTGTTGTATGTGTGTCTATGAGTTAAGTTAAATTCAAATTCAAAGAATTTATTTCTCCCCGTATTCACACAATATTGCAGTAGTCGTTCAGCACACTTAGTGTAAAACATTATAGCCTAGCAATGAGCCTCACCTGCTAGGTTAAAAATTCACTGTACAATTTTACTTCACGACATGCATTCCGTACAACACTCTATCATAGCAATAGGTCACATAGTCCTCCTATTGTCAATCAGATAACGCATCATCATAATAATTGCAAGGCTAAGAAAGGAAACGAAGAACAAAGCTCAGTAAGAAAATGAGAAAGCATAGACATAATGATAAATATAAATATATATACCGGGCTTTGCAAAAGTCTTGACCTGTTTTAAGAATTTTCCATCCGCCGAAGTTCGTAAAAGCTTTGTTTACAATGTAATAAAACGAGACTTGAAATGTATTAGTTTATTATGATCTAAACAACACTGCTATTCAATAGGACCTCCATTGGCAGCAATGACACGCCCTAATCGTGGTCGGAAATCCTTACACACATTACGGAGGTAGTCCTTCCTCATCTGGCTCAAGTGCGGTTCACAGAGGTTTTCAGCTCCTCTATGTTGTGGCGATCTTTGCATGCTTTACTCTCAATATGCGGCCACACACTGTAGTCCAGAGGATTGAGATCAGGCGACTGAAGTCTTTGGACCAGAAAGTCATGTTTTGGCTGATACAGTTTTGGACTGTTATCGACGTGTGCGCTGGTGCACCATTTTGCTGAAACACGTAATCTCCATCTTTGACGATCTTTCTGATCCAAGGAAGAACTTTTGTGGCCCATGATATCCCCGTATTCAACCCCTGTCAACCTGTAACCGCTCTTGAACCACACTAGAGGCATCTTCTCACCATTGGAGGCCACAATGCCAAGCATCATCACAGAGGTAGAATGCTTTGTTGTGGAGACATAACGAACATCAGAGGTGTCTTGGCCAAAACTCACAACTGGATCGTTCTGTTTGTTGAAGACAGGATCCACGGTGAAGGTCTTCTCATCTGAGAAAATGATGACTCAATTTTCACGACTTTTCAAGTCGTTAAGAAGGCGGGAACATCGCTCTTGGCGCTTTTTATCGGTGTCAGCGGTTAGCAGCGGTCTTTTCTGATGAATTAAGCTCTTTCCATCTTCACTCTTTACAGCTCTTGACACAGAAATCTTTTTCTTCGCAAATTCAGTCATTTTGAGTTTCGGATCACATTCAGAGGCTTTTCGAACATTCTTCCGTTGAATAACTTGTGGTCTGCCTGAACGTGGTCAATCTTTGAGGCTTTCATTATTCTTAAGGCGGTTTTCGACCCGGTTCACCGTTGATAAACTGACATTTTGCAACCTAACAATGTCCGCCTTCTGGTGACCCGCGCGAAGGAGAGCTGCTATCTTTTTCTTTTTTGTTTCAATTACCAACAATGTATAAAAATGAGCACTGTTACCAGTTATATATTATCTGATATAGTTTAGGAATGAGTCATTGTCAACGGATTTCATCAAGTCTTTGAAATGCGTTTCACACTCTGAAAATAAATACCACATCAGGACTTTTGCAAAGCCCGGTATATGATGTACCTATACAATGGTTGCAAAAAAAAATAATTTGCAATTCAGTTTAAAAATTCTTTCCACCTTCCCAAAACTTGTAAGACAGTCACATGTCAACTTCCTTAGCACAATGCGGGAATAAAACTTTGTAACCGCATAAAACACTGTATTAAAATTCATCACAACGTTTCGACCAGGACACTTTGGTCATCATCAGNTCTACATTCTACTAACATAATGGCAATAGCTCATAGAGGATCGGGGTGTAAGTCCCGGTGTCTTTTTGGGAATGGGCCTTTTGGTTCGTCTACTGCCGCCTATCTAATCTAATCTAATCTAACGCGATTAACCGAAGCAGCTTAGGCTGTGCCACTTTGAATAGTGTTGCAAGTGTTAGCAGCAACGCGATTACGTTGAGCCTCCTGATAGAGGTCAAACGTTTCTGCAGATCGCAAGGGTAATCAATTTAGGGTCAACGCTTGAAACTCGATTCAGCGGGTCGAAGCCAGCGCATCTGCCTGACATTTCGAACAAGTGAAGCCTCGAAAATTTAACTTTGGCGCCCAATCGAACATACCCTTGGTCTGACTCTTATTTTGCACCATGTTGATTTAATAGCAGCTATGAAGAGAAAAACTTCAATTCGTCCAACAGAAAAAACTATTAAAGCTAGAGTGCTGAAATTTCTACAGGAACAACTTAAGGTTCAGACTTACCTTTCCCGGTAATCTGGTTACATTTGATCATATGCATTTTTCAGAATTAATAAAAAAAGAACCCACGTCATTTGGATCTCTCCTATCGGAGCATTTATGACAAAGTCCCAGAAAAGGCTTCTACGGACTAAACTTACTAATGTACAATTTTGAAACTTACGTCAATCGAATCAGCATTATTTCTTACATTAAAACAGGTGACTTTGGTGCAAATCGAATAATACTGAAAATAAATGGTGAAAGACAATCTTTGAAGCTATGGAGCCAATCATCTCCTGGTTTATCTTTCAATTGGCCTTGTTTTGAATACAGCTAAAACAATGAAACTCCCCATGTTCATGGAATAAATGGTGCGCTTCCTGATGGTGTGGATAATTTTTCTCTAAAAATATTCGTTTCCCTTTCTTAGGTTCGTCAAACATGCCCCGCCTTGCAATCACTAGCCGGGGTAAATATGACGTGACTTTCACGCCTTATTCTGCAAATTGGGAGTTTGAAGAATAGCCTACTATTTTCATCGACAATTAAAGGGCAACGAAGCACCTACATGCTGGCGAAGTTTCATTGCTGTAGCATTATTACAAAGAAAGTTATTATAAAATGAATATTTTTGCATGTTTTGAAAAACAAATTTTCAGAGACTTTTTTTCTAGTAGCTACCCCTTATTCCGGCTCGTATAAAAATTGTTCTGACTCCAGCTAGAACAATGAAACTCCTCATGTTTATAGAATAAAAGGTGTGCTTTTTGATGGTGCATGTGCTTTTCTCTAAACATTCCTTAACCCTTTTTTTAGGTTCGTCATTAATACCCCCACTTCGTTATCATCACCCCAGACGACAACATACCCTTGGTCTGACTCTGACTTTGAACCATGTTGATTTAATAGCTATGCATATATTTTTGACGCCTAGAAGAGTTCCGACCATTCGTATCACGTGTTTGCCTATAGTGTTAGATGTGAAATTTTCTGTCTCTTTTTGGTCCAATTTTTTCTAAGCTGTTTTATTAGAACCCGTTTCTTTTTTTTTTTTTTTTTTGTTCTGTGGCTAGCCAGCGTGCATTGTTCTGTCGCCATTGTCAGCTCGACATATTTTGTTATAATTGGCGTATTTTATTGGTCGTGTATTGCTTCTTTGTAACTAGTCTATGTCAAGTTTAGGGTCATTCTTATTTTAGTATTGATATTTTGTGTCGGCTGTCCTTTCCTTTATAGCAAACCTTGAACGTAGGCGATACTTTCAGATTGTTTGCATTTTTGGCGCTCTGCTGATCTGCGGCGCCACCGCCACGCAAGTTGTCCAGGAAACTCCGACGACTGCTGCGGTCCCTGAAGTAGAGTTCGAGACGGACGTCAGCAGCAGCGATGACGGGACGGAGGCCAGCGCCATGCCCGTGGCTGCAGCCCTCACAGCTGTCGACCATCAGCCGCCTGGTGGGGACGACGAGAGGATGGATATTTCTCCTGCCGAGGAGCTGAGGATAGCTGCTGAGAAAGCAGGTAATGAGCTGCCTATGCATAATATGGGGCCTACTTCACATTCCGATGTTGTATGTGTGTCTATGAGTTAGGTTAAATTCAAATTCAAAAAATTTATTTCTCCACGTAGGAAGGTATTCACACAATATTACAGTACACGTTCAGCACACTTAGTGTAAAACATTATAGCCTAGCAATGAGCCTCACCTGCTAGGTTAAAAATTGACTGTACAATTTTACTTCACGACATGCATTCCGTACAACACTCTATGATAGCAATAGGTCACACATAGGCCTATTGTCAATCAGATAACGCATCATCATAATAATTGCAAGGCTAAGAAAGAAAACGAAGAACAAGCTCAGTAAGAAAATGAGAAAGCATAGCAATAATGATAAATAAAAACATAAATATATATACCGGGCTTTGCAAAAGTCTTGACCTGTTTTAATAATTTACCATCCGAAGTTCGTAAAAGCTTTGTTTACAATGAAATAAAACAAGACTTGTAATGTATTAGTTTATTATGATCTAAACAACACTGCTATTCAATAGGACCTCCATTGGCAGCAATGACACGCCCTAATCGTGGTCGGAAATCCTTAAACACATTACGGAGGTAGTCCTTCCTCATCTGGCTCAAGTGCAGTTCACAGAGGTTTTCAGCTCCTCAATGTTGTGGCGATCTTTGCATGCTTTACTCTCAATATGCGGCCACACGCTGTAGTCCAGAGGATTGAAATCAGGCGACTGTGGGGGCCAGAAGTCTTTGAGCCAGAAAGTCATGTTTTGGCTGATACAGTTTTGGACGGTTTTCGACGCGTGCGCTGGTGCACCATCTTGTTGAAACACGTAATCTCCATCTTTGACGATCTATCTGATCCAAGGAAGAACTTTAGTGGCCATGATATCCCCGTATTCAGCCCCTGTCAACCTGTAACCGCCCTTGAACCACACTAGAGGCATCTTCTCACCATTGGAGGCGCCACAATGCCAAGCATCATCACAGAGGCCGAATGCTTTGTTGTGGAGACATAACGAACATCAGAGTTGTCTTCGCCAAAGCTCACAACTCGATCGTTCTGTTTGTTGAAGACAGGATCCACGGTGAAGGTCTTCTCATCTGAGAAAATGATGACTCAATTTCCATGACTTTTCAAGTCGTTAAGAAGGCGGGA
>LQNS02278125.1:28755922-28779149 GCA_001587735.2 Parhyale hawaiensis
CAGTTTTCTATACGGCTACACGCCTTGACTCTGACTCGTTTGGACACGCAGGTTACAACATCTCGGACATGACGTTAGACTTGGCCACAAGCGCTACGGAAGAAGAACTAACAGAAATGTTGCCTCTTCCTCTGGCCGAGGCTCTCATCGACCGACGGCGACGACCTGACCTCAGGGACCGCATGATTGGCATGACTTTCTTAGGGCAGCCCATACCGCTGGTGAGTGACGTCACGAGTGACGTACCTAAAACGAAGGATTTATGTCCGCTCTGTGATGCGACTGTCCTGGAGCAGCCTACGTCAATTTTGCTTGAAGTCACGAGCAACGTAAAACGAAAGATCTGTGTCATTTCCCTGACGCGACTGTCCTGGAGTAGTCTATGTGCAGCTACTGTAGTGACGTTGAAGAATAGATTATATCTGTTGCAGGACACGACGGCATTACTTAAACAGTTGAGTTACCACTATAGTGAGTCTTGTGTCACAGTACTTGTAAAGACCTTGCACGTTTGTTGTCGTTGCACAGTGACGCGACGATTCTGGGAAATATGCATTACAACTGGGTGATTTTTTGATGGATGTAAAGTGGCCGATCAATAACAACTTAATGAACTAGCTAATCGTCTTGAGTTCATACCTCCATGGTGTTGACTGCAAGACAAAACAGCTATTCTTTACTCTGTTTGAAACCTGATCTAATCGTGGTTGCACCTCTGTAGATTGAATTTCATCCAGAAGTACCTACTAAACAGCTTACCTGACATGACGATGATAGCATTGCTAGGGAGATGAGTGATGTGCAACGTCAAATGCTCGTCAGCTTAGGAAGGTGACGATCGTGCAACGAACCACGGACGTTCCCTGTGACGGATGAGGGCGGCGACACATGCATGATCCCTTGCGGCAGCATCTTCCGTCGCGTGAGGAGAACATGCATTAGGGAATGTCCAGGTAGACGTGACTCTATCGGAATGCTGATGGAAGTTATATATTAGCGATAAAACGTGCGTTGTTACTTCAGTAGTGGGATATGGAGATATCAGGTCGAAAATGACATGGGAAAGTTAGTTATCAGTAAGACGTTTCTACCCTGCAACGTTCGCTATCACTATGATACTGGAACAATGTTTGGGAGTAAGATGATTTACTGAGTTGTATTTTTTATATTCACTTTCATTTTCATCACGCTGCAGAGTTGACACAGCAGCGTCAGTATTAGATATCTACCTGGAACTTGTAGAATTTCAGAGAATAAAAGTATTGTTATTTAATATTTCTCAGACTCGTGTACTGCATACGAAGTGTCTGTTCCAGATCAGACAGCAAATCTTCTACCCATGACCTGCGAGCAGTAGCTGTCTATATTTAAACTGACGCCAGTTGCTCCCTCCCTAAACCGTATTAGGATACCCCAATTTCTCTATTTAAATACTGAAAGCGTAACTGTCGCACTAACTAAGGAAGGAACTTAGGGAAAACAATCAAAATTCTAATATGATGATATAGCGTTTCAGAAAATGCTCTGAAGCCCAGTGCACTCGACAGAGTTCTTTTGTTATTAAAAAAAATGCAACGCTGATGAATTGAACGCCCGCGCTCTGCGTGTGTGTACTCATGTGCATTCATGAAAGTTGAAGAAATATCGATACGATAATATATGTAAAGAAACCCTATAAGTTTTCATAAATGCAAATATTATGTTTGAACTGGACGTTTTATTTTTAATTTTATACATAAATGCCACTGAAATTGATGTCAGCAAAGCAAAATAAAAGCAGTTTGTTTTTTTACTGATTCAGCTGCAGATAGCAGCTTGATGTTGAAAAAAAAAAATTCGACCTACGTGCCCTATCTTCATATTGTAACCCTGACAGCATATTCTTAGCGTAGCGTCAACTCGAACCTCCCATCCCATGAGAGCAATAGCGTGATCTTTTGTCTCTCGTGTACACACCGCTTTGTGGCTGGCGTCAGTTAATGAATGACTTTCCTATTGTCTCTTGGACACGCAACTGCCAAAAACATGCCTCGTGAGCAGAAATTTTTGGTTGGACATTCACCCGCAGTTCCAAACATCTTGGCGTAGAGCTAATTTAAGCTGTAGGTACTAGGTAGTGCATTTACTCAGGAATCGCCCCACATGGTTGTGATCTTAACGGTGACCTGTTTCTTTATTCCTCATTCTTCTGTGAGACAGTTGCAAGGGGTTGCGGTAATGGTTGTCGGTTGAAGAGGGCGGCTGATAGTGGTTGTTCTGTCAGGTGAGCTGCTGACTGCGGTCAGCAGCTCAATCCATGCTACTCCTGTCTGCTGCTCTAACAGTGGAAGTTTACGAATAAAACCCCAACGCAAGTGTATCCCTTCCGTTACTGCTTTTCTTGTTTAATTATGATGCTGTTTGTCTTTTTATTTCAGTTAAGTAATAAATTATAGCTATCTAGATATGTCAACTGCATGCATTTACTAGCTGTTGACCATGTTGAGTGCCGCTGCTTTGGTCACACGTTAGTGAAAGATCGTGGTTCAACAGAGGCTTAAGTGATGTAACTACTGGCGCTACAAGTAATTATAGTTTATTTAAAAGTATTATATTAATAACTCATTTGGTGAATTAAGGACGCTACAACAAGACAGCACGCATATAGCGTCGCTTAAAATGGCTGTAAATAATTCTGACATAACATTTCGTCGTTTTCTTATCTTGCTGTATATTCACTTTTATTGCAGTTTAGTGATAAAATGACTGCAATTTCGGCTAACTTTAAGTTTATTGAAATATTCCTTTTTCCCACTGTTGAAATTCGGTCAACTAAGCTGGAGAGAAGAGAACTCGCACAAGAACGGATGATATCCATAAATCGCTGGGCAATAAACAACAGTTAAATGAAAATCTTCATTTCAACACAGTACTTGTGTTTCAGGATCATCGGCCTCGCAGACCCTTCATGCCAGATAACCGGGCCGTGCAGAACAGAAGACGAATGGTGAGCAGCTTGTGCTTTGTGCTAAGTCTTTTAGGTTGCTTTAGCCTTCCCTTTAGAATGTCTTTCCTTGGTGCCCCCTTTGCTTTTTCCAGTTTTATACTCCTACTGACTATTCTATCCTCTCTTCTTCTTCTCTCCCTATTTGCTGTTTCTTTACCCTTCTTCTTCTCTCCCTATTTGCTGTTCCTTTGAGCGTGATTTTGTGTGAGAATATCCTAGTGCATGGGTTCCACGTTTTTTCTTGTTTTACTGAGTATCTGTTCTTCTTCTTCTTCTTCTTCTGCTCTTTGCATCACAATGTACGCTGTGAATAGGGAGCTTTATGCAAGATATATTAATAACAACCACCTATTATTTTTAGTAAAATATGATTATACTTATACAGATGTGCAAACTGAGAACCGTACTTATCACCCGCGAGCGAAGCGAAGAGCCGTGATAATGTTTTTGTTGAAGATGTAGCTAAGTGTATGCACTGTAGGTATATATATATATATATATACCTATATTTGTCTGTCTATCCAAAAAGTGTGGAAGGAGTTCAGCAATGTTCATAAATTTTTTGCAGGGAGTCAGGTGGGTTGACCTAGATGTGAAAAATGTCAAAACTGTAGAGCATGGGTTCTCAAAGTGGGGTGCATGGTACCCTTAGGGGGTGCGAGAGGACTTTTTCAGGGGTGCGAAATACTGTTTTGTTTCTCAGTCATTCACGAATTAACTTAAGCTTGTGGCACAAAAGTTAGTATAAATTGCATTTGTCATCATCATATGGGTACTTAATTGTCTAGGGGTGCGAGAACATGTAAGAAGTTCTCCAGGGGGTGCCAGGCATAGCAGAGTTTAGGAATTTCTGCTCGAGAGTCAGTTGGCCATAAAAAATATCGGCGCTGAAACCCCTCCCACCGGGTGATGGTTTTACGCCACGAGGCGTTCTAGTTTATTACTCGTATTGATGCGCCCAACGTGTGAAGGCAAGCATGCACTGTAGGGAATGTGATTATATGTACATAATATGGTCCTTCTCTTTTTAAACTGAATACAGTATGTATAATGTCCATCCTTTTAGGGCAACTCTATTCATGATATTACATCATTAACTCTTAGTTTCGTCTGCAGAAGCTCGGCCCGAGCAGAAGACCCACGCAGCAGTTTGCTCAAGGCAGGGTAAGTGTGTACGTCATCGTGATATGTGTGAATAGTTTGAAGTAATATGTTTTTCTATATATTCAAGCATTTATATTTTTACTTCTGGAAGGTAAGTTTCTTGTTCATTTTGATCCACATGAATCCATTTTTGTTGATATTTTTACTGTGATGTCTTTGGGGTTCTACAGAGATTCTTTATCATAATGATACTCGAGAATATTGTCGATGTACGGTAACATGATTGCTGATATGTATATATACTTGAATATATAGGATAGGTATTTTCATCATGATGGATAAAAGTATTTTGATTCTATAGAACTTACAGTATCTTGTTAAGTTTGCTGTGAACGAAAACTATTTATTATTAACCCTCAAATCATGAAAATGATATCAGACTATCGGATGGCCGTAAATTAAAAAAAAAGTAGAATTTATTGCTTGCATGTATTGTAACTTGAGATGCTACGTTCAACGTTTCAAGAAAATGAAAACGTTTTCACTAAATTTCTCATATATACTCGCCAGAGTTGAATAAACATTCTTAGTTGACGAAAAACTGGGATAAGTTTCTCACGTACCGGTATCACGTGGGATGTCAGTTGTTGCTTTGGCAAAGAAAATGATTTTTTCCGAAAAATTTTATGATGCTATGTTCAATCACTAATGTTGAATGCTGGACTTTCGTTTAGCACTTTCGCTAAAGTTACCCTGCTATATTTCTAGTTTCTTTTTATGCTATAGATTAGATAGCTGCCAGCAGACGGACAAACAGGCCCATTAACAGAGAGCAGCCGAGACTCACGCTCCGACTCTCTATGAGCTATCGCCCCTATATAAAAGAATCGGCTCTTGAACGATACACTTCAGCTCAGGGGGTGATTGTATGAATATGATTAGTTGCAGCAGATTCGCAGGGGGGCGGGGGGTTGGGATCTTAGGGTTGATGGGATGTGTAAGATGATTGAAGAAAGTGGCTTATAAAAAAGGTAGGCGTTAGGAGTTGCTGAATCCTGGTAGAGTCGAAGGTGTTGAAGGTGCTGCTCCCAATGTTTGTATGAACAACTTTGTTCTCACAGTACCTAGTTTTCATACTATTATACTGTAGTTAACAGAAATAAGGAAACAACACAACTCAGCGGTTTTGAGAATAAAAGAATAATGCTGCATCAAGAGATATCGTGAATAACGAAACTATGAATGTGTGAATTAGGAGTAACCCTATAATGACAGAGGTACCACATAGGTAAAAATTTCAACGAATACTTCTGTGATGAGAGATCCAAGTTTAATTCTATCCTCGTAAGCAGGGAGTAATAATAGCGGGAAAACCCGACAGACATACGAAGAAAAAGAACGCGTGTGACATGACGTTTTTTCGGACCAAGCAGCCGCAGCGCTCGCCGCTCGTTTTCCTGCATATTATTTTTTTTTTAGCGCATATGTTATCTATAAGATGCAGTCAGGAAGTACTAGCACGGTACTACGTTCTATAAGACAAGCATAGATAGAGCACTTCGATATTGATAATACAATAGTTTTATACATATGTAATGTTGAGCGTGTGCTGTGGCTGCTTGGTCCGAAAAAACGTCATTTCACGCCATTCTTTTAATTTCTATGCCTGTCTGGTTCTCCCGTTATCATTAGTCCCTGCTCGTATGTGTTGATGCATTTCAATCACGATATTTCTCTTACAATGCTAATCCTACGAGAGACCGACTTTTTTTCGTCTTTCCAATTCGTACGGTTAAGGTGGCTGGAGCTGCATCAGAACGTTGTGTCCATTGTGTACGTATATTTACTAAACGCCTTACGCGTACGGCGCTTTATAAAGCTTTCATTGTTTCAGCGTTTTAAAATAGATGCTTACTAATTAGACATTTTCTTTTTTGTCTTTTACAGAATGACTTCGTTCAGCCGGGTGAGTACACATTACTTTATTCATGTCGACACGTTCCATCTTTTCTGTGTCACTTTGCTTAAGAATCGGCTCCAAAGAATTCCTTTTTTAGGGAACCCTTCGCATTTGTTCAAAAACTAACATTAATCCGACTTGAAGTTCACACAAGTCAATTAAAAGTGTTCTCTCAAGTCAGTCCAAATATTTTGTTGTCCTTCTGACCACAACTGTGTGTCTATCGAAAAGTTTAACAGAAATGTTATTCGTCTTAGACGTTGTCGATTGTCAACTCGAGGACGTGTTAAGCTAAGCCCAGTATGCTTGACTTATCCGTTTCGCTACTTTGTATCATGTTGAAGGTGTTAGAAACAGCTCGACTACGTTTGCGATGGCTAAAAACGTCATTTTGCGGAGAGGATTGAGTTTACAAGTTCAAAAAATAAACCATCTAGCGTTAACAATTGAAACTCGCTCCTTCGGGACGAAATCAACGCATCGGCCTGAATGGCCGCACCAGTCAAGTCTACTGGGCTTAGCTTAAGCCGGTTTCGACTCCTTTAGTTGTTGTCTTAGCCAGTTTCATTAGTAAACTTTCAGACATCATTTCAACTTTCGAGAGAATGAGAATTCAAAAGCAGTCCGCGCGCGGTTCTGTTGCTTAAACGAATACTACACCACCGTACCGAGACGTCGAAATTGAGGGAGCATGTACATTTTGCCTGTCGTGTGAAGCAACCTTTACGCAGTCTTTGTGAGACTCTAGGAGTTTGAAAACTTAGTCTTTCAACTACAATACTGTTCTACTACTACTACTACTACTACTACTACTACTACTACTACTACTACTACTGTTCATCTTGATATGGCTGTCTTCACAGATATGTATTTGTAGCCTTACCTCTGTTTTCAAAAAGCAAATATATAGCCCATATTAATTAAACTCATTTTTTGAATTGATGCCAATGGGGTGCAAAGCTTATGTGTATACAGTTGCAGCTACTTGATTTCTCAACAAAGTAACTTCACTATGGCATATGCTGTGGCCAACATATATCCATTGTGAAGAAATGACGACCAATACTATGTTTTTTTCTAAATTTTGGGATAATGCCGATATATCTGACTTTTCTATTTTACCCCCTGGGTCAAGTGGTGAGAAATGCTGCCTTGCTTGTTGTTACGATGATGTTGGACGTTCTAGTCCTAAGTCAGAGAGGTCTTCCAATGCAGCGTCAACAATTTGCCACCCATAGTTCTCTAGGAAAGGGGGCACTGCCCTATACAGAAATATATACGGTGGGGTGTAGTTCAGTTGCCAAGAGCCATCTGTCTATGACGCCAAAGATAAGATAATCAGCAGTCGATTGGAGCCGTAGCTATACTCTTTTGGCTCCGAGAAGAGTTTCCTTGCTAGTGTTCAGTCAAAGAAACTCGGTCCTTACATCTACTACTATTCGACAATATTTTTGCTTCTGCAGATTCAGAGATTTCGATGAGACCTCATATCTTGAAGCCAGCACCATTTCCTGCGACTCGGACCGGCATCATCTTCCCTCCCATGCGCGGCAGACCCGGAGACGCCGCCAACACCCCTCATGCTGGAAGACCGCCGCGTGGTTATCAGTTATCTTCTGCCGGAGAACCCATTCAAGACCGACCTTTTGCCGGCCCTAATAGGAACAACAAACAGCAGCAGCCTGATCTGAAATTCTCAGGTGCCCAGATCCGTCCATTTGGACAGGTCCGTCGGCCGATAAATAAGAGGCCGTTTAATGTATTTGACTTGAGGGATCAGCCTCGACCTAACTCCAAGTTCCCTCCACAAAGACCGCTGCACGATTTTCCACGTATAAAAGATGACTTTGACAATTCCCTGGGTCCGGATTTTGGGCCTGTAATCTATGAAATCGATTCAGATGTCCAAACATTGATCCCTCAGTCGTTCGCAAATTTTGACTCGCCCAAACATCCAAGCGACACTTCTCCCTCCGACTCGTTCCAATCATCGTCAGCGACCAAACCTCATTCGCCGTCTCAGAGACCAAAATCTTTCGCCCCCAGCAAGCCCTTTTCTACAGGGTTCACCAATTTTGGAGGATCCGCGTCTTCTGATCGTTCCCCTGCTTCCCCAACCGTCAAACGAGACAGGAAGAGCCAGTGCACGCAATACACCGAGACCATTTGTCTTGATGCTGACAACTACCCGCAGTAAGTCCTCCGCACAACGCTGATTTTGTCGAGATTGACAATTTTAGCAAGTGAAGAATAACTTACGTTTGCATAATCATAAATAACGCTCCTAAAAGGTGTGATAATGTATGATTTAATCGTCGCTTTATCGTTAGTCATTCATTGATTTTTCATTAACTTTGAAGTGTACGTAGCTGGTTGTTTATTGTACAGTGCCGAGATCCTGGCCTCGCTGGAGGGTGACAAGGCCCGCACGAATGTCCTCATCGCAGAAGTTCGCAACCAGAGCGCCGACAATCTGGTGGATGGCATCACGGCACGTCAGGAGGAGAAGTACAACTTCTCCCATTACTTCGGCGGAAGCAACAGGTTGTTTTTCATCTTTCTTAATGCTATACTCGGTCAAGTCCGTTCATTCGTTTTCATATATTATTTTCTGCCTCTCACGTCTGTGGGTTAATTATAATTAAGACGGCATGCGGCACGATGAACAAATGATACAGCATCAATAAGTGGAAACTGCTCTCGCTGAGGTGAAGTCTGTGTATAGACCGGCGGCCGGTCTGTCGAGAATATAATTTCGGCGTCATAGTATGTTCCCGATATGTAGGTAGGTAAAAACTTGTGTTTTAGATCCGTAAGGAAATTAATATGTATATAGACTAAGCTTTGACGAAGTTGAAGAGGCCAGTGTTCTCATATCGTTGCAAGTTTACACCAACAATGTTTTGTTTTGCCTTAAATCCTAAATTTTGAGTCTATAGGACTGTGCAAAACAGAAGAAGCAACCCGTACCGAGAGCCAGCTTGGCAATCCCTCTTCCTACCCCTAACCTCCCAATGCCAGATCATGCTGTGGAGACGCTAACAAGTCCAATTTGTGCAGACGCAATGACGACAGCGAGCATCGGGACTTTGCAGACGACGGCGGCTACCTCTGCCCCTCAGAAGTGAAGTACGCGAGACCCAAGCGAGCAAGAAACAGCAAGGGCGAGTGGAAGTTTGTCGTTAACATGGACAAGTACACCCAGACCATCAGGATGGAGAAATGCATGTAGGTGGTCACCATGTTTCCTTTGGTTATGTCTGTTACTTGTGTTGCGACGAGAATATGAGTGTCTCCAAATTGCAGTTGTAGGAAGTTCTTAGAATAATTGGAGAATGTGTCATCTTACCAAACTATCTAATTCCTGTCGCATAAAAATCGATTAAAAGCTGTTTCTGAACTAAAGGTAAACGAAAGCAAGCTACAGTAATTGGACTAGTGTATCACATTCTATGAAGCCGTGGTGCTACATTGAAAAGGACGATATGAAAATATCACATTGCTACATTGAGTAAAAGGAAGAACTTGAAAGTTTTTCCGAACATTACAAAAACATAAAAAGAAATGTGCAGCAGATCAATACGCATTTCAATCATTTCTGCAGAAGCAAAGCTTATAGGACCGATCTCTTGCAACGAGTAAATTAATTTCATCATCTGCAGCGCAATCAACTGTCTACATAATATAGCTGGCGTTAGAACAATTCACAATTCTGCACGCAGATTAAATTATTCCTTGACGCAGTGACAAATGATACGCCTATTGTTGTACTGTAGTGCGTACTATTTCTTTTACGTGTCGAATCGTTGCCTTATATTTATTTCACATCATCCCTTCTACACTTGCCTGATGATTTCCTATGCATGATATCAATTTCCATAGGCATAACGTTATATAAAGCTGAACCCTGGGGTCCATTTAGAGATTTCCATATGGGGTTGTGACCCAGCAAAACCCGCGTACTGTATTTCACAAACCATGTTTCAAACAGTACTGCTCTCACGACACTCCGACATTTTTTTGGTCCATAGGTATCTGTTGTACAGGAGCTCTTGGTTGTTAATGTCGACCCTGCAGTAAGTTGTTTAATCATGATGTACCAAGTTTTCGTGCCCGAAGTAAACAAAGTTCTCGTTGAAACCGACAGCCCGTAACTTGGCACATTACGCGGCAACAGCGTGGCAGGCACTGAGCCCAAACCCACATGGCTCGCTCCGCTTGCGCGGACAGACATGTAGAGATTGGCCCTGCCGTCAAGACAGGCTCGCCTTCAGTTAGCTGTGGCGGCTCGAACATCAGGTTCCATAAAGCAACAGTGCTATTTTTAAGTCAAGAAATGTGTACGATAGGCAAGATAAGGTTAATTTTAATGTGCGAGATTATGGTTATCAAAAGCGTTGTTAGGTTGTGCTTCCTTTCTAAAAGTGTTTTTTTTATAAGAAGACGATAGAACGAAGGGCCATTGTCGCAAATTAAGTAACAGAGTCTGGTTTTAAGTAGGATTAACCCATTAACCATAAAGCGACGAGACAAAGTCATCTGTATTGTATCAACAGCGGTATCTGAACGCAACGCAAAGAAAGTGTTGACACTCGGCGACATAGTGGCTAACCCTTTTGTCCTGCTCCTCATAATCAGCGTTTCAACTGGTGTTATACTTAAGCAAAAAGTAGATTAATTCGTAACCATATATAGTCACTAGTACGTTTACCGTACTATTGACTATATATGATTACTTCCATAATGTTATTCTTTTCCTTCGACCCCTCAGGGGGCACAAGATGGGCTATAGGGTTAGGTTAGTTTAGGTTCGTCCAGCCTATGTAATGGGGAGCAGCGCCCCCAAGGGAACCCCGTAGATTACCTTAGCCATTTACTAGGGCTAGGCCTTCGGGACGTCTGTCTTTCGTGCCTACTTTGCTTTCTTCCCATTTCATACTCCTACTGATCTTTCTTCCATCTGTTCATCCTCTTCTTTCCCGACTTGCTGTTCCCATGCGCGTTGATCCTGGTGCATGGGTTTCACGTGTCTGTCGATATCTATGTGTCCCTGCTTTCTTCCTCAATGATATCGTCTTTGTTGTGGAAACGGAGACTTAAACTTCTGAGTATAATAATAATAATCCTTTCCTCCGATAGCGTATTCGAGCTGCTCGGCAAAGGGTTAACACACGCTGTCCATTTTTTGGTCTGTAAGAATAGTGCCCTTCTTTCAAGAAACTGGAACCGACGTATGTTTGTATCCTACAGCCGACGACCCACCTCAGTTGACTGGCTACGCCCTAAAGAATAAAATATTTTACCCATTAGAACCAGGGAACATATTTTTGGACGCTTCAAGTGATGCCAATCCTACCTACTTAGTTGGTCACACCGCTACTTAGCCGCTTGCACGCATCTTATGCCGTTCCTAAGGCTACCAATGGGAGTTTTGAGTAAAAATTCAAGACCTTGGGAACTAAAACCCTGACTTTGGCAGCCATGGGTACGGAAGGACAGATACACTCACAAGCTGGAAAAGACATCCCAGCGGATGCTCCACTGGTTGTACTAAATGTTTACTTTGTGTGTTAATGTTGCAGCAAGCCCGGGGGAGCTTGCAGCTATGTCTCCCATCACTACCACGCAACGTGCAATCAAGTCCACAACTACCAGCGCCTGTTGTCTTGGGAGAAGAAGCGTGGCTTGCACATGGATATTTTCAAGGTATTTTTGCTTCTCCTGTTCGAAGCATTTTCATGAAAGGAAGACTACAGTAGGAATTCCGATATATTTTAGATTTCACCTACGTAAAAGCTATTTTCTTTAGTTAGCAAACTGCTGTCCAACGTTTGCAATGTTTTTCATTACTTTTACTATGGCTACAGTAGTTAACCTGACAATAATAGTAATTCAATGTTACCTTATTGAGTCAGCAAAAACGTTTGCGGATAATAATGAACCGTGTGCCATTGTTCTGTGCCAAACTGCCGGGTATACCATACCCAAAGCTATCCGTGGGTCTTTCTTCTGTGCATTTCAAAACAGTATACACAGAGGCCTATGAAATTGCTGCTAAGTGAAGCATGCATAACTGTACCTTTAACCCATTAAGGGTCATGATCCTTCCTAAAGGACGTTTCAAATAATACTAAATTATTTCTACGAGAGGCAGGCATTTACAGTCTGTGTTTGTTGTGGTTTTAATTGTATGTACTAGTAAACATGGCCCGTGTTCAGGTACCTAGCTGCTGCACGTGTCACATCCAAGGCTACGCGTACGTCTTCCCTCCGCTCAACTCGAAGAAATCGAGGCAAAGTCCCGCGGATTCGGTGCTGCTCGAGAGCCGCTCGACGGAGGAGACGCAGCGGCAGCCGCTCCTGCCCACCCGTGGCCCTGGCGTCGTCAGAGACGACAGGCGGCGCGACCGGCTGCCTAGCTCTGAAATTGTCACTTACCTGCCTCCTAAAGGTAACCTTGGGCACAAAATTGCCCCTGCCATGTCGCAAACTTAAAAGTTTCGGTGCTGGTGTAACATCTGATCTGTGTGAGATTCAGGTACAATCTACGCTTATTTTAACTGAACTGAATATATCCGAACCTGGCTTTCAACTCCCCTAACCTAACATAAACTCTCAGGGCGATTTTCCTTTAGGGAAGCGGAGTTTATGTTAGGTTAGGAGAGTTCAATACCAGGTTTGGCTATATTCAGTTCAGTTGAAATAAGTGTCGACAACATAGTATATGAGAACCAAATTTTCTTCATTGGCTCAAGCATAAAATTTTCTTGATGATAGTATCACTCTTGAAATGGGTGTATTAGAGTATGAAAAAATTAACCCGTAAAAATGACTTAAATGTGTGGTGACCAAGGGAAATTTTTATTATGGTATTCAATAGACATTTAGATAGACATACCAAGCAGCGTTACCCCATCCTCCTTAAAACAATGAGGATCCGCTTGGTTTATTTGAGTTTTGATGTAAAAAAACCTTCAGCTTCATGAGAAAGTAGACATTTCATTATTACGTCAACGACGAGCGTTCGGTTTCCGCCTCGAATTAAGTTTCAAGCGTTAACGATCATCCGATTGGGCTTGAAACTACCGAAAACATCCAGAATTGAGTTTTCGAACGGCTTGTCTGATTAGATCACCTCACTTAAAGTGGCCAAACCGAAGAACACTGAATCTAGTGATATTTCAGAAAACATTGGCACAGCGATGCCACCCAATGGAGGACCGTTCACCCGCCAGCCCGCGCCAGGACGACGTCCGCTGCCGTTTGACCGCTCGCCTTTCAGAATCAACCGCCTCCCGAGACCTGGAGGACCGCTCACAGGCAACAACGTTAGACGGTGAGTTACGGCTTATGACTGGTATTGTTGAAACGTTGTAGCGGCTATAGTTTGTCCATGTTATCCAGGCAGTTTGCTCGAGGTCAAATTCCTCTATAGGGTTGCCAATTCTATGAGTATTTTTTGAGATTTTATTCGGCCCTGCTACCTGTTTATAGAGAAATGTCAGAAACGCCCATAGAATTGACACCGCTATAGAGGAATCCGACCGCGACCGAACTGGCTTGAAAAATGGACGAAGAATAGTTAGCACCCGCAGAAAAAAAATGTGTTCCATTACAAAGGCGTAAGTTATGTACCACTACCAAAGTAAAAAAATAATTACCTCCCATTCCACTACAAAAGTAAACTACGAAATAATATTAAAACTGTAGCTACCTCACTTCAGAAGTAAATATTGTCTCGATACAAAAATGCAAATTATGTATCACCACAAAACTGATCAGTCTAACATTTTTTCAGAAAATTAGATCAGTTTTCGTGGTAATAGGATGGGAGTTTACTCTATCATTTGGTACGGTTAACTTAAAATATGTATCCCGAAAATTTTTCAGCAATTTTCTTGATGTATAGGTACATGACGGAAAGAATTCTGAGTTTTCATCGAAGGTCTCAGATTTTTTCAAAAATGTGTGATAACGTTGCTAATACTTTAAGAATTTATAAAAAGTCACCATTTACCACCTAAACCCCTTTCTTTTCTTGGACGAAGTAAGAAATCTCAATTTGAACAATGTGATTGTCGTCGACGTCATCTACTACACTGCCGCAAAACTTTCCTGTCTCAGCCATTAGCTATTTGAATTCTGTATGATAAAACTGATTCACGACAGTAGAGGCAAGAGAAATACTGTCGTTCCTAAGTGCGCGTGCGAGCAATCTACTGTATGTTCTGTTCGGTCACACAACGTTCATAGACCGTAGGATTATGTTTGCCCATCCTGTTGTGAGCAGCGACCCCAGGGGAATTGTGTAGGTTACCATAGCCAGGCCTTCGCACCCACGTTGCTTCCTTCCACTTTCAAACCCCTACTGACAGTACTTTATTTTATTCTGCCTCTTCTTTCCCGACTTGCTGTGTCCGTGTGAGTTGATCCCGAGTAGGAAGTTAGGAACACTTGCTTGTATGGGTTCCACGTTTATCTTGGCATACTAGACGTCTCTTCCTTTCCTCTCTTAGAACAACTTATGTAGCACTAATTTAGGGAGGTTTAAACTATCTTATAAGACGATAACGCTGAAGAGTTAGGCCGCTAACACCTGTAACTCAATTCACTGCGTGAACGAGCAACGCTCCGGAGAGCTCAAGCCGGGAGCGCACGATTTCACCGAAAACAGTCGATGACGCCTTTAGAATGCACGGTGTCTAAACGTGCTATTGCTGCTTCCAAGTAATTCAGTAGAAAAATGTATCCATTTCATCCACATAGTGAAAAAATTCACAAGTTAAATCAGGAATGTAGGATTTATTTATGCGTCCTGAAGGGAAGCCAGGGCAGGAATGTATGCAAATAGCCTTTCAACAATTTCCTTTCATTTGTTTCCATTGGATATTCTTCCAGAATGGACATTGCAGGATCATTTGAATCTCGCCGAGAAGTAACTCCTGACACCAGCCTTGGACCCGTGGGCGGCGGAGGCATAGACCTGAGCGACGACCTGGACGACCGCCGACGTTCGCAGACTCGGGGCAAGACCCGACAAGCCCCCACGGATGTCAGAAATTACAGTACGAGGCGCCAAGGTCTGGGCCCTGCGTCGGAGACCATGGGAAGCACACGACACGGTTCCGTCAATTACGACTATCATCCAATTTTACAGTTCTTCGACAGTTACTAGCGATTCGACGCCTTGGTAGTACGCGCGTAAGAATTTTGCAATTTTTTTAGGCCATGGATAGTAATTTTTCTACGAGGCAAGTACTAGGACATTGAAATCTTACCGTATTGGGTGTTATGGAAAAGTTCGTACGGCAAATGAGATAAATTTAGACGTCATTGAGTTATCGTGCCGCGGCAGACCCTGGTAACTTCCATGTTAAGCAATCTGGAAAACTTACCCATAATTAAATTAATACAACACTATAATACCAAAGAATATCGCAAAAAATAGTGAAGATTGTTAAAGAAAACAATGCTTACAATCAAGTGTTGCCGATCGCACTATTGAAACCGCCAGATAATCTAACTCGCAAAAATTTCGACGGCTGCGAAACTGGCACAAATGCTTCGGCATGCCAGACTGTCTGTCCAACGACGCAGTATTAAAGTTGGTCGTTAGTGCGAACTTAACAGCATAGTTTCCGAGCTTTTTTCTGTTTGGTGACTACTCTTTCCAATTCTGCTGTTGCCGCAATATCATGATTATTTTCAAGGTCTCCAGGATGTGGAAAAGGAACTTTGAAACTTTTTAAACTAAGACGATTTTTGTGCTACATTACAAAGCCGTTCTATATTGCTACGTTGCCAACTTTGTGAAAAAATTTAGAGTGTATTCCAAGGGTTCAATTGTTTAGAGATGCAGTTTTAATTGTACAAAAAATTGCCCAAATTACTGCTACCACGTTTGCAACATTTACGGTTACTGAATGAAGGTGTAGCAGCTTTTTCTCTCTTCACTGCCTCGCATTTAGCTTGTCATCACATCCGTAACCCGACAACGTCCGAAATGAAACAAGCTTTATTTAGTTTTCCATAGAACTAGTAGCATAACTAATGTTCCTCAAATGGGGTCAAAGAGCATCAGCTGGTAATACATATAGGCATTTATGTTAGACAAACATTGCTGCTCCTTGCGTTTGGTCTGGGTGTGACCAGAAGTAACGTGGGGCCACGTTAGGATTGCCAGTAGGGCGAAAGTTAATTCAGAGTGAAAAAAAAAAAAAAACAGTTGAATGCATTCAGTTTTGCAGCTGAGGAGACAGTCACTCACTCGAGCTTATTCATGTTAAAATGCTCAGACTGGCACTGTAACAAAGATGCTCACGCTTGGTCTACCAAGTTTTAACCTTAGGTGGACCAAATAAAATATCGTGTTCTCGTAGAAATGGCATAGTTTGAAATGTCTTACCACTATACAGGTCCTCTGAGATTGTTAAACTTTCTAGGGGTATTTCTTGTGCGTTAAAACAAAACTTCATTTTGGACAGTTAACGTTGATCGACTATTGCGCTATTACACTAGAAGTTCCGAAAGGTTTGTTAATTGTAATGTCTAAGTTTAGAGGCTGTCCTACAACGTCCAGATGTAGTGAATTTCCTTTTTGAAAGTTGATTGCTTTTGGAAATTGATTTTTAGCTTGTATATGGCTCGAATATGGAGGAAAGTCCAATTCTCGGTGCAAGTTTCATTATACGTCAGTTAGAGCTTCTAAAAATACAACAGCTAAGAGTGGAGGACGACGGTTAGCTTGAATGCCGAGGTAGAACGGAATACCTACACACGTAAATATTACTTGGAATTCTACTCTCTTTTTGGATATGTGATTTTGTCATTTGTGTATATAAGAACGTGTGTAAGTACAAGCGAAAGTTACCCAACAATTTCAAATACTTCATTTACCTCAATGCATCGATTGATAAAAATAGAAGACATTCACAGATTGTAAAAGAGCAGAAATAACAGGACAGTTCCATAGTATTTGAGAACAGTCTAGAAGGTTCTCGAACATTCTAGAAGGTTCTCGAACATTCTAGAAGGTTCTCGAACATTCTAGAAGGTTCTCGAACATTCTAGAAGGTTCTCGAACATTCTAGAAGGTTCGAACCTTCTAGAAGATTCGAGACTTTTCTAGAAGATGCTAGGACAATGGAAAGCCTTGGAAAGTTCTCAGCGTTACGTTAAAAGACTTACTATAACGGGGAAAGGATAGAAAATCAACAATTCTTCAGTCACCAATTTTGGCATACGAGATCAGTACAACTCAAGTGACCAAGCTAACTTACGATCTTAGGCTAATCATTTTTTAAAGCGTAATCACGGTACATGCATGCCCTACAATATAATCATTACAAACACTTTATAGGTATTAAAATAATCGTGGATATGATCCTGTCTATAATATACAAGTCTTTCGTACACGTTTCTTTACCAAACTATGAGCTACAATCTACGTTGCACATATGTTTACAGTTATATTTGTCGTGCGTGGCACAATATAAAGGCACACGTTGCATAAAAATATAGAGACACGTTCCCGCCTCCACTATCGACATTACAAGATTGATGCGAGTTTGACCCTAATTATTCTATTAACCCTTTCGCTACGGAAACTTTGCTTTTTTTATGAGGTTCTAAAAGAAGCTCCTAGAAGTAGTCACCTTGGCTCTCCTACAGTTCAGTTGATTCATAAAGAAAATACTATCACTGACTTCAGACGGGTTGTTAAGTATGTTGTCCAACTTTCCAGAGCAGGAAACAACGCACCGGTTTTAATAATGAAAATTTTGATGCGGAACGTGCACGTACCGTCAGTATCGAAAGGGTTAACTTCATAGGTTAAGCCTCCCAACCCACAGCATACACTGTGATCCTAAGAGAGGAACATCGAGAGAGAAGCGTGGAACCCATGCACGAGGGTGCCCACGCTAGACGAAGTGCATGAGACCTGCAAGTCGGGGGCAATAAAGAGAAAGAGCAGGGCATAGTATCATCGGTAAGAGTTCCAACGATAGGTACTATTAGGATACTAGTCCTACGAGATAACTGTTAATTGAGCCAATAGCTGGAGGGTTAACATGTCCTAAACACGAGCAAGGAGAAGGAAGAGGCATGCAGCAAGGCTCGGCAAAATCAGGCACAACAGCAAGTTGGGAAAGAGGAGGAAGAACAGAGGGAAGTACCATGAGTAGGAATGTAAGATGGAAGAAGAAAAGTGGGGAGCACAGAAAAGTCTACAAACCCTTAGGACGAGCATGACAGACTAAAGTCCAGTTCACATTGAGGGCAGTGCAGTGCGTGGCCAAGCACGAGGGCATCTTCACCTTCGGATTTTTCCCACGATGTCGTCAGTTGCCTCAATTTTCGGATTTTTAAAAAGCCGAACAATTAAATCCTCAATTAATACGATAAATGTATAAATGCCATTCTTTTTCTTAATTAAGTTTGAGCGATTAGGGCGAACAACAACGGAAACCAATCACAGTCACCGAGTAAAAGAACCTCACTGATGTCAGTTCGCTACTTACATAGGAGAACTTAGTTGTAATTTGTAAATTGGAGGATAAACAGCAGTTTCTATTTAATTTCCAATTTAATGGAGACAACTCTTTAACCCTACGGGCAGAAGTGACGAGATTAAAAGATGCGGATAGCGGCGAATTGGTATCAATCGGACCATAGTATGCACAGTGACTGTGATTGGCGTTATCGGCGGCTTTCTGAATGTTTATAAAGAGTTTGGCTTACGTACAGGTTGCAGATTGCATGTGCGTTAATAAAACGAGAAAAGACGTCAGCCGGTCAAGAGCCGCTTAACATTCCTAACGAAGTGCTAAGATGTTGTTAAAAATCCCAGAGAAAGACAGGCCTAACTTGCGCTTGGCCACGTGCTGCACAGCCCTCAATGTGAACTGCCTAAGACAAGCATGACAGACTTGATTAGAACAGGGAAATTCAAACAAGAGGCCTGCTGGCATCAAATGGCCCCTCGGTTGATGGCCTGCGTCTCGAGACCGCTTGTGTTGAAAAATCATGTATACATCTATTTTCATTTTGCTTACAGCCTTGGCATAAATTATGCGAATTTTGTAAGAATTTCACGTGCTAAGTGTTGCAAGGCCCTTATGGTCTTTACCACGGCGGCCGCAAATGGTCAAAATTGTCACAGCAATACAATAAATTATTACCATTAGCAGTGCGGTCAAAGTATTAATGTTCATATTTTGAGTGGCTCCATGTTACCCCTCAGCGCGAAAGCGGCCCACGATGTCGCAGAAGTTGGAGAGCGCTGCAGAGGCCGGACTGGTAAACGCTTCGTTTAAGGTTACCAGCGTCGCAACTGTGCTGTAGCAAGCACAAATGGGGTGGTATATGGCCATAGTTTTATATATTTGATCTTGAATTTAATACTGATAGAGTTCCACACACAAAATCTACGAATATTATGTATCGCTTGAAGTTCAAAACCACTTTGATGACCAATTTTTTTAGCGTCAATATAGAAAGCGACAAAGTCAGAGTCGTGTTATCGGTACCGTGAATCGGTACGAACAGGCAGTGAATCAAAGCCCTAGAATATTGCGCAATCTTCAAGGCCTAGGCCAGGAAACTGAAGGGAAGTTTAGAAGCTACAATGCGATCAACTTTCGAGCTATTAAAAGGAAGATTATTAATATATATAGGCCTAGGTCATGCGATCGAAAATTAGGCGAAATCAGACCAGTCAGAAGCAGTAGAAAATGAAAAGAAGACAGCAAATTGAGCAAACAAAGTCATCAGGATAGAATAAAGGCATGTGCTCACCAACGTAAAAGTTGCGCCGCCACATAATTATACCACAATTACGTGGTCGCGAAAAAGGCTTGGGGTTGCACTACAGTACTATAGCACTAATAACAATATCTAAAATAGGCACAAGTCATCTCCTGAACTTTCTACGCAATGGTCAAGCATTCGGTGTATCTGAGGATAATATCTCCTACTTCTGAGTTATGTTGCAATGACTTATAGATTTAGCGCGACGCTAAACGCCGTATGTTGGGAGTCATGGCAACATGACGCTAACATGGAAACATGAGTGACCAGGCAACTTTTGCGTTACCGTGCGCCCGCCTTAACTGTGGCCAGAGTAAGGAGGTCTCCTGAGTGACACACCCCATAAAACAGGATAGACTCACACTCGCTGCGCAGATTTATAAGAACATACAAGCTATTCATACTATTATACAATAATAGATAAAGCGCAATAGACAAAACATTGAAATGATGGAAGAAATCGGTAAAGTCTTACACCATGGAAACAAGCTATTCAATAGGTACCGTACTTCGCTTTGATCTTAGTATACAAACATGAATAGAATCAGCGAACATAGAATCACCTTAAAAATCACCACAGCACAATAAAATAGTTCAGAAATCGGGAGCCGCAACTACGAACTATGTTATAGTCAAACCAGCGTTAGGAGTCCGATGGGCGTGGCTAAGAACGCACAGCAACTTTGCCATATCTCACATACGAGCGTGGTTTAACTTGTCTCAATCAATAAAATTATATTTATCTTTGAATACTCAAAGTGGATAAGGTAATAGATTAGATTTGGCACTTCCCCGCCTCGAAAGGACTGCTTACGCTGGTTTGACTATATATAGTTAAATATCACGGACTGCCGCAGACCTATAACGTAGCAGATTAATGCCAACAGATCCAGGCTGTGGTATCTCGCTGCAAAAGCTCCTTCTCCTTTAGGAATAGAATAGGAGAAAGAACCCATGCTGCGAAACAGTCCAGCCTTAGTAACAATAGCTAGAGTTAGAGTTAAAACATTTCATACCATTTAATTATTATTATTATATTGCTATTGTCCCGCTATTTCCGAATATCAAACGATCACTAGCGATCTAAGATAATTTACTCGGCTTATAGCCGGAACAACAACGTTTTGCTCAGAGCAAGAGATGAAGGACGAAAAGAGAAGAAGAAAGAAGCACCCATGCGACGGTAAGTCCCGCAGAAAAAGTCGGTCACCTCGATCGGCGATTAACCTTGCGGGACAGAAAAGGAAATTTAGAGAACCTGCCAACCTTTACGAAGCTAACCTCGTCAGCAGGAACTGCGGCAAGCTGCAATATCTCCAGCGGAAAAGGCATTAGGAACCCTTGGGTGCGTGATACCCTAATATATTGAAGCAGGGAAAGGGCCCGCCATTTCATACCATCGTACATTTAGCAACAGACACTGCCGTCATCTGAGTTTTTTATTCCTTTACGGCCCAGACGGCCCGTTCAGTTCTGTGGTATACGATCCTATACCTAGAAAAAAGGCAATTTGTGTTGTTTACTGAGGACAAAAATGTATAAAAATGTTAGCTAATTTGCTCGTACCAGCATAAACACCAATTTTCGTAGAAATAATACGATTTGGGTACAGTGAGTATGAAAAGGTTACGATTTGCGGTGTCTTCATCTATGTTTTCTATCAACTAATACAGTAGTTACAGTATAGCTATACCATATACAATGGATTTAGTTTGACAAGCAGTGCTCCCAAACACATTCTACGAAGGGGTTAACCGACTATTAAGGCACTCAACTTTCCTAGCTGCTGTTCTCTTGGGGTGGCATGCAAGAGGGTGGTGATTGAGCACCGCCCTCTCTAACCGCACGTAGGAAAGCTTGAGGCGTTTCGATCCTGCAGTCAAGTGCTACAGGCCTCGGCCCACGTTACCATCCGTCAAGAGCTAAAGGCCCCGGCCTACGTTACCATGTAAGTGGGGTCGCGTCTCAGTAAGACCATAAGTCCAGAAGAGGCCAAACAGGAGAGGGTTTGAGTGAAGTGCAGTGGGTTACACTGCACCACTCATTGCTGCATTTGAGGCAATTTTAGTAGCACCTTGGTGCTGGCAATCGATGCAGCAAGTTAACTTAGGTACTGTTGCAGGCCAAATTCTCGAGGAAAGCGACCGTTAGAAGCAGCAAGTAACCTTTGCTCAAATCCTTGGAAGGTAAAGCTTATAAATATAAATTAGAAGTGCATCAAGTTCCCGAGGTAGAGCAAACTTTCCTAGTCGCCCGTAGAAGAAGCTCCGAACAATGCCGAACCGACGGGAAATTAAACTCGTCTTCTGAAGGAAGCCCGCAGAAAACTATAAGATCATGCGACAACTCTTGGGCAAGGATTTAGCAGTCTGTAGACCTCTTCTCCCTGGCCCACGGCTCGTCTCAATACATGATGGACATCATCATCACCATTATTATTATTCCAGTTTAAACACCGTAGTCGCAACTCATACGATTGATAAGCCCCACTAACATAACCCCATGATATACCATCTGTCTCTCGCGGCCACAGGAGAGACCTTTTCCCTAATTCAAAAAATAACATCCTACCTTATTAAAATTGATTTAATAATGAAATAATAGGATGCGACATTACTTGAAAACAAAGTACGGAGAGAAATTAACACTACATTGTTTAGTTTCTCCATGTCTTAAGATTAAAAGGCATTCGTTTTTTCTCGTTTTCTGTCTTATTTCCAAAGCATGAGTACGTCAGGGGGTTGAATGCATTTCAGATCTAAATAGAAAGAATATTAATAACATGACATAAAACCTCACAACTCTGGAAGTAGCTGCATGTCCTGTGAACTTCCAAATCACATCAAGCCGTTAAGACTCATCGAAGAGATAACTGGAACACCTTATGGCGATTGCGGTAAGATTAAATGGAAGACAGTGTATAATGAAATGTACAAAAGTTACGACATTAACAGAGCGGTAATTGAACAGCCAAGCGCAGCAACTACGCCTTTTAATAAGAGATAGTTTGATCGAGTTTTGACAGGTGATACTCATCAGTTAAGCCTACTGACTAAAGCGATTGTGCGCTATAAGCAAATTGATAATATATTTAATTAAAGAACTAGCTAAGTCCTTTCGCCACCGGCCGGCGAGGCGTTTCAAAGCAGGAAAAGTAACTCAAGGAAGGGATATCTAGTAAAAAAAAAGACTCATCAGCTTAAGAAAACAGCGTAGTAGTAGCGCTTCAGTGGCACACTGCCTATATCGCGCCGAACTATTCCTGTGTTTAACCACAGGCTCGTGCGCCGACTAGGGCGCGTTTTAACTTGTCAATGATTTTTGTCTCGGCTTTTCTGCCGGTAGGTCTCAAGAGTGGTCAGTGCGCT
>LQNS02278125.1:28824264-28900998 GCA_001587735.2 Parhyale hawaiensis
CTAAGAGCAAGAAAAAAACATGCGAGTTACAGTAAAATAATACACTTTATTTTTGATCACCCCGAACTCCAGGGAGCCCCTGCAGGTTACCTCAAATATAAGCTAGGCCTTCGGGACGTCTCTCTTTCGTGTCCACATTGCTTCCTTCCCGATTTCTTACTCCTACTTGCTCATGCTTTATTCTGTTCTTCTTATTTCCCGATTTGCTGTTCCCATGCGCGTTGATCCTGTGTGGGAACACCTTCGTGGATGGGTTCCCCGTTTTTCTTGACATACTATATGTCCCTTACTCTTTCCTCTGTGATATCGTTCTGCTCGGAAACGGAGGTTTAAATTTCCTTATTATAACATAACTTGGTCACCCCGGCCCCGGCTACTTAATTTTCGGTCGCCCCGGCCATGGCTACTCAATTTTTGATCGCCCCAGCCCCGGCTACTTAATTTATTGTCACCCCGCTCCCGGTCTTTCCAAAATCGTCGCCCCGGTCGGTCTCTATCCTAAAGATGATAACATTATTTCTAAGTGCCAAAATATATGTGATGAAATAATATATTATGAAAGTTTTCGACCACTGATAAGAGGAGACCGCTTCTGGGAAAAAGGGTTTATAAAAATACGATGTATGCATTGTTCATTTTGCAGCCATGTAGCCATAGCTAGTAACTACTATGCCTTGATGGTTAAGGGGCCTGCAGCTTAACTTACCCCGGAACTCGCAGAGTGTCGATCAGGCGCTACCCCCGTGCTACAAAATGGTATACATTTGTTACACAGGCGTATACTCACGCCAGCAGGATAGCGAAACATGTTTCTATTCATAAAACAGTTTATTGATAAACTCTTTAAACTCCCCGTTAACTATATGAATAACCACAATCTCCATATTGTCACAAAGATGTTATAAAATCTGTACAAATCTGAAGCTATTCAGAAGCATCAGTACAAAGTGAACTATGGTAATGTCTCAATTACCGAATGCCTTTCTATTACCGAACGCAATAAGATTCCTACCTATATTCGGTAATAGATGGGCATTCGGTAATTGAGACATTACCCTACTACTCTTCGGCAGCTATGCGATTGTTTATTCAGTTAAAATTCACACCAAACATTTCTTGTTCGCCTTTCATCTTTCACTCAATGCTCGTAAATTTAAGCTCTTACATTGGGGCAGTGTCCGCGCCAGCGGTGCTATATCATTTAAAGTTCGTTTAGGTCGGTGGTTTTTAATCTCAAAGTGCCTGATATCCTTTGTAAAATACCTTGTGCCTACACAAACACGTTGGAAGTGGTCCAAGTCTGTCGTAAATCACAGGAATCATTCTGGGTTCAAATCATTAGCTCAAAATGCCTACTGTGTGCAATTAAAGGAACGAGTGCAAGAATTAGATTTAACACATTCCGTAAAAAGATTTGATATAAACGTCGCAGTTGGATCGCCTTCGTAAGATTAGCTATTGTGTAGGAAAATGTAAATATCACAATCCTAAAGCTGCCACTAACAGTTAGACGATCACATGGGAATACACCGGTGTTGTCATAGGCAAATAATTCCCTGTTTAGACTAACAAAACCTGACAAGAAAGTGACAGTTTGTTTTGTGAAAACAAGACGCTAGCAACAGCTAGTGAAACAGCTGCAGTTTTCCGCGCCCGGGAATAAAGTTGTTTTGGAGCCCCCGCCCAAAACATGGTCTTCTTCACACTTAATTGGGCTCTCCAGATGCGGGGTTGGGGGACATGTCTCACCTATAGGCTATAGCTTCCCTCCTTCCGCCTACTTATAGCTACGCCACTGTCCAAGGATTATGAGACTAAGTTAGTTTCATAATCCATGGTCACTGTCAGTTAATCCATGTTCTGTACGGGCTGAGCGTTTTGTAATACATGTATGGACTTTTCTTTAATAGGAGTAAGTAAGAACTCTGCGATATAGCACAGGCTGAGTAAGATGGAGTTAAGACAGATGGGGCGTAACAAAAAGAAGCTATTTTGTGATCATGAAGAGATAGCCTAAGTAAAGATTACCAAACAGCAATATTATTTACCCTTATCTAATTCCGTAATTTCGAATACCGTATATATTGTACTTTCATTTCAAGGGAAACCAGTCCTTGCTTCTTTCACTGAATTTCGCCGTATGACGGAAGTTAGGTAAACGTTAGGTACCCCGACATAATTGCAGTATCCTGAAATGAGCGGCAGCACACTGCGGTATGGCGGTGTAACACTGTGGGAAATGACAACTGACATCAGTCGGATTTAGGTACTGCAGTTTAAAAACCACCGATCAAGTTTACACTTAGGCGAAATAAAGTTACAACTATCGATAATAACGACATACAATACTACCGTATTCTATATACATGACAAAGAACTGGAATTGAAATCTGAAATTAATCACAAAATGCTAACTCTATGCACACGAGTCTGCAAGCAGATAGCTCGCTGTGGTACATACGAAGGGCGTAATAATTATTCATTATGTAACCTGTACACAGTTGATAAACGGGGTGCGTTAAAGGGAATAATTAATATTATTATTATTATAAAAGTGCAGAGCAAAATGTATAATCAACTGAATCATGAACTGTGTTCGCCTTAAAGTATAAAGTACTTCAAGACAAAGGGAAACATTGAGATAATAAAGGATTTGTTTGCTAAGCTTCCTCCCCCAAAAAGATCACGCCAGTCAAGCACGCCAGAAATTACAGGCATTTCCACTTTGCAGGCCAAGCTGAGTCGAACACACCAGTCCGATTATACCCAAGCGGTTTCGACTTGAAAATTCCTGGACGTGTGAGCAGAATAATCTAGGGATTTATAATAGCATTGGACTGGGGAGCCTTGGCACTCTGAATCGTGTTGCAAGTGCATGCAGTTGTGTTGATCCTACCGATTTCTTTTCATCACGGAGCAAGATTGAGAATTAGAAGTCTCAGGGTAATCGTTTGAGGGCAATGCGGGAAGCTGGATTGAACGAGTCGAAGCCAAAGCATGTACTTATCAGAAGCCTTTACGTCGTCGGTTAGGCCCTTAGTCTCCTTAATTGGTGAAAGCAGCTTGTAATTTTGATTTAGGGTTGTTTTTAGGCGTTTTCTAGTTGCGCTTAAAATTGACGCAGCAGCGAAGGTAGTTCAACCTCATTTGGGGATAATCTAAATCCGGTTCCAATTTATTTGAAGAGTTACTAGAATCGACTCGTGCAGAGGCTTTTGCACAAGAGCAGTCATTTGGTGTTTCGATAAGAGAAGTCTAGTATACTGCCCTTACAAAGAAATTTGCATTGTCGAAGTAGGATTTTCAACAATGGCTCAGTTTGACTGCGCTTTTCTGAAAATTGAGGATTTATTTAAAACTCCATCAAGGGCTTCATGGACCTAACTTAGAGGAGCAAGTCTTATTTCTGTTTTACGATATTACCTGGTGTATAAATAACAACATGTTCGAGCAGAGCGTTTGAAAAACATGTATGTACCATCATTTGATTTACAAAGTAACACAGAGCTAGAAGGGCTTTGCATACACTGTATTTCGTCTTCGATCCTTGCCGCGTCGATCGGCGAGGCCGTATTATTATTATTATTATTATATGCTTTATTCTGTACGTGATCAGTTTGCGTTTCTGTAGTCACTGTGAAGCTCCAAGCGAGGAAAGGAAAAACACGGCATTTTGAAACATGCGTCGAGCTGCATGCACGAAGTTGTTTCCACCCTAACTTATCGCACGTAGGAATAAAAAGGGGAGAAAGAAAAGGAAACACTGAGCACACAAGGAAGTAAAGTGGGCACAAAGAAAATAGCGTTTCGATCTCGCCAGCTAGGTAAGGTTTTAAGGTAAATTATGGGGTCTTCTGATGTATAACTTTCCATAGCACAGGATGAACGAAGCTAACTAATCTCATCCTACCATCTATGACCAATTTCTATGTGCACTGAAGGAGGGCGGTGGGAAGGAGGAGGGCATGGAAGTGAAACTAATATCAAGTAATGGATTTTCACTCCGTTCCTGCGAATGAATCAATAATGAATCAATCCCTCGACTTGACGGGAGTTATCGCAGGTCTGTATCTGTACTAACAACCAAGAATTGAGTTTGTTTGGCAATTTATTAAACTTACGGTAAGCAATAGAAGTTCTTTTTAATGTTAAAGCTCATTTTATAAGGATCTGTACGATTTTCCTTTCAACTGATATAATAATTGTGGCAAAGCGACTAACCCTTTGCTAATCTGAAACTTACGTCTTGTAAGGGGGCTTTCTTTTATATTTTATGAACCATGTTTGTATTCCTACTGGGAAAACAGTCATGGCAGCGAGATGGTACAACTCGATTAAAATAGGGATAATGTGGGTTTATACGATAGTCAAAAACTGCGGCAACTACGTCAGAACGTCCCCCAGAATATTGAGCGCAAAATGTTTAGGTGAAAGTTCACACGAAGGGATGGTCTGACAGTCATAACCGTGAACTCCGCTCACAAGCCAGTTGTCGTCATGGTTGCCTTTTTACATGCTCATATGAGTAGATGGTGTCGCATAAATATACGATGATAGCCATTTATTTCGCATCAAATATTACTTACTAGAAGTCTGATAAACTACCTAAGAAATAAATTCAATCGCATTTTCGATGGTACCGACAGTTTGTTATTAATTTTCGCGGAGCTGACAGGGAACCATCTCGATGAAAAACACAAAGTTCACCCTCGAAATTCCGGGCACATACGAATGTTCGTAAGACTCACCTTTTCTGACGCCTCTTCAGTAATCAGAACTCACAGACTGGTTCGTTTCACTATCGTGTGATCTTGCCTGTAGAAAATACGGCTCATGTATCACAACGTTATGTATTACTAGTAAAAAAAATATATATCCGAAACACAATATCTATTAGAGATCGCACGATTGTTCATAGACAGAAACAATTTCTAGCTTCTTAGTTCTGATCCAATGAAATTAATATGGGTGGCTAAAGATGGTGGTTAGATCATACTATGCATTAGGCTAAGCCTTCTTGGACACAGCGCGATGTCGAGAGGGAGAGGAAAGGATTTGTAGAGTTTCGAGAAACATGTGGAGCCCGTGTACGAGAGTGTTCTGCAAGGGATCACTGCGCATGGGCCAGCAAAACGGGAATAATAAGGAAGAACATATAAAGTTCGCCAGCAGAAGTAGAAAACAAAGAAGGAAACGTAGTGAGGACTACAGGATGCCCGAAGGCCTAACTGTAAATGAGGTAACCTATAAAGTTCTCTCCGTGGAGAGGAAACGCCCCAGTATGTAGGAAGAGCAACTCTAATTTAATCCAATTCTATAAACTATGGTTCCTTATGCACCCCGAGGGGTTAGAGATGCTGTCAACTGAAATCTTAGGTCAAATTTCACAACATGAGAATAAGAAAGAATTGAACACAAACTGATACATCTTGAACTTGAGAATCTAACTACGAAAAATACAAATAATTGTGACCCTTTAATTAGGGCAAACGCCTGACTAGAGGAGAACCTAGCAAGTTGAGTGATATTATCTCCAACAAAGAGGAAACGGTGCAACGTTTTCACTGATTCTCACTGCCAGAACACTTTCCCTGCATTTAACACTCTCGCATCATCGCATTGAGAGTTTGGGCAGGGGAACTGCGACGAGAAGTTTGCGACTTGGCTCTCGGCAATAACTAATTCACTGAGGTTCTTCACACCATACCAGACCTTTGATATTTTAGAATTAGGGCAAAAAGAAACGTTGTTAGGTGTATTCACTGAATGTGCGATAATTAATGGTTTTCTACCTTTATCATAAAAAAGAGAAAACCCTCTTTTAAGCAAGAATTACAATTCCTCGCAATGAAATGTCAAGTTAATATTGGTGTCATTGATAAACTACGGCGCACTGTCTGGGTAAATTCTTACTACCTATCTCCACCCACTCGATCCCTAAATATTTTAGACCATTAATCTACTAGATGTTGCTACATTGAACAAAAATTTATGTTGATGTGTTAATGTAACATTAAATACGTTTTGGTACTCTTAACTGCGCGTCAATTTTTTTCGTCTGATGCTAAACTGTGATGTCGTTAGTACAAGTTCTGTGCTCCCAAACTTAGAAACGAATAAATTATTGGATTTAAAAGTTAAGGATTTAAAAGTTAAGGATTTATCGTTCGCAGTCTTCAGTGATGTTCCCAAGATCAGTTAAAAATTGGTACCTGGTTACGCTTACCACGCGCCGGACAGTTAAAGGGTCTTTTACTGGTCGCGATGATCGAGAACCGCAATGGCTGATCTGTTTCTTTCATTTGGCCGAGCAATTGTATGACTTTGTGCATTATATACAGATTTGTGCTTTAATATTACTATACCATGAAGAAACAAGTACATATTTGTGATGATTTAGTGTGTTTTCTATGCAAAATTTATCGGAAACTAACTCCGTAAAATATACGTGTTAAATTAAGCGAATTCTAACTAACTGCGCTCGAGAACTGATACATTGTTGAGCGTAATAAATCAGTATCTTAAAAATTACTCATTTCCGACGACTGCGACCTAAAAATTCGTGTTCAGTGCAACGATATCTTTAGATTAATGACAGAACATGTTCAGGTTCGAGTGGGGGTAATAATAATAATAAAAAAGAAAAAATACCGCTGTCTTTTCTACTCGAAGGTAGCCCAGTCATACTATAAGGAATGGCACCTTGACTGCATTTTCCAGAAAGTTCCCGCGTCAAAAAGTCAGGATTATTATTATTATTATTATTATTATATAACTTTTTCNGGGGTAATAATAATAATAAAAAAGAAAAAAATACCGCTGTCTTTTCTACTCGAAGGTAGCCCAGTCATACTATAAGGAATGGCACCTTGACTGCATTTTCCAGAAAGTTCCCGCGTCAAAAAGTCAGGATTATTATTATTATTATTATATAACTTTTTCACCACCACTGATGCTCAAAACGGCATTTCAATAGTGTATCTCTGTCATTATAATAGTGCTTCGTTAAAATATGGGGTATTTGTTTTCAATAGTTCAAGTCAGGGATTTGAGGAGTTAAATCTTTCTATAAAAGTCCATATTCTGCAAAAATTGCCATAGTAGTCCTTTATATGCAGAAAAGTTCTGAAATATATCAGTAGGTGTGTAGGGTTTAGGACCAAGATATCTTCTGCGTTCATCCAATATTGAGAGACATTCGATCAATATGTGATATACAGATTGCGGCACAAGGCAATCTACACAGTAGGGTAATGGGGCATTTCTTTGTAGAAAGCCATGAGCTGCTAGTGTATGTCCAATTCTTAGTCTTGCCAACTTGACTTCCCATTCTCTATTCTTAAAGTCACACATGAGATTAACATCTAAGTGTGGTTTTATCATTTTCAATTTGTTGTCAGCTGGTACTTTAGTTTCCCGCTCTCCGTACTACTTGTGCCGCACAATCCTTTGGAAGTGACGTTTGAAGTCGCTCTCTGGAAATTACGTTTGAATACGCGACGCGTAGAAAAAATGGACACCTTTCATCCTTCTGTCTCCCGCATTTGCTTTAACTGTTTCTATGAAATGAATGCGCCGCGTCCATCAGTTTCCTGAACGCATTACGATGAGGACATGTGAACATGGCCTTACACTCCCATACTGGAATAGAAGTAGAGAGAAGCGATAAAGTAAAGTACAATGCTAATGGTCATAAGAGTCTCTATTTGTTACAGAAACACATTCGTCACCACATCTGTACGCCGCGGAAAGGTTGAAAAGCAATGTTTGGTCGTCTTTTTTAAAATTTTTTCTCGGGATCGGAGGTTCGGAATCGCGAAAAAAGACGTTCCGAATCCGGAAGTCCGAATCTGTTTTAAAAACGGTCCGAATCTGAACCTCCAAACCCAAATCCGGGATTTGGCCGGTCCGAACAAATTCGCGAATAAAGGTTCGCGAACATTTGTTCAGAACGCCCACCTCTGGCTACCATAGATTTCTCGGTAGCTAATATTTCTAAATAAACATTCAAATTTATCAACTTACTCTCCATGGTGGTAGGAGGCGTGCAATCGTTAGGACGCTGTCCACTCTAATATTAAAAGTCCAGTATCTGTAGGCACCAAGAACTGGTCGTGTCCACGTCTTGGATGAACCTCGCTTTTGGGTCGGGGAACCAAGAAGGAAGAGAGTTCATCTCCCCTTGGCGTCGTCATACGACCATCAAGAATACCTTATTCTTGCGTATCCCACCGAGAAGTTGTCCCGCCTTGCGGCACCTCGATCATGGAGCAGGTCTTGGAGCCTCATCTGCACGGTCCTTCCTTTCGTGTGCTTCCAACATCTGTCCTCATCCTTTGTTTCAACTCGCTTCTTCAAGCTGGGTCGAGCATAACAATAACGGTATTCCCAGAAGCAAATATCTGATCTTCATGTGCCATACTGTTATTGCTATGCATGTTAGCGAGCGTCCCCAAACTCCATACAGTAGTGTTTCAAAAGTGGAAAGGTATTGCCTAAGGGAAATGTAGTATCTCATGACAAACGGAAAACTGTTGGAAGACGGGACACCCCCACAGGGACAGTAAGAAGTTAATGAACAGGAAATAATAATTTTGCTGTAACAAAGCTGCTCTGTTCCAGAATAAATAAACTATAGATCTTTCCTACTATATAAGGTAGCGTACTTAAGGTTCTCCAGGCCTCAACTTTAGCAGGACACACTAGAAGACTGCTACAAAAGTTACATTCACATCTTACATTTTAAAAAAATACAATACCATCTACTGTACAATTATAAGTTTGTGCTCTAGATATATTGTTAGATATATTGTCAAGTACAGCGTATAAAGATCGTAATATTTCAGTATCTATAGCAGTTTGTGTTGTTACCGTGCATATTGTCACAACATGTTAGAGAATATCATTATGATCATCGTAAGATAAGCAAAATACCATACAATGTCACATATCAAATAGACTGAGCAATATGCAGAAAATGTTACTCTCGGCGGAATTATTTAGTAAGTTTAGTTTGACAGAATTTGCTTTTCTGAAACGTATGCATATAGGTGGATAATAAACATTGGAGAAAATTACACAAACGATAATACAATTACTTGGTGCTTCTGGCACCAAATGATGATGGTTTTATCCAATTTACTTTTAAGTAGCCTACATTGCAGTGATATATTGGGAACCTGGCTCTATTTGCTACCCAGACTTCCAAGAGTGGAATGTTAATATTAACATTAAAGTATCATCATATTACAGCGCTTCTTACACCATTATAATGATAGTGAGCATATTTTCAAAACGTGTCAAGTTTATAACGAGAGAGAGAGAGTGCGGTGCAACTATGATAACACTGCCTTGATGGTATTTTAAATAGAGATAATATAAAGTAAAGTACCGGGCTATGCAATTATTGATACAAAAATTTCATTAAGATTCTTGTTCACGTACTACACTAGGTCGCACATTCAGGAGCATATTATTGCACATAATTACATTTCGCATGGTGAAAGATGTATATTAAACACTGGCTGGGATCCACAAGCTATAGTTTTACGCAATCCCTTGAGCTTGATTGAAAAAGTTTAGATTATAAAGTAATGGTGAAGATAGTAAATAAGCATCAAATAGTCTGTGATTTGTTAATGATAGAAAAAGTTGGAATGTATGTTGACGTATCAGTACTGAATCAACTACTCTTGGTCACAATCTAAGGGCTTAAGAATTATCGGCTGACACGAGTAGAATAATTTTTGACTACTTTCGTCAATGTGGGTGTATTTTTAGTCGTAGTTATGAGGAAACACTAGGTTTAGACAGGTACAAACTAACTTAATGAGAAAACAATAGCAATCTTCTCTACGAGACGTACGACAACACGAGACACATTGCAAGAAGTGTACTACAATATTTTTAGAAAATAGAAAACGAGGAGTTTTTGGCTGCTACTCCATGAGGTAACCTCAGCTGTAGATGTTAGGCATGCAAGTCGAGGCGTAATAAAAACTTGGAGTGAGAAAAAGTTTGTGTACCGGTATACGTGGTGGGTAAAATATCTTGGTTTGAGAAAAACGGTTTAGGTATATATGGCTAGGTAAAACAACTTTATGTGAAAGAAATACCAAAAGTATACACGGGGAGGTAAAATAATTTGGTGCACGAGAGAAAGTTTATGTAGACATGGTTAGACCAACGAACTTGCTGTAATTTAAAACGTTTAGTTACAAATGGTTAGGGTTAAACAATAGAACATGGTGTGACTGAAAATGTTTAGGTACAGATGGTTAGGTAAGAAAAAAAACTTGATGTGACTGGAGAAGTTTAAGTACTAAGTAGTACTTCAGTTTTCTAATCTTAACAACCAACTGGTGAGGATTTACACTAACCATTCAAAGATCGTACAAGCTACAGAAACATTTATTTATCATAAACTGAGCAACGATTGAATACAAGTTTGATTATTGTTCAGGGTTGTAGCGTAAATCGAAAACATATATACATTAGAGGAATCGACACGGCCAATAATCTTCTTCGTTTTATTACGACGAATCAAGAAAATATCTACATAAAACATGTACCATATAAGCATTGCACTATCCACAAACTGGAACTTAACAGATTAAAACAAGCTCTTGTTCATAGAGGTGCAGTAAACTAAAGGTAGGAAGCATATTGTAATGGGTACCTAAATGACGAAGACATTGTTGTACTAATAACAGTACTATAAGGAAAGCCACTGCACAATAATGCAAAAGCAACAGCATTCAAACTTTTTTCCAAATAAAATTCGCCATGGAAAACGAGTAAAATTAGTGTAGGACTACTACGGAATTATGTATAAAAAGTCTCTGGCTTAATATGGATTAGGAGAGAGAAGAAAACTTACTCTATGGTGTTAAATATACCTAGATCGATAAAAGCGTAGTCGTGTTATAAATGACTATTAAAATTATACATACCCTATTCGTCGGGTTCTGGAGTAATGAAATTGATGTCATTCCCCAGGTGCAAAGGAGCAACGCATTCATTATTTCATAGATAAAAATAATAGTAGCTACATGATAAAAACAGAATTCACGCTCTAACTTTAGTTAGCTATTCTAAATGAACTGTGCTATACACAGTGTCCTAGCCTAACTGCAGTTCAAAAAAAATAAATATAAACTTAAATTTGCTACCTAAAACAAGGGATAAATTTGAGGAATTTTATTCAAGAATATGGGTTGTGAATGAGCACTGTACTGATAGGACATTTCTCAACTCTCAACCCAGGTTTAAGTTTTCAAGCACCAACGTTGGAGACAAAAGCTATAGCGCTGCTACGTTAAGATATATTTTATAAGATTCGTTCAGTGGATGCCAATTTGAAAGTATAACAGTTACGTTCCTAAACTCAAGATAAGTCGCGTAACAAGCGGTAAAAGGTCTTTTTTTTTAATAGCAGCAATTACCACACACCATGGTAATCAAGATTTGGTACCGGAGAATATTGCCTGAAATTCATACCTATTTTCTAAGAGCAAAATATACAGTTTTGTATCAGCAAGGGGCAGATCGTGACAGAAGAATGAAGGCAAAAATATTTTAGTTCGCAGATAAAACTAAATGTATTTAGTTTATTAAATAACTTGCATTTTGGAGCAACTTTGGTTCAAGACCCAATCTTTGCTAGCAAAAAATAAAAGTACGGCACACAAAAAAATTTAGCTCGGTCTTCGAGCCTACCGGGATAAAGAGCTAAAAAATCGAAACTACATATGACGTCAATTTGTTACGGCTTAGATTATTATCATCATTTGCCCAGTTTTAAGTGGCAGCTTAGATGTTGGTTTTTGAAGCTATAACAGCGACTATACAATTTACACAAGAGTCATTAGTTGAAATTGGGTATTATAATAGGGTATTGTATCAAATATAGTTGGATGATTCAACTTTCATCGACAACCAAAGAATTCCTCTGAGCAGATCAGATGTGAGGCTATGGGCGACAGTACAGCAGATGTCGCCTAAAGCAAAGGAGCCATCGCCAGACACAGCGAAACTGAGGCAACGTAAGCCCAATAGGCTTCACTTGATCCAAACGTCTGAAAACTGCGTGAGTTTCACCTTTTAAATTTACATTTTCCTAACCAAATTCTGGTGAAAAACTATCTTTCTACCGTCTGCTTAGTAATCGGGTTGTTTCGAACCCCTGCAATGGGATCCAAAGTGGTGATATCAACGCTTAGCTTTTACTTTTGCCCTTGCCGTGCGGAACTGCTTACATTACTAAACCAAATGAGTGAGGATCATAGCGTACTTGAATGTTCCCAGGAAGATTATTGCTGCATTTTGGTATCCTGACAGAAAGATAGATTTTCTCCGGTTTCAGTTATTACACAGGTAATTCAGTAGAAACTACTGAAGTTGAAACGGTTTCAGTTATTACACAGGTAATTCAGTAGAAACTACTGAAGTTGAAACGGTTTCAGTTATTTCACAGGTAATTCAGTAGAAACTACTGAAACTAAACTACCACGGACGATTGCGGATATTCTATCATGTTCGGCCATATCTTGTCGTTCGTTCGGTGAGAGCGAAGCTGCACGAATTTGAGCTATTGTCATTGATGGATAATTTTCATCACCGCAGTCGAGGCAAATTGTAATCGCAATTGTAGAGTTACCCGAGCTACAATAGCATCACCAACGGATCGAATTCGTGGCGCAATCGGTAACCACTACACATTCAAAATATTCTCCTTAATTTTCTATTGGATTTGGCCAAAAACGTTTTACAGGTTACGGTAGCTCAACCGGGATCATAATTTCAACTTTCTCCTGAAGTTTGCCACCTGCCCAGTTCTCAGTAGCCAGATGCGGCAGCGACAGCAGCTGCCGCCACTTCTCAAGGAGGCTAATCCAATAGCTAAACCACCTGTTTCATTCCGATCAATTTCACTGCTTTAGACGTTTGCTTCTAATCTTTAGTAGTGTACCTTCTAGAAAGACTACGCTGTCCTATTCTAAGCAGAGGTGTGTCGCAATCAGCATTTCTGGGTTACCGGTGCTACACCGGTGACCCAGACAGTCGCAATCATAGCTCAACTGACGACTGCAACACGGGTTACGGTGATGTAGGTCACCGAGTACAAACGTCTATTTTGATTAAAAGGAGCACAAAATTCATGCAAATACGTAACAAATAACCTCCTTACATCAGAATAGGTAAATCAGATCAGTTACTTGAAACTCCATGCACAAAATTTCAATTAAAACGGAATTTTAATATCATTAAGCTTACTCCGCTCGTCGCTAGATGGCGCGCTCACAACTAATTTTCGGGTTACGGTAACCTTTTTTCAGGGTGCGGCAGCCCGGTTTTGGCTTGATTGCGACACACCTCTGTAATGTTCGATGATAGATCGAGTTCAATATAAGCAGTAAAGGACTAGGATTTGTTGTACTTGTTATTGCTCAGCACATTTTTGGGCTGCAGCAACAGTTAACTGGATGAGGTTTTGATCAATTCGAAACAACACATTAGGAACTATTTTGGTAGAAAAATATCAGTTACCAATTTGTGTTTACCTCGGAATAAAGTTTTTTATTAAATTTTGTTTTGGTATTGCGCAGAAAAACGGATGCATAGAATGGAAAATAATATATATGTCTGCGGCCTAATTCTACATTACGTGATAAATGTGCATGAAGCAACTTTGCAGTCCTTTGTTTGGGCGAGTCCAATACGACAGCTTTGTAGGATTAAACCGTTAGTTAGTAGCGGACATTAACCTAACACGAGAATTTTTCTTGGCACATTACTGCTGTTGGGAAACTAATCACAAGTCTACGAACGCAAGAAAAACCATAGCTAGCTGATCGGTTAGTTTAGGCCTTCCGGTGTTCCAAAAGAGGAAGAGATAAGCAGCATGTTTAATAAAAAGAAGAACCTATGCACGACTATAGCCAAGGCTTCCTAAAGTACTCGAGGAAGCCTTGCGCCAGAGGAGGCATAGGAAGCACAGGATGGGAAAGAAGAGGAAGAACGTTATGAAGATCGTTAACGAAAGGAGGGAGAAAAAAAGACTCAATATAGGTTCGAAAGCTATGTCCCGAAAAACGAACAAAGCCGTCAGTTGGATCTATGAGAGCCTCAACCAAATTGCACATCCTAAATTAAATTTTCACGGCAAAGAGGGTGCAGGCGCAGCGAAGTTTTCAGCTAGCTATTTCACACCATGAGTAACATATAGCTAAGGTAATTGTAAACGATCATCATCAGTAGAAAGGACAGGAATTCCGACATCGAAAAACACTAGATAGTCTTTTAAAGGTTAGGTACTTTTAACAGCAAAAAGAGCAATCTTCAACCTCCTGCTTTTTGGACTACAAGTACGAGTAAGACTAAATTCAATTTTCAATTGAAACGATTGAAACTGTAGAATGTTTAGGCAATATAATTGCTAAGACGTTTTACAAACTAATAAATTGCAGCAGTCTCCCCTATACCATAAGTATTACTACATGTGATGGATCCCATTGCGCGGGTTTTCTTTTTTTTTTTATTTAATATATTTACACCACAAGATGTCGCGGATGTGTGCCTTGCGCTACGAAGTGGATCAGGACGTATCCGTGCAGAATAGCCGAGTTCCAAGACATAAAAGTGAACGCTATTCAAGTCAGTCTACTGACTAAATGATATATAAAAAGAAAACAGTTTCTACGAATAGAGCACCTTGAAAAAGCGGAGTACAGAATAGTTCACGTAGCTAAAATAAATACAAGCGATAAAAATAATAACTTGCGGGCAAGTGTTTTGGTGATAAACTATCATAACAAAGCTCACCGAACAGCCGGCAGCCCTCGACAGCCTAAACAACGAAACGTTTCACGCTCTTGGAGCAAAAGTTCCTGTGGTCATTACTACAGTTTCATCCTTTAAAAAGGTAAAGTCAACTTTGACTTCTCCCTCCACTGGCAAGCTCACACGCACTGGTTCGTAAGGCGGATATAGGCCAACTGACCCCAGAAGAGTAAGTACAGCTGCTGCTTACTACGGGCCCCTGAGAACTGTGCCGCAATAGCGGAAGGTTTAACGACCCGCGCCCCTTCCCTAACCTAAGGTAAGTAACCGCACGGTTGCTATGCACACCAAGCAAATCTGTTGACTCGGCGTGCCGAAGGTCACAAAATTCGCTCCCAGGTGGGGGCTCGCTCCCGGAACCTTCAGCACAACTGTGCAGCACGCAAGGTCCGCTGCTACAGACTTTATAATATACGGTTACTTTAAGCGGTTTCCAGCGGCCCGGTAGGAGTTTCTGTAACTAAAAATCGCTTTAAAGGATACGTGGGTGCAATTACAAAAAAACTCATTCGAAATCTTGAGAGATATTCGAAACCTAGTAATTGACACTTGCAATACTGGAAAAACTACTGCCGTGCCGGCTGAGATTTCGAGTATTTTTTTTTTTTGACACTGCAATACTGGGCCAGCTGAGGCTGTGCCTGCAGTGAAGTTATCGGAAAGATTAGAGAAAACGATTTGCTGTTCAGGTTCTCGTACACAGCGGCTGTCATAAAACTTGCAACGAAACTCAGGTCACTGGCAATGAGCGACAAACCTGTCACCGGAAATATTTTTTCCAAGCACTTTTCAACTGCGGTTATGCTCGAGCACTTGTAGATATATCTACTGCTCGTGTTTGTAAAAGATCTCGATCACATTTTTACGATGCTGGCCATTGGCCGCGAGTTGACTACCCAAAAAACTACAGACTTTGTTGTTGGGTATCCAAACGTTCAACTACAATATTTCTCCTAAGAAGAAATGCTGCTAAAGAACTATGAAGTAAGGTATTACTATTTGCCAGCTCTACTCTTTATGCCGCGATAGCCAATGGCTCTTATTTCGGACATTTTGATGTCGATGGGAATGCGGTCGTCGTACAGTGTGGGTGCCTGCAGTATGATGCCAGCCGTGCCTAAGAGCACTGCTAACGTGAAGATCCAGAGGAATAGTCGGTCCAGCACCATGGCTACGTACTTCCAGTCTTCTTTTACCTGAAACAACAAGCTTATATCAGGTGTGGGTAGGACATAGTTTGAGCAAGAAATTATAATTGTATTCAATAGCTGAAGCCTCTGTCTCCACAACAAAGGAGACGAACTTACAGAGGAAGATGCAGAGAACCTACAAGATGATGATGAAAGAGTAGAACCCGCGCACAAAGATCTTCCCACACAGTACAAACGCGTATGGGAAGAGCAAATCGGGAAACAAGAGGAAGAACATAAAAAATCCAAAATAAAAGTATTAATGTAGAAAAGACACAGAAGGCACGAAGAAAAGCCGTCCCGAAGGCCAAGATAAATGTAATGTAACCCATAAGTTCCCCTTGGATGCGTTGCGCACCAAAACATAAGACGAACGGACTTAACTAACCACAGCTCTATGGTCTGTGGTATATCCCATGCTCCTGAGGGGTAGACAAAAATAGCATTCGGTGTTAATATCGAAAATTAAGCAAAGGCATCATCTTGTCTTTTTAGTTGAAATAGTAATTATTGCTAATATTAATAGTATCAGGTATCGACTGGACATGATACGATTGTTTAGATAAAATGTTCGTCCAGGTTTATTATTGAAATATAGTAGCGAAGACAGTTTCCATTTTACAGAAATCTTGCTTCATTCTCACGTTCACGTGCCGAGTGCTTGGTGCTTCTGCTTGAAGAAAAAAGCAATTTAGTTTGTTATTAGAGGTGGGCATTTGGCTTACTTGCGGCTCTTCGACCTCGACAAAACGCATAAAGGGCTTCACAAAAATTTGTAATTCACACGGGGCTGAAACCACAGCACATTCTTGGGGTCTTTTTAGCACCCATTTTTTGAAGTAACATTTCGGTAAAAAAAATCATATGAAGCAAGCAAGTTAATTGTACGCGAACCCCGGGTTAGTTTCACCTGGGATTTAGAGTGAAACTAAAGTGTGAGGCGCCAATAGAAAATAATGAAGGGCGGCATCCTGTGCAGAACCAGCCTAGTTCTGGAGCAAAAACTATCACGCTCTACTGTTAGTTATAGTGAGAAAGTTTAAGCCTCTGTTTCCGAACGGAACGATGTCACAGAGGGAAGAACAAGAGACATATATTATAACGATAGAAATGGGGAACCCATGCACGACGGTGTTCCCACACAGGATCAACGCGCATGGGAACAGCAAGTCGGGAAAGAAGAGGAAGAACAGAATAAGGCATGAGCAAGTAGGAGTGTAAAAGGGAAGAAAGCATAGTGGGCACGAAAGACAGACCTCCCGAAGGCCAAGCAACTAGCTAAGGTAACCTACAAGAGATGGGGTCGACACGCCCCATAACATAGGATGGGCGAACCTAACTAGCCTAATCGTATAGCCTAGGACCCATTCGATACCCCTGAGAGGGCTTTACTACTGTACAAAACTAGCACGTTTTCCCGTGCAAAACCAGCCTATTTCTCGTGCAAACCCAGCACACTCTCTCGGGCAGAACCAGCACGCTTTCTTGTGTAAAACCAACGAGAGGCAGTCACGATGGTACAGTGAATTGAACTGAACGTGTTACTGTTGCGTTTTTGGTATTCATACCATTGTCAATACTGAAATAATTTTTTTCCATTATAGGCCTGCTACGATTCTACTAGTACTAGGTTTGCAAATGTGATTAGCAATATGCATATGCTAGCTTCTTACCAGAGTTATAACTTTAAAAGAATTAGTTCCGAATATGCATATGAGCTATATTTTACACATAAATCTGCATGATTAATAAGAAACGATTGAAATTGGGACCAAAACGGTAGTTTTTAGCAATTAGAATTTTTTTTTCTCAGGTAGAGGAGGAATAGAAGTTACGGCAGCAACAGTTTTGCCTTAAAAAAGGCTTCGGATCCTCCAAAAAGGGTCACAAGTCAAGGGTCACAGAACCTCCAAAGAGCCGCACTAAAGTCTGCAAATAAAAAAGACCTTGTTGGCCTAAAAAGGCCCAGCGCCAAAAGTTAGCTCAAGAGCACCTGAAGGAGTTCTCAGCCACCCGTCGGTTTACAGGGTTCAAGAAGAAATCGATAATATGAATAACGTTTTCTTAGAAGAAAGAAGCACAAAACGTTTGTCATTGAATTACTGATTGGTTACAAACTATTGCGCTGTTGTAGGGTTACAATAATCGTCAAGATGAAAGGCTTTGAACGATTGTTAAAGGTCAAAATAGCTCTATAGTTGTACAAATGCTAGTGTATTAACAGAATTCTACACACGGAAATTAAGAGCACTCATTTATTAAATATCTTGTGGATGTCTTTCAAGGTGTAAAACCCTGAAGTTTTAGTATTCCCTAATCCTTATAGAAAGAGAAAATGTACAGTAGGTATATAGCAAATGTAGGCAGGACGGTTACTAGCGCAGTTCCATATTATCGATCGAGAGATTTCCTTTTCTAACGCGCTACTTGGAACAGCAGACGGCAGCTAGCTACGGTACCTTACACCAGTTCTCCGTCGCTAGGCATCGGGAAGTTACTACTCACCCTCACACTTTCTTCTTCCCGCCGCGTGTTCTCTGCAATGTAACGCACTCCTTCGAATGCCCGAATCACTTCGGGGCAGAAGCGCGTCCGGGCTCCGCCGGGGCACCCTCGAGGGCTGGTGGTGATCGTGGGCGTGACCCCAGTGACCCCGAGCGACGACGAACCCAACGGCACCCCGACACCCAACTGATCCGCTAGCACCGCTGGTCCGTGGATCTTACACCCGCCGTTTACGTTCGGCTCCAGTTCAGATCTGGAGAATAATACGGGGACAGGTTCACCACCATGTAAAAGGGCACACGTAGTAGTCTCAATAAATATAATTGTTATATTAAAAAAAGTTTAAACGCAGCTGAAAAAAGCAGCAAGTAGCTCTTGATTAAGCCCACAGATTGACAGTATTAAAAATAATGATTTTGTTAAAGTTCAGTTTAAAAATAATTTTAGTGTAGTGTTTCATGCGGTAACGAGCTTTTATATACCCGCACTGTGTTAAAGCAAGCTGACAAGTGCCTGTCTTACAAGTTTTAGGAAGGTGGAAAAAATTTTTAAAGTGAAATTCAAAATAAATACTTTTATAGTTTTTATTTTCTCGGATAATAAATGAAACGCAGCTAAAACCAAGAGAAACAAGTAGCTCTTATGATTATGAAGAACCCAGTTTAGTGAGTAAAGTGTAGTGGTTTATTAAAAGAGATGTGGTTTAGACACTGGTAAATCTTCTCCGTTGACTAACAACAAGGTCTCAAGTTGTACTCTAGTAGAGGAGTAATTGAAGCTGATCCGTGGTATAGTTACAAAATGTTGTAGATAATATAAGAGGGACCAACGAATTTTTAGCAAGCAGTGATTAAATCCTATGTGAAATTGTAACGTAGTAAAGAATAATACATCGCGGGAAAAGTTCCAGAAATATGTTATTAAAAAAGTGATGTTTCCAAAACCCGCTGGCTCACGAGTCTTATGCCCGTTTCCTCTTAGCTCGTGCTGGACAGAATTTGCATAGATAGTGTTGGCGGGAAGAATATGAAGCAAAAACGCTACTTTCAGATAGAAAGATGAAAAAATGGTGTTAAGTTATAATTGAAGGGGCTGCAAGTTAAGAAGGAGTCGAAAACAGTAATGTAATATGAAGGACACCTCTGCAGTCCATGGCATTCAGTCGGATATGAACATCACACAAATTAGAGACAATGGCCAAAACAACCTACGTGATTGTTTGGGAGAGCGGTGCATGCTGGAGGCTTTTAAACACACAGTTCTCCTATCTGGGTCACCAGGTCTCATGTAACGGACCCAGTGTATAATAGTCGTAGTGGAAGGATGGGAAGGTTATTACCCAGTGTATAGGAGCTTCGGTAAAACATACCGAAACATGAATGCGTAGCATTGGTGGAGAATAATGTACATACCACACACATATATATAGGCCTAAGGTTCTTCAGCGTCTTCAGCATCATTCCATTCACCAGACAATCGACTGCCCTACATGTTTTAAGAACAAAATTACATCATGCACTGCACTGGCTTACGGAGGTGGAGAGTGTCCGGCTGATGACCGCTGGCGCTCGGCCTGCAGATCCATGTACATCAGCCCTTCCCTGATGGCGTCCCTGAGCTCCTGGTGGCTGCGGGCCGGCGACGACCTGAACAGCAAGGGGATACCATGTTACAAGTAGATGCCTTGTTGCAAAAATTGGATACCATGTTTCAAGTGGATACCATGTTACAAGTGGATACCATGTTACAAGAGGATACCATGATACTAGTGGATACCATGTTACACATGAATACCTTATTACAAGGGGAATCCATGTTACTACTGAACACCATGTTACACGTGATTATATTGTCAGCCCTTAATAAAAAAGAAAAATTCATTTATTAAATTTCATATGAAGGCTGCAAACTCATATAAAAGGGCACACCACTGTCAGGCATTCCGCAGCCTACAGCCCGCTGCATACGAAAGTAAGAGCACGGGAAGGTTTACGTTCTTGAAACGAAAGTTTCTGTGAGGGTGACTACAGCTTCATGGGTTTACACAAATAGCTTTAAAATATGACGTTGAAAATTGAAGCGCACTCGAATTTAAAGACGATGCACTAAAGGTAAAGGCAACTTGACCGCATCCCCTATTGGGAAACCCACATGCACTGTTTCGTGCTGCACTTATAGGCCAGCAGGCTCCAGAGAAGAACACGGCCACAGTCGACCGTAGATCGTTTACCAGTGGTTCTTAACCTTTTTACTCCCACGCCCCCCTTAGGGATATATTTCTCCTTCGAGTCCCCCTCGCTGTTTTTAAATGAATGTGGCACTAAAACACGGCCAAACGTGCCAGACAAGTTCAAACTAGAGCACTCTGAGAGCGCATACCTCCGCCAAACAAGGCAACGGTAACGAAATATTCAAACTGGCTCTGAAGCCATGATTTTCTTTTTATCAGCACCAAAATCTAAACTTTTGTGCCTTTTGATAGTACAGTGGCCGCAAAAACAAAGTTTACCCCTGTGCCTCAAAACAAAGTTATCGCATAATTCGCCAATAACTTTACTTTCGCATTCCCCGCCCTATGAGAGGAGGGTGGTATGATGTGTGTTGCGCCACCCCCGCGCCCAACACAAATCCCCACTACACAGTCGGTCTGTGATTTATCAGAGCTCGGGTAGAGTACCGTACACGTACGTTACGCTGGTTCACGGGCCTCTACTTTGCTACTTTTTTTACTTATTTAGCACCATACCAAAAACCACCATGGCATCTCAATGGGTCAGAAAAAGCTTACCACTGAAGAAACTCTAATCAAGCTGGGAGTGCAGTTGAACTGCGTAACTGTCGAACTGAATGTCAGCCGAGTGTCGCTCTTCAAGCTTGAAAAATCAGCTGGCGCACTACCTGCCGCGATCATACCGCCACGTAAAGTGGGATGTCGGAGCATGAGAAAGACAACAGCAAGCTTCACCTCTTTCACCAACACCTTGTCAGTCCTTGCTGTAGTCTTTTGCTTGCACCCACATCCCAATTTGCGTGCCGATATGGTCCCGGTAAGGAGTGCGGCAGCTGATATTTTTTTTTGAGGCTTGAAGAAGGATATTCGGCTGACATTCAGTTCGACATGTACGCGGCTCATCGGCACTCCCTGCTCGATTTGGGTGAGGGCCCGAGTTTTTTCTTCAATGATAAGCTTCTTCGACCCACTGTGATGCCGTGGAGGTTTTACGTATGATACCAATATAAGCGAAAACGTAGGAAAGTACAGGCCCGTGTACCAGCGCAACGTATGTGTACTCTGCTCGAGCTCTGATGTATAACAGACTGTGTAGCGGGGATTTGTGTGTGGCGCGGAGCTGGAACAACGCACGTCATGCCAACATCCTTTCTCCTCCAATATGGCGGACAATACGAAAACAAAATTATCGCTGAATCATGCAATATAGAACTTTTTTTTGCTGCACAGGGGCAAACACTATTTTTGTGGCAACTGTATTAACAATTTCTGCAATTTTCTTGAAGATCCGTTCATAACTTTTGGAGTTATACTGCTAACAAACATTATCACCAACATATGTCACACACACAAACGGGCCAACCAATCTGCACAAATATTTATTCATGTCTTATAACATTACTAACTACTCCGGTAAAGTTCATAAAAATCCATTCGTAACTTTTTGAGCTATAGTGCTAACTAGAAGAAAAATCAAACATAGCGGCAAACAAACGAATGAACCAATAGGTTATCAAAAGAATTTGGTCATATACTCTTCGTAATATACCTAACTACTCATGTAAATTTCATGAAAATCTGCCCTTAAGTTTTTGAGTACGGCGCAAAGAAAAAATACGCAGATAAACAGATGGACAGATTTCCACAAAAAGTTAATCATCTTCATCTGTTTTGTAAAGATCCGTTCATAATTTTTTTGAGTTATCTTGGTGACAGAAAAACACGATAAAAAGATAACCTCCTTGGCAAAGATAATTAATGTACCGGGCTTTGCAAAAGTCCTAACCCGTTTTAATAATTTGCCATCCGAAGTTTGTAAAAGCTTTGTTTATAATGAAATAAAACAAGATTTGTAATACATTAGTATATTATGATCTAAACAACATTGCTATTTAATAGGACCTCCATTGGCAGCAATGACACGCCCTAAACGTGGTCGGAAGTCCTTACACACATTGCGGACGTAGTCCTTCCCCATCTGGGCCCAAGTGCTGTTCAAAGAGGCTTTCAGCTCCTCCATGTTGTTGTGGCGATCTTTGCATGCTTTACTCTCAATATGCGGCCACACGCTGTAGTCCAGAGGATTGAGATCAGGTGACTGTGGGGGCCAGAAGTCTTTGGGCCAGAAAGTCATGTTTTGGCTCATCCAGTTTTGGACGGTTTTCGACGTGTGCGCTGGTGCACCATCTTGCTGAAACACGTAATCTTCATCTTTGACGATTTTTCTGATCCAAGGAAGAACTTTTTTGGCCATGATATCGCTGTATTCAGCCCTTTTCATCCTGTAGCCACCCTTGAACCACACTGGAGGCATCTTTTCTCCAATGGAAGCCACAACGTCAAGCATCATCACTGAGGGCGGATGTTTTGTTGTGGAGACATAACGACTATCAAAGATGTCTTGGTCAAAGCTCACAACTCGATCGTTCTGTTTGTTGATGACAGGGATCCACGGTGAAGGTCTTCTCATCTGAGAAAATGATGACTCAAGTTCCATGACTTGTCAAGTCGTTAAGAAGGCGGGAACATCGGCCTTCGCGCTTTTTAACCATGTCAGCAGTTAGCAGCGGTCTTTGCTGACGCTTCAAGCTTTTCCCCCTTCACTCTTTACAGCTCTTGACACGGTTGACACAGAAATCTTCTTTTTTTTTCGCACATTCAGTCATTTTGAGTTTCGGTCGCATCATTTTCAAAGGCTCTTCGAACATTCTTCCGTTGAATAACTTGTGGTCTGCCTGAACGTGCTCGATCGTTGAGGCTTTCATTATTCTTAAGGCAGTTTTCGACCCATTTCACCGTTCATAAACTAACATTTTGCAACCTAACAATGCCCGCCTTCTGGCGACTCACGCGAAGGAGAGCTGCTATCTTTATCCTTTTTGTTTCCATTACCAACAATGTATAAAAATGAGCACTGTTAGCAGTTATTATATTGTCTGAAATACTTTAGGAATGAGTCATTGTCAATATATTTCATCAAGTCTTTCAAATGAGTTTCACAATTTGAAAATACAAAACAGGTCAGGACTTTTGCAAAGCCCGGAATGTCTATTTTGAAAACAGTGCAGACTTGAACATATCACAAACCAGCAAGATAACGAATAAAACATAAAAAATATGTTTACAATTTCACAAGTTCAACTCGTACATTAGTAGAATTATTGTAGTTTCCAAACACATCCAAGTAAGTCATGAATACACTCCTGGGGTTGAGTCTCCCCACTCTCATTCCTAGTAACGGTGCTGCCTGGCTGAGTGATGGGGATATATTGATATACTGAGGAAAACAATTTGTGCGCTTTGCTGTCGGTAGAGAAAATAAAGTTTTTACGATGAAAATTTTCAAATTTTTCGAATAAGTACACTAAATATTAAATTCCGTGCATGCATTTTTATCTCTATTTCCAAATCTTACCAGAGTTAAAAGTATTTAGGGTTAAGCTATTGGCGAACGCAACGAGAAGAAATCAAAACGAATATTTCAACAAAAAATGATAAATAGGTCCAGTGAACAACTATACTGCTTATGGCGACGGAATAGCAACTATTTAAATAACTAATAACCTAATTTTTTAATTATACATATCATATGTATCTCTATATAACCATGCATAGGTATTAAATAGCACTATGCCTTGGCTGGCTAGTAGACCGCCACATTTGATAATCATTGGATGTAGCATTTGCCCCCCCCCAAGAACCTGGGCTGAATCCACCCTAGGACTGGCATGATCGCGTTTGGTGAATTTTCCATTGAGCACAACGTTTGCTGCAAAGTTCTGGGATTTTTGTACACTTGCAATCCGATATTCAAGAGCTTTATGGCCCAGATCAAACTGCAGTAGTTGAAGTGAGAGAAAACAAGCGAGTGGATGAGAAGGAGGCGCGATTTTTGATCTAATAGGTGTTTGATTTTACGGAGAAATATTAGCGTGCCATTTACGGTATTGCACAATTATCACCCGCAAACAAAGTGTGAGAGACCTAGCTGGCCGTAAAAAATGACGGCGTACAACTTTCTCCACCGCGGCAGATCGTCTGGGAAACGGAGCGTTCTATTTTTTCCTATGTTATTATTGAAGAGCTAATCTCTGGAAAGAATGGGACAGTGCTCTAGCCTCGTTCATCAAAAATGACTTCGTTGAATTTGCCCCCTACCGCGGGTGATGGTCTTACAAAACCGAGGCGTTCTAGTTTGTGAATGTGATCGTCAAACGTTAGATGTCTATCCATCCACACCCCAAGCGATTTGACAACATCGCGAGGGGTAATGATTGAGTTGTTAAAAGAAATAGAGAAAATAATGCAGTTACTTGTAGAGTTGCTGAGTGCCAAATACAATGCATTTGATTTTATTCGTATTCAGCATTAGTCCATTTGCATCATACCATGTTTTTAGTTTTCCCAGGAGATCTTCCGCATATTCACTTACTTCTTTTTCTCCTTTCTTTTAATGGAATTGCAATCAGGATATCATCGGCATACATAGAGAAGGAGCAATCATGCCGATTTCAGGGGAAGTCATTGACGAACATTGAGAGCAAAATCGGTCGTAGGATCGATCCTTGTGGGACACCAAAGCTGTTCACGATATAGGGCGACTGAGTTGTATTGAGCATGACAGCTTATGATCAGACCAATATCAAAGTTATGCGTGTTAAAGCCTTTCTAACTCTTGGAAAATAGTTCTAGTTACTATGACACTCAAGGACTTGTGTATTTTACTTCTTGTGTAACCTTGTTCACATCAATACCATGTTACTTATAGTGATCCAAGCTATGGGATCTTGAAATTTCTCCGTTGCATGCGATCGCACCTCAATGTTCGACGGGTATTTACCTCAAGATTCTGTTCGCTGTTCGTCAAACATTGTCCGCCCGTGTAATAGGGCCTTAGGTGACTCAAGGTAGTTGGCCGGGGCAGCAAGTTGAAGGCAATCGCAACTTTATTCGCTTGGTTTAAAGATAGAAATACTAAAACGTCTCGAGCTATTTTAGCCCAAGCAATCCAGGAGTAAGTTGGCGCAACAGATGCCTATCGGGCTATAAGTGGAAGTCCGCGAGAACTTCAGTTTCATATCCTGGAGTGTATGTCGCACCACTACCCACATGCGAGCATTTCCACGGAAGTCGTCGTGCACACGTGACAAGCTATTACACATGTCTACAGCATTGCTTACTTGATTAGGTTGAAGCCAAGGATGTTCAAGATTGAAAGCCTAGAACAATATATAGTCGTATTAAACTAATTTTGCTGTTGGCTGTGCAGCACGCAAACAGCTACTGCAATCTTGCCGTTTATTGTATGCTTATTGGCTCAGCGTTATCGGTGCTGCTAAATCGAAGTGACAGTCGAGAAGACCTTCTATTCAGCCAAAAGAGCAATTCGTGAGAGTGGCAGAATCAAAGGACAGGAAAAAACGCACTGAAGTTTGTTCAAAAAAAAAGGTGAAAAACCAAAGAAAAAGAAACACATTGCGACAGCGAAAGATTAGCATTCCACCGGTTCAGCGCACTGCTTCTGGCACAAACAACTTTACAAAAGCTCCTATAACCGCACTTAGTAACTGCAGTATTACGAAAGCTTTCCCTTCTTATGGGAGCTCTAATGCCTTCACAGAACCTAATTGCTACTGTGTGGGCCCTGGATGTCGTAAGATGTTTTACGACGCAGTCGTCAAGTCTCGCTACGGATGAGCTTGATGTTGTCAACTGAAATTACGGAGAACAGCTCAAGTCCAGCTGCAAAAATTCAAGATTTATGACAGCTGCAAATATGAGCCTTCAAGTTTTTATATTATTGCTACATGACACAGGAATTTTCTTAGCAGAAATTTAGGTACTCCTTAGTTATAGATTTTGGTTGTACGTTGACAAGAAGGTAGACGTGGAACTCATCGGCAAGCAGCTTACTGTTATTGCCTCCAACAAACGTTTTTCTTCATGTAGTTTGTCAGGAGAGTTTCTTGACATATAGTGTCTATACTTGTATTGTTCACATGCTGTTGGTACATTTTTATTTCGATATTTCTTTCGAACCGATCACTAGCTCTGCTATTAGTTATTTAATATGTTTTTCTGAGAAAACGAGACTTGATTTTCTAGAAATTTTAGCTGACGTCAATGGAGGATTTTTCGTTTTCTTTCTTCAATAATCTATATGATTGTGTTATTTCAATCCTCCCGATGCACATTACCTGTGATCCAATGAGAAGAAAAAGGAGAGTTATGGCACGTCGAAAGAAACGGTGAGCCTATGTACGTTATTGTTTTAAAACTGCACATCAGGAAAGAAGAAGAACAAAACCAAGTATCCAGAGTAATTTGTTAGATGACACTGTAAAATAATTCCATAAATTTTACGGGAAAATCACTACCAACAATAATGCCAAGAAAATTCCGTAAGATTTACGGAATTCCAATTTTTTTCCCGTAATTTGCCCATTAGTCTGGGAAAAAAGCAGGCACCAAGCTTGCTTTTTTCCCGACTGCTAGGCAATTTACAGAAAAATTACGGAATTCCGTAAATCTCAGAGAATTTTCTTGGCATTATTGCTGCCAGTGATTTTCCCGTAAAATTTTCGAATTTTTTTTTTACAGTGATGGATGGCGGGCAGTAGACGGATCAACAGGTCCATTGCAAGAGAGTAGCCGGGACTTACGCGTCGGCCCTCTATGAGCTATTGCCACTAAATAAATACATATAGATATTTGAACAAGAAAAGAAGAAAAGAATAAGCTCAGCGAAGGAGATGATCGTGCAAGTACAAACTATTGTTGCAGCTCAGCGGAGCTCGGTGACATTAAGTTAACTTGGTCATCACGAAAGATAATGGATTAAGATAGCTTCTAGAGCTTTAGCCATTAGGAGTTTGTGACTCCTGGAGGAGGCGTTCAGATGTGGAGTGTGCTGTACCAAATGTTTGTCAAGACGATTATTAAACGCATTGACTGTCTCTGCGTCGACAACTTCAGAGGAAAGTCCACTCGAGATATTCACTAAGAAATAGGAGAAAAACTGTTGGCTTAGAGTAGTTCTTCGAACTTTGAGTTTTTGGCCGTTGTTTCAAAGGCGATCATTAACGTCTGTGTCGAAGAGCCCCGTTATGGGCACGTCGTTGAAGCCATTCAAGTACTTGAATGTTTGTATTAGTTGCCCCTGAGTCTTTTTGCTCGAGAGAGGTGATTCCAACTTCTTGTATGCGTCACTCGTATGGCTCGTTTCGCAGCTGAGGCATCAATTTTGTCGCTTGTGTTGGGTTTATTCCAATTTATCCACTGCACTGATGTGGCAACCAGAACAGAATACGAAGTTAACCCAAGCGCAGGTATACCATCGCAAGCCCCGCCCATTCTCTCAGAGCTTTGACGTCACGCGGATCGATAGCATGCTAAACTAGAGCACTCTGAGAACGCATACCTCCACCAAGTAAGACAACGTTAACGAAAAATTCAAATTGGTTCTGAAGCTATGATTTCCTTTATATCAGCACCAAAATCTAGTCATTTGTCCCATTTGACAGTTATAACAGCTTCTGTAAGTTTCTTGAAGATCAATTCATAACTTTTCGAGTTACGTTGTTGACAAACATTAGTCAAACACAAACAGACAAATCGATCATCACCAAAATTTGATCATATATGACTTCTAACAATTCCTGTAAACTTCATAGAGATCCAATCATAAAATTTTCAGTTATTTTGCTAACAAACAATAAATCAAACACAGAGACAAACAAACGAACAAACAAACAGATCATAACAAAATTTTGTCATTTTCTTTTCGTGACATACAACATAACTCACGAAACTTTGATAAAAATCCGCCCGTATCTTTTTGAGTTATGGTACTATGAAAAAAAGAAGCAGACTTACAAACGGTTGAACGAATTTTCACCAAAATTTATTTATCTGTTACTCTTAACATACCTAATAATCTCTGTGAGTTTCGTAAAGATCTGTCGATAATATTGTGAGTTTTCTTGGCGACAGACAAACTGATAGACAAAGGGACAGAGAAATAGGCAAACTCGACGAAAATACAACCTCCTTGGTGGAGGTAATAAATTTGGTAATACTTGACACTTGGCTTATAAATTACAAGCATTAAGCGTTGAATTAAATCACGAATAAAGAAAGAATTTTATAATACCATGGTCAAAGTGGTTAAGTTCTGTGATAAACAATTTTCTTACGGCGAAACACAATCAAATACAATATGACTAATATGTTAAGCAAGAAAATGTATTGGATCTTTAGTAAGGGCATTGTTTTACTAAGCTATATTCAGAGCACCATAATAATATAGAAAACCACGCCATTTCAATACTACTCATCGTAAATCAACAAGATTTATGCTAAGCCGACACTTTCACTCGCAACAGCATTAAAATTACTTGACAAAGTTGGGTTCTACCTCAAGCATTCTAAGAAGCTGCGCAAAACCATCTCAAAATGGCCAAACGATGAGCTAACTTCTATTAGATAATTCAGCCATGTTTTATGGCTTATTCTACACCTCAGAGTTAAACTGTACAAAAGCACCACAGTTGGCCTAGTCAAACTGCTCTATTATCGCATATGACTTCCATCATTACTGATGCTTAGGGTGCCATTTCATTCCACTAGTGGAAGTTAAGAAAAAACTGCTTCGAGAAAGAAGGGGGATTAAGAAATCAATTAGAATCCCGTAATTTTACAAAATCGCTGACACCAGTACTTTAATGCACTAACTCTAAACAACCTGTGGTTCATTTTCTTAATTTTGGATCTCCAGCGATATATCTCGTGTAACTGTAAGCCTCGTAGTATATAATGCTTTCATTTAAATTGGTTGAGATGCATTATTAATGATATAGGATACCAAACATATTACGGTCAGAGCTAAGATTTGCAATCATCTGCATGCCCTATTCCTGAACAGCGAGCTGACAAAACAACATAGCTTAGCTTCACCCAGAATTGCAGTGAGAAGTCCAATTATATTACAGTTCACGCAAACAATTTCAACACTTAAATGCTCTATGTCTGAAGCGCAAGCCTACTAAGCATCATNACTGCTGAAATTTTTAATAGGGCACCTAGAACTGCAGTGAATTAGCACGACAATGCACAGACGCTCCTCACTAAAGTCAACACCGACCTCTGAGCAGTTTTACCAAAGGCTTCTGAGTAAACAGCTTCTGTTTCCGCTGCAAAACAGCGCGCGCACTCGTCTCTTTGAAGGCATCCAATGCGAGTTCCGGCGACGGCACTCCGTCAAAATAAGCCTGAACTAATATTAGCGTCGTCAGGAAGTTCTTTTTTTTTTCGGCGTAGCTATTGACGAATCTCAAAGGTCAAATATTGAGACGAATTGATGGCTGGTAGGCACTTTGGGGCGATGATGCAGCAGTGTAAGAGAAAGTTTTCTTCGATTTATTACGAAAGACGCAAACTACGGCATGACAGAGTAAGTGATTCAGTCCAAATACAAAGGAAAAAGATTTATGGAAATGGCATATAACTTTAAATAAAGCGAAATTTTGATCACCTTGCAGAGATACATGCGCAGCAAGTTTTCGTGAAAAACTTTCGATTGACATTCAGTTAATTTGAATGTATGTGCTAGCTAGGAAGTTGAAAACAGCGAGGCTTCAGTTTTTTTTTAAACTCACGTAGTTAACGTTCTCGGCCTAACGTTCTCGTACCTATCTGTATGGTATACATTATGGCATTAGCTCAACAGTGAAGAGAACGGCTAACGATTCATGTCTCGCTTTCCCAAAACGCACGCATGGTATACAAAAATTGTTATTATACGGTTGATGCACGGTTGCGGTCACAAGTCTACGGCAAAACATTCCGACACTTTACTGAGTGAACACGTTCAGTTGACTACCGTGTGATCCTGCCTTTATTGACAAAATTGAGCAAAAAACTACGCACAAATGGATTTTTTTTAAATATTAGCAAAATTCGCAAACATAATGTTCTATCAACTCTCAAAGCAAAGGGGAAGTATTGTAAAGTATCAGATTCAATTATTTTGCGATGTGTGGTCTGCAAAGGTCGTAAATAATAATGTGGTTGTTAGGCAGCCGACTTCAAGCTATGCGTATATTCTATTGAATATAATGTAGTTATCATCGAAATATTTTAGAAACAAATAACTTGAACTATGAGAATTGACATCCTCAATTCCCAGCACATCTTAATTTCTATTATTTAATCCAAACAAACATTGAACAACGTAACACGTATCAACTTCATATCGTCTGCATGAGACTTACTGATTACAATTATGCCAGTAAAACGTAAAAGAGCTACATCGAAATTTCACTTCTCCATTTTTCAATACACTTGTGGCTAAAGCGGGAAGAAATGAGAGACACATAGTATGTTATGTTGGGTAAACGCGGAACCCTCGCCCGAAGTAAAAGGTAAAAAGGTAAAGTCAACTTTGACAGCACCCTTCTCTGGGAAAGCCACACGCACTGGTTCGTGCGACAGATATAGGCCAACTGGCCCCAGAGGAGTAAGTACAGCTGTAGCTGACGACGAGGCGCTATGAATTACGGCGCATTTAGTGGAAGGCTCAACCACGCGCCACCCCCTACACTAAGGTAAGTAGCCCCACGATAGCTATGCGAACCAAGCAAGCTGGCTGATCGAGAGCGCGGAGCGCCACGACAAAGATTTCACCTGGCCTGGTTATCGTTCCCGGGACTCTCAGTACAACTGTGCAGCACGCAAGCTCCGCTGCTCCTGGGGCATGGGCATAGCAAGTTGGGACAGAAAAGAACAGAACTAAAAAGGAATCAGTAGATGCATGGAAATGGAAGGCAACAGTGAGCAATAAGGGAAGACGTCCTGCATGAAGGCCTAGCAATGGCTACGGGTGCTCTTGAGAACCAGCACTGGATATTGGATAAGGTTACACAACAGCAGATAAACACGCCGTGTATGATTTCCAACGAGCAAGAGGTTAAATTTATGCAGGATATATACACGTTCGGAGGAAAGCTTGGTATAGGGAAAGGACAGAGAAAATAACTTAGAGAGATACAGGTACATTCTGATAAAGTGCAAAGGTCTTCTTAATAGTTTTTTGAGTTGCACTTACCCGATGCAAGAAAATGTTTTACGGGCCCAAACACTTCTTTTTTTAAATTCTTTATTAGGCTATGAAACACACAGTGTTTTCTCTAAGAATTATTGTGATAGCTTTTATTGACGGCATTCGCAGAAATCGTATGCTCTTTCAAATCTACAACTCCCTTATAGGCCTAGCTCAGGTATCCAGTGGTACTTTCAGAGTGCTGTCGATTTGTAACTGAGGCATAATTAAGGCAGCGGATCACTTTATACATCAGCTATCTTCAGCATCATCCAGCAGTTTCTATAATATGCTCAAGTTGAAAGTCAAGCAATTATATAAAATTAAAACATGGTACTGAAAAAATCAAACGCTTTTTTCCACCTTTTGGTTTTTTAATTCGGAATAAATTTTCTATGTTCGGCAACGATTCAAATTTGTTGCTTAGTATTGTTTGTTGATGCTAATACTACATTTTGTCTAAAGCTCGTGACTAAGTAGTTGAAAAAAACTACAGTAAAATAAAAATATTGTACTATTCAACAGCACATTTCACCTAAAACGTAGACAGTCATATCGTCTCAGTTTCAGGAGGAGGAGGAGGAGGAGGACCACTTTGGAGATGACCAGTTCTGCAGTATGTTTGTTGCCCCTACAATCGTAAAACATTTCTTTTTGTTAAAACCATATGAAATCGTGAAGTCATACAGTTGTAATTTGTACATGCTACCAGTTCAGTTTTACTACACAAGTTAACTTGTCTCTCACTATGCATGGGAATGGACATGGCTACAATTCATGACAGTCACTTGCAGGAGTTTTCAACGTTTCAAGAAGTCTAACTGCTAGGAGTATTCCCAGTTTTGAAAATCTCTGTTTGAGTTCTGTTGTCTAAAGAACAAAAGAACGCCGTATGACTTACATAGAGGGCGCTGCTCGCAAGGACAGGGCTCAAAGATACGCTTTAACATTGGATGCATGTAGACTCTTCACAGACATACGGCCAATTAATTAAGACTTCAAACAGGCTACTCTCTAAGCTATTCATAATAAAGAGTGACATTGTTGACAAAATGGCAGAAAACAAATCTCTGTTTCTTTAGTCAAATATCATAAGCTGAAGCAAATGTTTTTAAAATACAGAAAGAGTAAATGCGTAACAATGAGAGAAGACATTTAGGCAGTTAGGTGCTATGGCACTGAAGAGGAGGGACCGGTTGGTCCCTGGCGGCACATTCTAAGAAGCGCCACTTTCGGTCTGCATTACCGCAGGAGTTCCGTAAAAGCTTTAAATTTGTTCATGGAGACATACGGAGTCCATTGGAACAATTCAATTTATGTCCTCCAGAGTCGCATATTTCTTGCAAGACCAGGCCACTTGCTTCTTTGGTGGCTGCAGCACTTGTGGTCTTCTAGCAAGGGCGTGGAGTCCATTGTAATCCAAAGAAAAGAAGGAAGCAGAGATAGATACCAGTAGTGAATAAATACCATGAGGAACCAAAAGGTATGGGCAAAGCAAGTAGAAAAAAACAACATCAGCAGATAAAGTACGGGATTTTATATGGATTATACGGCATTTCAGGCCTCTATAGACACGGCAAGAGGGAAGGCATACGTAAAATGACAAACGAAGCAAGGAACTTTGGCTTGCGGGTATTCCAACATGGATCAACGGGCGTTGGTGCACGAAGCAGTGAAAGAAAAGCAAGAACAAAACAAACCATCATTAGCAGTAGGTAGCAGGAAAATGGAATGAAGCAAAGTGGGGTCGTGGGAAAGGTGTCCCGAAATCCTAGGTAACTCGTGGAGTTTTTCCAGGGGCGAAAATCCGCTAAAATATGAGATAGACCAACTTAAAATGACTAAAGCCAACCCTATGGCCTGTGCTAGCACACTATCAGAACTACAAGCAGTAACAATAATAAAAATGACAGAAGCAAAGTGGACATTAAATGAAATAAAACGGAAAGTAATTATAAAGCAAAAATAAATGCATGATATTAGAAAGTATATATTAGCTGGATTACATTAGGTGCTGGGCAATAAGGTGAAGAATAATCGAGATTTAAGTATATTCGTTGCGTATTATATTCAAAACAGTTTACTCCGGGTACAAAAATTTTTCATGGCTTGGCATAAAATTATCATGGCTTGGCATAAAATTAACATGACTGTTACGAGAAGCTATTTTTTCTGTGTTTTGAACTCGCATAAAAGCTGAGCATAGACGCCAACCAACTCAGTTTCCATTGTAGCATATTCCAAGTAAATATCGTAAGAGGCAAGGGGAAAGAAGCAGTTGGTCAACCTGCGGAACAGCCATGGCTGCACCGAAACATTACCCCACAGAACCGCGATAATTAGACAATGTTCAAGTAATGAGAACAAACTACTGAGCGAGAGAGGTGTGTGCATCGAGTTCTCTTTTGTCAATTTGTACGCAATACACGGCTAAATTTAACAATTAAAGCGATATTTTTAGCGCCACTGAATTAGCTTTCCAAGGCTCTTTGTCTCTTATTTCCCATCAAGTAAAGGTTGGTACACACGCTAACTTGAAGCTGAAGAAACTCTCGCAAATGCGAGAAATATTCTGCCCAAATTTCTCGCCTCCCTATTCACACGTGAAAATTGTTCAATGGTTAACAAACGTTGATCTCCATTCAAATAAACGACGCTGTCATGGCTACAGACTCAAGAGAGAGACATAAGTAATTCTAACAAGCAGAATAATTAGCATTATAGCTGCTACCCAATGCCTGCACAATTAATATTAACTCGAAGTTTACGGTAAAATGTCTTAAAAATAATCAGCTGTTGATGACGTGAGCGAACAAAGGCAAAGCAACATTTTTAGGTGGTGCCACTGGCGGTTTTGTTTACAAAATTTCGTGCATTTGACTAGCGAATTGCGAGCAAAAAGTTGCATGCACCATCTTGGAATTTTGCCCAAAAGCGTAAGTGTGCAGATTTTTAGACGTCAATTCGGTGGTTGAAACTCGCAAACGCGTTCAGTTGGCTGGCGTGTGGCACAAGTACAGTGGTAGTGGTCTCCAGAAAATACAGCTAGTCGCTAGATATGAAATTTTGCTACAAACCTAGCTTCAAAGTCTCGAGATCGAGCGATTTTATCGCTAAATTGGCAACCCTGCTCAGGGGTGTACAATGAACACAGGTATCGAGTCACAGGACTAGAAGCGACCGTCACTCAATCGGAAATTTATAGGTATTTATCCGATGTTATAGGGATACCTTCCGCCAGTATTTTCCCATAGGCAGCCGATAAATGCCTATAAATTTCCGATTGGGATGCAGTATTTCACACATTGCAAATGTGATAAACTGCTATGTAGGAACATTTGTAGCGAATTATCCATCGGCTGCACCCTACGCAATGATCAGGAAGTTGAACAACAAGCAGCGATTAGAAGTTCTGCGCACACTATTAAGAATCGAATCAAAGAACTAACTGTAGCTACAAACGAAATTCCAGCTTACACGAAACGCTGCTAGAATATATAGGAAGGTCATGGAGTTAAAGAACTTACTGGACTCTACCTTACAAGGGGTGCCAAATGAACCAAGTGTATTAGCGGTCGTGCACTGTGGGGAGAACTTGCTGTTGGCTGCACAGTTAACCTCCAACTCTAATGAAAGAAATGCTATGGAGATTTCTGTAGGCTCTGGCTGGCGGGCATAAGGCCGGGTCACCTGGACCTCCTTTCAAGACCAGCAAGTAAGTTATACTTTTACGCACAGTTAAGGTAGTTTATGTCGCACGTAGAATAAGTATATAAAAAATAGTAGCTAATTACCCAATAGCTTTACTTTGGGCATTGGTAATGCATTCAATTGCACATGTAGCATGGGAAAGAATTAGTCTCTAATTATTTACCAGTTCTATTTACCACACTGCATGTAGCCTACAAGCAATCTATTCTGCAAGCAGCATAACAAAAAACTGCAGTAGAAGTTCCCAATTCGCGCAATTGTGAAAAATTAGCTTCAATGAAAAACACTTAGATAAAAAAAAAAAATATATATATATAGCTCGCGATTTTGGAGTGACTCGAATTGAGGTCGAGTGAATTGGGAGCACCTACTGTTCTACAAGGGGTCACTGATGTGGCTACTCACGCTAATGAACTTGCAGATTCGCGGCCATCAGGGGCCGTGTAGTAAGGATGGCTCCTGAGGTCGTGGGAGAGGGTCCCGCCATTGCAGGATCTCAGGAGACTTGTGGTAGCTCGAGAGAACAGGCTGACATAGGTAGGTGTCAAAGTTAGTTATTGATCACTGAAGATAATGCAAAGAAACAGTGTAGAGGTTAAGATGGTACAACAAACGTAGAATTGGAGCTTGATTGGTACTAGCCTGACACGGAAATAGTATTGAATTTATAATAATCACAGTATGGTAGCTTCTTAGTAGGTGTCATGCTGTAATGCCACAGAATACAGAAAGGAAATGTGCAATGGTGTAAAAACTAAGATGGCATTGAATAGGGTTTGGAGTCGAATGGGTGCCGAAGTAGTATTGAACATAGAAATTAGGTATTATGGGTATGGATGCTAGTTCTGCACTGAATGTAGATTAGGCACAAGAAAAGTCTAGAGTTGTGATAGTTCTGGATTGACCCCAGAACAACAGTGTGAATGGTGTGGTCATCACGTTCTACAATACGGATTATAACCGTGTCGTATGACACGTGGGGCCATACGCTGCAATTCAAATATGAAACTGATTGATGTAGCAATGGTGCTGATATCAGTGTGAATAGACCATAAAGCATAAGTGCAAATGAGACTTTGTTAACTAATGTACTATAATATGATTACACAATGTCGTTCAGCACTACAGAGAAAATAAGCATCCCAGACTCATTCTGACGCTTGAATGCAGTGAAGATTGCTCAAAAGATCGTATCATATTTCCATAGAACTTATTCGTCCGCAATGTACCGCTAGTCAATTCAAAGAATAACCAGTAAATCGATCTAACTTCCCTATAGCTATGTGTTCATCAGAAGAAGACGGCGACAGATGCCGAAGAATTAGCTCAATAATGACCGGAATGAAAATCGAAGCAGGTACGATAAGAAATAACTGTAAATAAACAGTGCTGAAAGAGGAACTCAGAGAAAATAGCTGAGTGTTGACTGAGCTGTGGAATAGAGAATAGTTTTACAACTATGTCTGATATACGGTCATTGGTTATAGGCCGGTCGAAATCTAACTTGGAATGAAAAATGTATGAAAAACTTCATCAGATCGAAGATAAAATGAAATTGATGTATCAGGTCGGAGCAAACGTTTTTGCCAACTTATAAGAGAGAAATTTTAAATCATTCTAATTAATTTTATACCCATTCTTATTACTTAAATATTACATCATCAGCAATTTTAAAATTATTTCTTGCAGATTATTAAAGCATCATTCATATTTTTCCGCAATGTTCGCACCGATGCTCATCCAACTAAATAACACATTAGGCGTGCTTTACTCTGCGAGTTTCATCGAGGTGCCAGGGCAAGTGCTTAGGGTGCTTGCTTATGGAACTGATACAGTGAAAGAGAGGATTTCCAGGAGGTGGTTTTTCTGCTTTTGAAAAGGAAATTTCAGATTAAAAGACGAAGGAATTGAAAGAAAAGGAGTCATTTTCCATCATGATAATGCTCGCCCACACACACAGCGCTTCTGATCAAAGCTCTCCGATAAGAGAATTTAATTGAGAACTTTCGCTACATCCAGCGTATTCTCCTGACGTGACTCCCTCGGATTATACATTATTTATTTCGAGGATAAAAAAACTATGTCGATGGCTTTTGGTTGACATTACGAGAAGAGATTGAAAATGAGTTAGATTCATATATTACATCAATATTTATAGTATTAAACAAGCAGGGCATTTATAAACTCATTCACAGAAGAAATCAAGCTATGGAGTGCAAAAGACGTTGTTGTTGCTGTTGTTATGAATCAATTTTTCCAAACACACAGTGTTTCGTTTTCAATGTAAACTTCTAAATCGGCAAAACTTTGCCCCCACCTGATATTTGTTGATATTCCTGTCGAAATTCTGACGGATTTATCCTACAGTGTATGGCGAGGATAAATCAACTTTGGTTAAAGCTGGGCTATACATGGATAAGATACTATTTTTTGTTACGTATTGGTTTTCTGAAAGCTTGAAAGTGAAATAAGGAAAGAAGTATAATTCAGTTTCTAATCAAGTACAGCCTTCTAAGATAAATATTGCCACAAGATTATTGGGAAGGTGAGGTACCAAGAGCAATTGAAGATACTAGTACCTATCAACATGCATTTATTCATCGAAATTTCCATGAAAAATATCGCCATGTATTAAAAACAATACAATGCTGCATAGTGTACGTCATACCTAAATAAATCATTTCAAGAAGCAGCAATTTCAGGTTAAGAATGGATTGGGGTTCATCACTAGACGCAAGTAAGGCTCGCAAGAACAGAAGTATGGAAGTATCGGCCATTCTTTTATATACATGATAAAAAGAGTAACTTTATGTCATTGAAAAAAGCTAAATACATTAACACGAACTTTATCTAACTGACAGAGACATTATAGAAGAAATTTCGGAAGCAGACCAAACAGGAACTGTACATCACACGTGCTGGTGGTTGGTAATCCAGTCGGGGCAGCTGGAATAGTGCAATATGAAATGGATGTGATACATAATACCGTGGGAACACTACACAGATTTATGGAATATTTTAACCCTTCAATGCATGATTTAATTAAACCTTTCCCATAATTATATCATAATTTGGTCGACGAGCCATTTATAGTAAACGATGCATTCAAGGGTTAAAAGCAATTTTGTAAGTTATTGGTGAAGACTCACATTTTACCACATTAACAGCGGGTAAGGACAACGGCATTAGTTGGGTACATTAAATAAGGGTAAATATCGAGTGGGTAGGTGTGAAGGCAGAGATTCTTTTCGCGAGCGCATCTACCACGCAGTGCAATGGAAATATAGAAAAGGGATTTAGTATAGAAAATACATTTGCAGGGAATGGCTATTACTTTTTGCTATATCAGCAAGCGATAAATTGAAATATAAGTAGGACTCTTCGGCTGTGTCAGATAAAACTAAATACGTATAGAAACAAGATGTATTTTTTTTTAAAGTCAGGCAGAAACTCAGGTGAGAAAATTGCAGCTATTAAACCTAAGTGAGTTGGCTTGGAAAAGTGGGAGCAACTTTTTGGGTAAGGCAGGGGGAGGGGGGTTAGCGCCAAGCCCCTAAACAGTCACTGCACGAGGGCCCCAGCACACAAATTAGGCCCCACACCGTCACCGACATAGGGTTGCTTTCGCTACACTGGCCTGTAATTACAAAAATACACTAGGGAATTTCCTTAATTGAAAATTGGCATAACGTACATATGGAAACTTAGATACGGACTCGATTTTCCTTTCGTACCTTGCGTGGAAGCAACGAGTTTACCTCTTAGACCTAAAAAGTTTGTAAGTACGCATCTAATTCAAATCACGATAACCAAATAGCAGGCAGTAAATTTAGTTTCTGTGAATTGTCGGTTTATTCTAGTTTACTCTTGGTGGATATGAGTTGGTGTAAAAAATGGGTAGCTAACCTTATGTAACTTATTTAAATTTGAAATCATATAAGTACCAATCCTTAAATGTAATGGAAAATGTTGATAAAAGATGAGGAAAAGAAACACAACGTTGCAATGTGTATGGCTAAAGTAAAAAAATTTTTTCGGGATATTTACACTAGAGCACTCTGAGAGCGCATTCCTCCGCCAAGCAAGGCAACGATACCAAAAAATCTAAATTCTTACTGAAACTATGATTTCCTTTATCAGCACCAAAATAGAATCATTTATGCCTTGTGAAAATAATAGTAGCTTCTTAAATTTCCTTGAAGATCCATTGATGACTTTTAAAGTTATATTGCTAACAAACATTCTGATTAACATCAGTCAAACACACTATTAGACCAACCGATCATCTTCAGAATTTGATAATTTGATAATTTAGCTTTTTTAACATTTCTAACAATTCCTGAAAATGTCGTTAAGATCCGTCCATAGCTTTTCGAGTTATTTTGTTAAACATAAAATCAAACACATAGACAAACAAGCAAGCTAACAAAAAGATCGTCACAGAAATTTGGTCAATTACTCCTCGTGATATACCTATACCTAACAACTCGTGTAAATTTCATACAAATCCGTTCATAACTTTTTGTGGTATGGTACTAAGAAAAAAGAGGCACAAGGTATATCTCCAGAGATGCTTGCGTGTACCGGTAATCATCGAGAACAGGTAGTCTCCGATATAGGCCTCCATTATTTTCTGCAGTTTTACTATTTACGTTTAATATTATACTTTTACCTCCAGGTACTCGATGTACTTATTCTTGATTCACGAGTATATATATCGAATGCCCCGAAGAAAAAATCTGAACAAGCATAATAAAACTGCATAAACAAGAAGGGCCAATAACGAGGATTCTGCTGATTAAATTTCATGAGAAAACTGTTCACAAATCTCCATCTGTTCCTGCAGAGAGAGTCCGCAAAATTTCATCATTCAGCACAGAAATACAAAGTGCGGAACTTTTACAGAGCATTTCACCCAAAGCAGCGATCTGTTTGCTCAGTCCTGCTCTCGGTGCAGTCCAAAAACAAAGGCGTGTTTAGGAATAGCTTCAGCATGGCACCAAGTGAAGCTCGGTAGTGCATAGAAATTGTAAGGGCGAACGGACAAAATGCGCATAGCAATCAGGGATCAAAGCGTGGTCTTAGATACGGGACGAGTTGGGACTTGGCAAGCATTCGGCAGAGGACGCATGGCATGCCGGAAGAAGGGGTGGGAAGGATAGATGGATGCTTTTGTATAAAGTTGAATCAAGGAAAAGTAACGCAAGGGAAATATGAAAAAATGAAAAAATCTCTAATAGATTCACAGAGTGTTCGCAATTGTCAAAGCGAACGATTTGCAAGAGTACCATATATGGAGATTACTCGTAAATGAAAAAAAGTGCAATTTTAAAAAGTTCTATGTTAAAATTAATCATCGTTCGAGCAATAGAAAATTCTACTTGGATCGAAATAGAAGGAATATCGACGAAGTAAAGCATGTACGTACCGGAATCATATCTAGAGGTATCTAGAGTGTTTGGAATAATGTAATGAACTTAAAATCCATCCAGTAGAGATTCGACCATCACCTCTCTTTTTTTAATTATAACGCATCATTTGTACTAACACGTCATTGTACCCAGTCATGACAAGAGAATTTAATCAACAAATTTTTACTATGCAAGTCTTTGAAGCCTGGACGTTATATTTATAATATATAAATACATTTGGACAGCTACGACACGTTAGAGAATAAATATTCAAAGTTTTAACATAGGAATGTGTGTCATAGATACTATAATGAATAGAAATTAGGACAGGGTCTTTCACACCCGATGAATTTTCTACGTTTCAAATAAAATCATAGTCAGGAGCATTCTGTGTTCACGAATAGCACGAGCTAAGTAAATCGTATTAAACTGTTTTGGCGTACGACTATACTTTTTACCGGAGCAGTGAGCTTGAAGATGCAATAATCGAAACAGAGGTAATATACTAAATTTTCATATGCGAGTAAATTGACTGTTAGTTCAGCTGAAGTATAGAATGTAAATATATTTTATTAAACGAACAAAATAAGAACATTACCAGTACAGGATGTGCGTTTATATAATCTGCTAATGATTTTTCTCATCATATATGTAGGTGAGAGAAAAGTAGGCCTAAAAAAGTGAAAGTGTTGATGCAGCCAGATCATAAAAATAATATTTGCGCGCCAAACAATGGAATTAGATTTAGCACACAGAGCGGTGACCGATTTACTTCATACGGTTTATTTTAACTGCTGCAAATGACTTCCAACAGCAGCGTGCGTGATGCGGTTTAGAGCTGGCCGCTCTAACTTTGACGCTCCACTTCGGAGCCAATATATCGGAGTTTGTTTTGGAGAGCCGTATTGCCGAGAGTTCAACAACAAATTTGCAACGAGTGATACGGTGATTGAGATATGGCAGTCGAAGGGCTGAGCAGAGGTACGGTAGAGTATTGGGTTGGTGTTTAGATAATACCGTAAAAATTAAAATTATTTTAACTTCAACATCTCAATCAAAATACATATTCAACAAAATTAGATGTTTGCTTGTAATTTATGATACAGACACGCTGTTCAATCATACATTATATAATAGAAATGGCCAGTTTATATTTTGAATTCGACAGTTTTTGACTATAGATAAATTTTGTAGCATAGAGCTACTTATGGCAATATGACCAAATGGTCTCTGAGGGGAAATGGGTAACAACAATGTATCAAATATAATATTTATACCGAACAGAATGCTCTCAAATGCCATACTTGGCATCTATGGATAAAAAAAAAACATATTTTAAAAATATAAAATCACCTAAATACAGTAAGGACAGATAAATATAAATTATGTTACTTGTAAAAGCACAATTACCGTATTATGAAAATATAACTATGCCTTTTCTGAACATGAAGGAACCAATAGCCAACGGTCAAGGAAAAAAAAATACATTTTTGAACTTTCAAAAGACAAGGACCTAAATATGGACAAGGGAAAATGCATTGCAGATAATAAAAGCACCCAAACATAAGAAAAACAGGGAAGAGTGCATTTTCAGCATATAAAAGCACAATCACGCAAATGTGGAAAGGGGAAAATGCAGTTTTAGAATATAAAAGTACCATCACCCATAATTGAACGAGGGTAATGCATTTTCAGAATACAAAGCACAAACACCCAAAAATGGACAGGGGAAATTTCATTTTCAGAATATAAAAGCACAATCACGCGGATACGGAGAAAGGGAAATGCATTTTCAGAATATAGTGAGCCAAGAAAGTGGTGCATATGTCGAAGCTAACAAGTTTTCATTTTATCATTTTACTGATAAACATTAGGGTGAGGTGCACGACAAGATAGGGTGTGGGTGTTAAGGGGGTTGGTGGCAGCGCACAATCTAGTACATGAAAATAGTTCAGAAGTATTATCTCTCCACCCAGTAAGTATAGAGTAATAAAATGGACAAGTCACCGTGAGTATTTTATCCGGCGTTCCCTTGTTGCCAGAGAGAGGGAAAAATTTGTCGTCAAAAAACATACGGCAAGCCTACACTACATCTTATAATAGGTTGCTTTGTAGGGCCCCAATATGTTAAGTATGAGGAAATCACAGCCAAGCATAAAGCACTCGTGGAGAAAATAAGAATATACGAGGACGTCAAGTATACAATATAATTGATTTCGTAAAGTCATAATCTCTTAAGCAAGAGAAAGTAACAGCCGAAGTAAATGCTCTGTTGCACAAACAACAGTAGATCAAGATCTCAAGGAAATATTTATTTTAACTAATTTTGTAAAGCCGTAATTTCTCAAGCAAGAGGGAGTAAAAGCCAAAACAAATGCATGGTAGTAAAAAAAACTAGTAGGCGAAGATGTAAAGTATGCAATGACATTACCTATCAGTTATATGATAGAATGAGGTTTTAAGACAATTAAAACAAGTCTTCTAGGCTGACAGAATATTAAACAAACACGTTAACGCTAAATTTATATTGCTGTCCATAAAAAACTCTTGGAAAGCTTTGTCAAAATTTAATATTGTGTCTGAATAGCATGGCTTGAAATAAATAGCTGTATAGCTGACATATGGCGTTATTATGTAACTGCTAGCTTTCTCGAATGGTATTTTTTCGATATTAATAAATGTTCAACACATCATAACATATCAGATTGTCAAACAGGAAAAAATATTGACTACAACCATCAATATTTCGTATTCTACATTATTTATATGAATAATTAACAAAAAGCAACGTATTTAAGCAAGTTATTTTTGACATGCAAACACCCTAAGTTTTCTTCCAGCATGGCAATGGTTCAGCTGCAATTTGAATAGACAAGAAAACATAGAAGCTACAACATAGTCTGAGAACTTTCCAAGATATAGTAAATTATCTGAATTTATTTTTTAAATATTTCAGTCATTAATTTATCGCTACGATCTGGGGGTATAATCATTAGTTTGATACGAATACTGCTCATACTAGTTAATTTAGCTACTGAAGTCTTACAAGCAGAATCAAATACGAATAAATTTATGATTTCTATTTTTCATTTTTAATTTAATTCCCCCCAGGAAATGATGTTATATACTATAATTATAGTTCTATTATAAACGCAAAGAGGATATTGATAATATAAACATAAATGGTAGCTCCAGATTGGAATACCAGACTGAGTAGCTCCAACATTGAGAGCACCGAATGAGGCACAAATCTGTAGTCATGAGACTATGGAACAAATTAACTTTCAATAACTGGCACAAATACACCGTTGGTAGCTCGTAGGATACGCTGTTCTATATTTTATATTTACTTTCATAATGGGCGAGTTTTCCAACAAACCCAAAGCCATTCCAGGAAAAGGTCATGTCGACAGCGAGTCAACTTAGAAAATTCAGTGGGTAAAATTACAGCTTGTCGTTACGACGTAACACCAGCTCCTACGAAACTCGTTGTTACCAAAGTCTTAAGCCTCCAAGTCGTAAAATTAACACATAGTCTATAACTGCAGCCATAATACACAAACATTTGCATTAATTCACTACCGCGGTGCACGATCTGACTAACTGCACAGCATGTACCGAGTGTATTGGTCCTGTAATGACGCTACGAGGGAAATTTTCGGCGAACTTTTTGAATTCCCATTGTATATTCTCAACTTTATTGACATTGTGGTACAATTATCAACATGGTTTGAGATAATAAAATATTTATTTAGTCCATTTCCAAAGAAGCTTCTCTTATACTAATTAATTCTTTGAGGAGCCGCTTCAGTTATGCTGTGTAGAGTCCCTCATAAGTATCTGGGTACTGTTTACCTGTCTTGTCAGCTTTTCTCGATTATTTTTTCTGTAAGGCGTATAGCATAGTGTATATGTACTACGACACTAAGACTGGCTCTCAGATTATATTTTAGATATCTGACACAGGTTTCAATAACACAGCTAGTGTTTTTCAAGCATTAATTAATATCGAGTGACCATTCTATGGATCTTAAACCATCCCCTTGAAATTATCTATACATATTCTCAATTACGCACTCTCGTTATAACGGAAATATGAAGAACAAAGAAAAAAAAAAAAAACTTTATTTTCTTAGGTTTTCGTGCTGTCCTAAAAACAGAATCCCAATGTTCATGATTCCCAAAGTGCCTGGCAACACTCTCTCTTCATTACTGGGACACGAGTTACTGTCCATTCATAGAATCTTCGCTAAGGCAAATATGATCTATCCCTACCCAGTATCACTAGTCACATCCTCACTTTACTACAGGAATATGAATTGACACGATTAAAGGAAGTCCTCGTTATAGGTCATCCTCGTTTTTACATTTTTTTATTATTAACGTTCGCAATTTCCCGAGTACATACTTCGAACAGCCGTAACCAAAAATTTTTGAATCTTAATCAACGACTACAAGAAACGAGTATGACCCACTACAGGAACTTCCTGTATTTTCCGGAGCGGCTCATCCGGCAAGCCAGAGTGCTGCTCCCTAAAAAGTTCGCTGCCCCGTATTTTTCATTAATCATTTGTTAATGGAGTCGTCAGAGACGAAATAATGGGAGTGTCAGGGCTGTTTTGAGAGCGTCCTGTAACAGCTACAACAGCGACTGGCTGTCGTCTCATTAACTAGGCTGATTTATGCGCTTCGTTAGCATGCAAGGGAATATTTTCCAAAGAGGAATGAATTTCGTAGCGATTTGGTAAGGAAAGTGGCACGCAATGTTGCAAGTCCGGACAGTTTGGAGCAAGGTTGGACAGGCACTCAAAAGTGAATGGCAGAAAGCTGTAATGGACTACGAAACAAATTCTCTGGTTAGGACACCGAGATACCCAACGTGGGCGACTGTTCTGCTCCGATATTGTAATTGTGTGTCACAGAAGGGAAACGACATACTGACCTACTTGCACGTAGTGCCCAAGTTCACGATGCGGTTAGAATGTATAAAGCTTAGGTATCTGATCTACAGCAAACAGCGAGTAGTCCATTAAGTCTTTCCGCCCTTCAAACGTCGTTTCCAGGCTCAAAAAAGTTAGAAATTTGTAGGAACTTTTGGCAGCTGTGATTAACTTATCCGTTAAGTTTCGGTCGCTTAAATTTGCGACTGAATTTTTGAATGTCTGAGAGAACAGTGTGATTAATTAAGCGATTGCTTAAGAAATTAGCGCGTGGATTAGGAACTTAGAATTGAACAGAAAACGCTGCGCGAATATTTCAATCTGAGCAAAGTTAGTTAAAATTGTATGTGATTTAAGTATTAAAATAAATGACCACTATTAACATTAAGTAGGATTAAAAGAGGGAAACAAATTTTGAGCAAGCCTGTTGAATGCGACTGAAACAGATGAAAGAAGACGTTCATCGTAACAAAAGTAGATCATTCAAATTTCTACTATTTCATGCTAGCTGATATACTTATTCATGAACTTCGAAAAGTTTGATAAACAATTATGGTGTCTCAATTAAACTCAATTTGTTGTAAATTGAACAGTACGCTACTGTAATCTACAGAACTGCACCCATAGGTAAATAGCATGCAGTTTTCGCCACAATACCAAAACAGATACCGTTACTGTAAAAACAAGTACAAATTCAACTTCAAGAGATATAGCAATTATCGATGAAACTGGATTTCAAAATTTTGCTACAATTCAAACATTGACTCGTTAAGTACACGTTCAATTGCTAATTCAAGGCATCTACAGCGTATGTACATTTAATGAGTACACAGCGCAAAACGTGAAACATATTGGAAATTTCTGCTAAAGCACAACAGGATGTCCAGTACTTTCTGCACGAATGTAAAGATACATAAGGCTCTAAAAATGTTTTTGTATTCAATAAGTAAAGGACCCTGGGCAAACAGCTAAATTTGATCAATATGAATACGGTATCAATTGCAAATCCCTTTTATAGACTGCAGCAACGCAGGCACCCTTTTGGATTACGGTGATCGGTCTTTTGGAACGATTCTGTACTGACTTGTTTCGATCACGAAATTTAAAATCAGTAATGAAAGTGATGGTATATTCTATAGACTAAACTTTAAGCTCGTCTTATAAATTGAAGTTTTAAACACCATTTCACAATGCATCGAAAGCATCCAGCAGACACGCGTGTAGCATCACTACCATAGATGCTATCACTGAACTAAGGATACATTATTACCACTTTTACCTTCAGGGCGTTACAGATGCATATTGCACTAATAATGTAGTAACGTACGATAACTTATTAGTCTACGGTACTTGCATTATTATCACTCTAGTGAGCCTGTATGTTGATATAGTGATAGGAGTGATTCATACGTGCACCCGATGCCGCTGTTTTCGAGGCTGCAGCTTAACGACACAAGGAAGACGCTATTGCAACAATGACATCTCGTAAGTCTACCGTAACAAATTGATAGAAATTTGAATGATCTGCAAATTTTCATTGCTCACAACAGAGGTCTCGGGAGGGAACACAAACAGACTTGAGTACCTTTTCCATTTCAGCTTCTCCGGGAACCTAACGAGAGAGCAAGATGCTGTCAGTTGAACATATTGGTATTTCACTCGAGAGATCTGAGGGGGCACCTGTAGGTATTGGTTTGGGCCGCTAAGATATTGGTTGGTGCTCCCGAAGATATAGGTGAACTCATCTAAGATATCGACTGATGTTCTGCAGGCACACATACGATAATTCAACAATTCTAGGTAACAAATACAGTATAAAATAAAGCTGCTATCAAGTTCCTGTAGTATCAGTGAGGTATGTAGATAACACCTGGTGTTTCCATAGTAAAGAAATAATAACTTTGGCAGCATATACGGTGATGAAAAATTGAAATGAAAACTGTTAGACATATCCTTGAAATGCGATGCTTTACCAGAAATTAAAGGTCGATGAATCCGAGTCAAGATAGACACTACACAAATATTACTTTTTGTACTCTAAGAATAAATCAAAGCTAAAGCATAAGACTGTGATGCCAATGCATGTTGACTTTCCATTCGTTCATCAGCGTCAATTTCATATTTGTGATCTACGCTCCACTTAAAATTCAACACACGATTTTAGATTGGAATATCAGAAATTTTTAATACCATAGAACCAAAATGTTCAAGTTTTTTGGAGAAATATTTATTCTCAGAAAACGATAACCTCTCATTGGGCACTTACTATGCAAGTGCACCGCCCCTAAAAATTCACTGTGTATCTTCGGTTAAGTTTTACTGGTTGCAGTATTTGTAACACTCGCCTTCGTAGTCACTTAGCGTTCTGGCCTACCATGAAATGAAAATGCACGGTGATTAAAATTATGGTTATATAGGATGGTGTAAGCCTCCCGAAATCAGTATTAAGCTGTTCTACGAGAAAAAAAAGGAAGGAACATACAGTATGCCAAGATAAGGTATTTATTATAAGAAGATTTAAGTACTAAGCTCTTCTAGGAAAGAAAAGGGAGGGACATATAGTATGTCGATAGAAAAACGGGGAACCCATGCACGAAGGTGTTCCCACACAGGATCAACGCTCATGGGAACAGCAAGTCGGGAAAGAAGAGGAAGAACAGAAGAAAGCATGAGCAAGTAGGAGTATGAAAGTGGAAGGAAGCAAAGGTAACCTACACAAACCCCCTGGGGGTGCTACTCCCCATAACATACGATGGGCGATCAACGCATATGGGTACAGTAAGCCGGGAAAGAAAAGGAAGAACAGAATACACTATCATATCATCAGTTGAAGTATGAAAGTGGAAGTAAGCAAAGTGGGCACGAGACAGAGATACCCCGAAGGAATAACTAATAGCTATGGTAGCCTACACCATGCCGCTGGGGTCGCTGCTCCTCATAACATAGGATGGGCGAACATAACTAACATGACTCTATAGCCCATTCTATGCTCCTTGCGGAGAGTGAACAGTGACATCTCATAAGTTACACTTCAATGACACAGTTTTGAGGTAATTTGTCCAGCGGCCTTATGTAGTGCAGTATATTATTTAAGTATCAGACATTGACTTTGCTCGCCTGATCCTAGAGTTAGTGAAATATTTGAAGTTTTAACCGTAGACTTTAAGGAAAAATTAGGCCAGCCCACTGCGAAGGGATAAATCCGTTAACTCGCCATATTTATATAGTTTTCCAGTAACAGAGCTGTATATTGTTATAGAAAATAAGGCTCAGTACAATGGTCAGTGCATAAGGTAGATAGATAGTACTGGCAAATGCTAAAAATTTCAATCCTGTACTAAATCAATGTATCAAAATGATATACAGTACTATCTTTGCTTTATTTCACCTTAAAAAACAACAAGATAGTTCAATAACAAAATTTAAATGTGACATATGCTCCTCAGTCTTCCTCTCTAAGCTTCCCTTGTCAGAAGACGAGATATTATTGCGTTAAAGACTTAATTGATCATCTCTGCTGTAGAAGCAAAATCACTCTTTTGTTGCCATTTACAGGAATCAAATTTCATAAACAAGACGGAACTGCAAGGCATCGAATCAACTTGAGCCCATAATATTCCATCTACGATATACGCAATTTGTGGAAGGAAAATTGCTGAGATATATTACATACCTACCGATAATTCAATGCTGAAATAAAAAAGTGCGCAATGCCGACATTGTTTTAATCTTGGTCTCCCGTTTCGGAGCTAACGGTTTCTTCAGGCAACATTAACTGTAGGAAAAGTTCAAAATTTACTGCAGTATTTGTATCTTTGAAACCAACGACGATGTCGACTAGCCAATATGTGCTTTGTAGGCGTTGAGTCACATGTGCGTATGGATAAAGAATGCTATTGCTGTCGAGAAAAAATGATTAATATCAATATTAAATGATTAGTTTAATCACAAAATCCGCATAGTGATTCCTCGGGCCATTGGCCTTAAAATTCCCCCCCCCCCCCAAATACAGTATATTACTTTCAGAAGGTCGCCGGTTTGAATTACCTACTGTATTTATTTCGGCATTTCTGTCGGGACGTTTCAATTTGGCTAATGCCCTACTAAAAAGGTTTGCAACGTCGGATTTTGATGTCAGAGTTGAAGTCAGTATGAGTCGGGCATCTTCGAGGATCCAATGAGTCGGGAGTCGGAAACTAGCTGCACCCAGAAATCGGAGTATGACTTGAACCATCCGACTCCTCAACCCTGCTGCCAATAGCGAGCAAATAGTAAAATAGTTATGAGGCTCAAATTTCCAATCAATAATTTTCACATACGCTACACTGATTTTTTGAATACGTCTTTTTCCATCCCACATATTTGTCAGATAAAGCTATCGGAACTCGCTGTCGTGTGCTCGTCGCATTTCAATGGAAGGGAGGAATGCCTGCTCCATTAGTGCATGTCAATCGACAACTCCATTTTTTTTATCAGTGATTGGAAAGGATGTTCTCTGCTCTATGGAGGAAGTAATTGGATGTTGTACTGCTTGCAGCATATGGAATATAAAGCCAGCAAGCAATTGGTCCAATACAGAAACCTTGCTGGATTGGAGCAGAAGAGATCGGGTTTCTGTTGACACGATCTCAACACGTTGGGCAATAGATGTTAGAAGCGTCCGTACACCAAATATTTTTTGCAGTGATTGAAGTAGGCCAGCTTTAATCATTTTATATTTCTAATCTACATGTGTGATCCGTTTAATATAGCTTGCAGTCAGCAGTGCGATAAATATTTACATCAAGTATCGTATTCCGCTAATATAGTGAACAAAATGTGCTATACTATATATTGTATTGAACAAAATGTGATGTATATATAGTGCACTTGAGCTGCGTATACTTCGAATCAAATAATGTAGTTTTCTATATAATATTACACAAGCTTTGTATGCTTGTGATCTAAGAAGCATGAGCTTTTGGTATAATAATGCAATTTAGCTAATTTTTGCATACTACTAATATCATAAGAATAATAGCTTCCCCAGCACATTCGTATTCATTCTAAATTTCATTCATTTTCAATCCAAACGAATGCTCAAGTCTTGCGTTTTTACTTTCGTTTTGTTCTGATCATAATACATGATATAGGTATTGAAGTAAGTTTGGTTTAGGTATGGATTGCATGATTACATTTGGGTTTTACAATGTTCTTTACTTGTAATCCAATTGCTGCATTCAAAAGTTATTATTCTCTATAATAAGCACAATTTGTTATTTTTAGTTTGCATTGTTCCTATATACTGTATGTAGACAATACATGCAAACATTTAACAGAGAGTTATTAGCGTTACAATAATAACTGACCTTTGCTTGTAAAATCTCACGGTAACTTAATAGCAGTACACAATTCTAACTTTTTAAAGCTTTCTATTTTCAGCTTGGTTCTAAATATAGAAAATCCAATCAAAGATCTTTCTTATGCATTATCATTCAAGTACGTCAGAAAGCATGCAATATATCATTGCACGTTTACTTACTGCGTATACATATATCATTAGTCCACTTACTCCTAATGTAGATCCCATTTAAAATTTTCTCTTCTGCTCAATCATCAACCATTTTACATGCTATATATTATTACGTAAGCCATAACTCTGAAACCATAAAGGTATTTTGCGGATTGTTTCCTTCACTAAAATTCAGTTTTGTAAAGAAATAACTAATACAAGTTTTAGACAAATTAATGGACTCTGATACATTATGAACTTTAAGTTACAAGACTAATCGAGCAATATGGATCTGGAATATTTTCAATACACAAGATCGTCTGTATGTTATGCCTTGCAATATATAAAATTTACTATGGTTTTCACTGGCCGTGTGACACTGTTTTTCGCTAATAATTCTTAAGGGAATTATCGGATCACTATGGTATTTAAATACAAAGCCTCTTACACCCCTACCTAATTAATGGCCCACATATAGCATACTGAAATATGTGTTTACAGAGGAGTTTACTCGTGTATATTAAGCCTATATGAAGCTGAAGCCAGGAAGTCGCTTCAAAACATTCGAACTACGCCCAATTGTTCATAGAAAACGGATAACCGTTTCCATTGAATAACTCGTTTTCTGCCTGAGGTGTGTTGCAATCAGTCGCCGGTGTTACCCTCACAGTGTTACACGTGTACCAGTGAATGCGAGTTGCGATCTCAGCGCCTCAACAAAGAGTAGCAGAATTTTCAGCAAGCTTAAACATATAGATACATTTCTGGCGGAGCCCTATTTTAACTGCATTTTAAGGCCCTCCTAAACATACAAATAATTTGCGCAACATGATTGCAGAAATTATTTGATGAAAGCTACAGACTGTACAATCATTTTGGGCAACATTCAACTTCATCGGCTCCAACTACACTTTTGGCAGAATCATTTATGTTTTTTTTACTTCCCTTTGAAATTTGTTCTCAGCGAATTAATTTTTTGTGACATCTCTCTTTCATCGTCTGAAAATTTTTTCTTGCACTTTTCAAACAATTTTTCGCATTGTTCGTTTTCCTTGTTTCTGTTGCTTTAGCCACTGTTAGTAAGGCATCATAATGCTGGTAATGACCTATATTCCTAATGCTGGTAATGACCTATGTTCCTAATCCTCGATGAACTCTAATAAAACTTCACTTGTCTTCTGTGGTTTTGGAAGACACAGTTTGGATACAATATAGAGAAGATCACAACACCAGCCACTCGCTATGAATTTGGGAGAGAACTCAGACAAGTGCGGTTTGGTTGAGCAATCCTGCACTCAGACGACGCAAGCATTGCCAGGGTGCCAAAAAATATCTATCTTTGCGAAGTCACGCAACCGCTCCCTACAAAGTCATAATTCTTGCACAATCACTACATTTGCGCAGATTATTTGTACGTTTAGGGGCCCAGTTAGGATAAAAAGTTAAGAAAACTACACAAAAGTGCTTCACATGCTAGAATTCAACAATGTATGGCAGTCATACATTTTGTAATACTTATTTTCGAGAATCATAGTTAATGTTCGTAAACAAAGGCAGTGTTACCCAAAACATGACTAATATTTAGGAAGGTTGTCGTGGGTGTCACCCGGTGATACCCAACCTGTGTCGCATTGGAGGCCGGTGTAGCACAGGTGACACCGAAGGCCTGATTGCAACACGCCCCTAGTTGCGCGTAGTTCGAATGTGTTGAAACGTCTTCCTGGCTTCAGCTTAATATAGGCTTAATATACAAGAGTAAACTCCTCTGCAAACCTATGTAGCAATGTGCTATGTGGGCCATAAATTAGGTAGGGGTGTAAAAGGCTTTGTGTTGAAATACCATAGTGATCCGACTATTCGTTTAGGAATTATTAGCGAAAAACAGTGTAACACGGTCAGTGAAAACCATAGTAGTTACACGATTTCATCTATTTCAAGTACCACTATAGCAATACGCACCTTGACATAATACCAGTACGGTAACTGTAGCTGAAATATTTTTTCCTTGAAAGTTCGAAACGTTATTGCAATTATTTTTACATACAGCTGATGTCGCGAACTTTACAGCAGAATATTGAACCCGACCGTTTTCTATTCAAAGCAATAAAAGTAGTTCGTACATATACTTATAAAGAGCAGAAACCCTCAATCGACTAGCTGCATGTTTTACCAGTTCAAATACTCAGTGGACGAGATGAAAACTTCAACTGAGAGCACGGCACTACGTGCAAGTAGCCCAGTACGCCGCGTCTACCCCACTGAAATGCATGCATTGGCAGAGATTAACTCTCAACAGTGGCTTACTTTGGCTGTTATAATATTCACAATTGCCATTTGCCTTGGTAATCCATTAAGGAATTTCTGCTCTTCATATACAGCTCTTGTTTCTCAGTACGAAAGAGAGTGTATATTATATTTCTCAGCTGATAAAGGGTTTTCATAATTTAATGCCCGCACACTGCTGGATCTTAGTGTCTGCAATAAGAATGCATAACAAGATATGACATACCGATTAATGCCATAGCCTACTCTTATCAGATGTATAAGATGTAACTTTAATCACTGAAACCCAAGAATACATAATACTACATTAGCTTTGTCAAGAGATTGCTCCTATCAAGACAAGCATTAATCATATACATTTCAGCTAATGCTACAGTAACGAGAACCCGACGCTTTAGCTGATCCTCAGTGGGATATGGTAAAAAAATTTAGGTACAGGGAGATACATGTTGGCTCACCGGTGTCTGTCCATTTGGTACTGAGGTCTTCTCATGACCAGCAATCTTGGCAGGATGTGGATAAATACTCTTCTGACCCAAGGAGCCATTGTGTGGGTCTGCGGTGATCTGAAGTGTAAGTTGAGCACCAGAACCGTCACGCATATACTGCACAGGAAATGAATTGATATGATGTGTTTGAGTTAGACTGCAATAAATATTAAACACATAGTGAGGCTCCCTGGTCAATAAAAGGAGTTGTTGTAATATACCTAGTCTATACCTCGAGATCCACAGCGTTCATTGAGATCCAAAGAGAGGAAGGAAAAGGGAAATGCATGTGCCTATGCTTGGGGCAGCAGGTAAGGCAAGACGAGGAATAACAGTAAAGAAAAATCAGTAGACGTATTAAGGACGACAACAGGAAAATAAGCAAGAGAGGGAAGACGTCACAAAGGCCCAACTCGCGCTAGGGTAAGCAATGGAGTATCTCATGGAAGTGCAATTTCCAATGACATAGGCTGGACGAACCTAATTAAGCTGACCCTAGGGTTTTCAAGCCCACCGATGCCCTCTGAGGCTCCACGTGTTTAGTTACTACCTGTATGCAGATACACATTTATTTAACGGCATAGCTGATATCCAGGTTACATACATAACCAGGACTACTTCAATTAAACTAGATTTTATTTATTTTTCGCCCATTTCTCGACAAGCTAAGCCACTGTCGAAAGCTCAGCCATAAATAACCAAAAATCATGTTGAATTCAACTAGACCTTGTAGAGCTGCAGATTTGTAAGAGGGAGACTTGTAAGAGGGAGATTTGTAAGAGGGAGAGGGAGACTAAAAATAATTCAACGTGAGAAAGCTCATAAAAACACAAGCATTTCTCTCTGTCCTTCAAAGTTGGATAACTGCATAATAGAGAGGTTATAAAACAATTTATATAGAACCTCACAAGTTAGGATCAGCGTTGCGAAGCTGGTACGATCGTTGTGCGCAAACACTACATTGTTGGTAATGCAAACTTTAACAACAGCCCTAGAAGCTTGGCACTTCTCATACAACCCTCGCTTTACTTACAAGGCAACAGTGGGTAAAAATAATACCTTAGCGTGTCGAGGATCATAGTGAAGAGCACGAACTTGCCCAGCAGCGGCACCACAAGTGACGTCGGCGGGATAATTTCAGCGAGTAGCAAAAAGAACACAGTGAGTGACAGGAGGATGCTGATGGACAGGCTCACCTGCGGAAAAAATTGTTATGGTAACGTTATTACGGGAGATTTCAATGATCACAGGACACTAATACAATTATTATTATTACTATAGTCTTGGTGGAACGTTCTACCGGAACCAGAAACTGACACGATAGTAATATCTACAAATACTGATTGGAAATATCCCTTCATCACAACAAACGGGAGATTATGAAAGCGTTTAAACTATTCCATTAGCGTATATACTGTCTATTGCTATGGACGCTCCAATAGCGTGGTTTTGAAAAGAAACAAATGCTTACTTGGTGCCTTAATAGGTTACATGTGAAATTCTAGCAGTGCAAAGAGAGAGAGAAACACTTGAACAATTTCTTTTAGATGGAATTATTTTTTCATCGTGAAGGGAAATGTTATAGTAACATCTACATCCCAACCAGAAAAAATAAAAATTCATCATACAGAAAGAATAATCATAGCACTCTTCATATATTGGATGAGTATGTATTTCCTCATCCGACAGAAAATATTAAATATCATAAATATCAAGATAAAAAAGATATTGCGGTATAATTTCTACAGTGAATAGAAATGTTCTTTCATCACAGTGAAAGAGAAATAAAACGTATTTCATACTAACCCTTTCGCGGGCAAGTGACCCTATATGGGTACGTTTGCAAAAGCATTCGTTTGAAGCCCGGTGAAGTGTCAATAGCAGTAGCAGTAAGCTAGGACTACTATAGCACTTCAGTAGCTAGGCCTACATTGCATCAGAGCCGCCCAGAGGTCTCAGAAATATATCTATCTTGGTATTTTTTTTAATGTCTCAAGATAGACGGAAGCTCACAAGAGTTCTACAATTCTCAGGTTTGGCCAGTGCGTTACTACTCGCAGGAAAACGAGGCGCAGAACAACAAGGAAGAAATACTTAATTACCCAACCTCACAAACTAACGTTATCGGGTAGAACTGCAGCCAGATGCAACATCCCTTGCAGAAAGTCAGTTATAAAAATTGACTCATGAAAGGGAGGCGGCGTCCCACAGATATTTTGACAGGGACAGGGTCAACTAGAATAGGCCGCTGAAGAAGTGAAGGGTTCAACAGGTTCATGACGATGATAGGCAACATCATGGTAAGATTTGACGAGCTAGTGGGAATTCCCATCATCGCAGTGAGAAAAACATTATGTCAACTTAATGTAAAGTGGAGGGTTTCTCTTCAACACAGAGAATATGGTAAAATTTTTCTCTTGAAGGGAATGAAAATTTTATGGTACTATTTTACAAGTGCACTAAACTCACTTCTAGTATTTTTCATGAGATCTTTGGGTAAACTATAGCATTTTAAGACTCTTTTCATGAATAATGTTTTCGTCGGAAATAGTTAGTTTTCGAGATATTAGTTGTTGGAGTTTTCGTTGTTTTTCTATGAGAGAAAATAAATTTTAACTCCACGCGCATAGTGTTATGGAAATTGTTTTTATGGGTTTTTGGGGTCAGGCCAGGTTAGGTATGGTAAGGCTAGGTAAAGTTAAGTAGATAAGGTTAGGTTAGGAAAGGTTAGGTAAGATTAAGTTAGGTTAGGTTGGGTAAGGTTAGGTCACGTTAGGTTCCTATGCGGTCGCCGGGTATTTTCTACTATAGGATAACAACAAAGTCAAATACCTCGAAAACTAAGCAATTCCGATGAAAACGTTATCGTGAAAAAAAGTCTTTAAATATCTACTTTTACCTATACATGTCAACAAAAATATGAAAATCGAGTTTGGCGCACTTATAAAATTTTACCAATTTCATTCAGTCATAACACGAAGAGGAAATAAGAGCAAGATCTAAATTAATGGATAATAAAGAAATAGATAAAATGGATAAATAATTAGAGATACCATTAAATTTATAGATAAATAACTTTAAAGATAAATAAATGCATAGATAAATAAATGTATAGATAAATAAATGTATAGATAATAAATAAAAAACGAATTAAAGGATGAAGAAAAACGAACGAACTGACGCGTGCTTACAGCATTCTCTGACACAATACAAAACATTTCTCACTTTCGGTCTCAAGGGCCGTAGGGTCAGGCTTCGCGCTCGTACAGACTCGATGGAAAGTATTAGTGTAGGCTATCACAGCTGCTATGTGCAGCGAAATGGCACTTTGGGAGTTACTGTTCCCGTTCCTAATGGGTTTCGCGGATGGAAGCAGTAAGCCAGAGTTCCTAAGCCTAAACACAAACTTTTCCATAATGTGGAACGGAACTTTAAGGAAACTTCATCACCCGCGAACGACGTGAGCATCACCTGTGAGCGACGAAAGCATCACTTGTGAACGACGTGAGCATCACCTGTGAGCGACGAAAGCATCACCTGTGAGCGACGAAAGCAGCACCTGTGAGCGACGAAAGCATCACTTGTGAACGACGTGAGCATCACCTGTGAGCGACGAAAACATCACCTGTGAACGACGTGAGCATCACCTGTGAGCGACGAAAGCATCATTTGTGAACGACGTGAGCATCACCTGTGAGCGACGAAAACATCACCTGTGAACGACGTGAGCATCACCTGTGAGCGACGAAAACATCACCTGTGAACGACGTGAGCATCACCTGTGAGCGACGAAAGCATCACTTGTGAACGACGTGAGCATCACCTGTGAACGACGCGAGCATCACCTGTGAACGACGTGAGCATCACCTGTGAACGACGTGAGCATCACCTGTGAACGACGTGAGCATCACCTCTGAATGACGTGAGCATCACCTGTGAGCGACGAAAGCATCACCTGTGAGCGACGAAAGCAGCACCTGTGAGCGATGAAAGCATCACTTGTGAACGACGTGAGCATCACCTGTGAGCGACGAAAACATCACCTGTGAACGACGTGAGCATCACCTGTGAGAGACGAAAACATCAGCTGTGAACGACGTGAGCATCACCTCTGAATGACGTGAGCATCACCTGTGAACGTCGTGAGCATCACCCGCGAACGAAACAAAAGAGGTCATCATTACTCGCGAACGAACTGAGAGATGTGCTTATCACCCGCGTATAAAGTGAGAGAAGTGAGTATGACTCACGAACCAAGTTAAAGAGGTGATTATCACCCGCGAACGAAGTGAATGAGGCGATTATCACCCGCGAACGAAGTTAAAGAAGTGATTATCACCCGCGAACGAAGTGAATGAGGTGATTATCACCCCGCGAACGAAGTGAATGAGGTGATTATCACCCGCGAACGAAGAGAGAGTTATTCGCAAACAAAGTAGAGAGGGATTATGAAAACACTTTCGTTGTGAAGGTTTCCACTTCCGCCCAAAAACTGTCTAGATTTGTAAATGCTTCCGCCCAAAAACTGCAAGAAAAAATCGAGTTGTCATCACAATCTCTTGCAGGCAGTGAGGTGGGTTGACCTAGATGTGAAAAATATCAAAACTGCTGGCTCAGTGTTTCAGTCCCCATTTTCTTCGACGGTAAAGGTACTAGTCAAGACATGTATTTTTGACCCCAGCTTTCAGTGCATATGCTCCAGCTGTGGTATCACCAGGCATACATACCACCTCGTAGGCGTCTGGAAGATTCTCAATAATTCTACATGATGAAATTAACAACCAAGACATCTACATAATGTGCATCATTGTGCAGTGAAAAGATGCCAGTTGGTTTCAAGAGAGGATTAAATAAAGTGAACACGGAAGCAAGAATCCCGCGAAATCTTAATCCACCTATCAACACCCTCGAAGCTTTAATAAAATAATCTTACATTCACATCGAAGGATGAAGACTAGGATAAGCTAAGGAGATGTCATTAGAACATAAATCTACCCGGCACCACGTCATGGAGGAACCTAACTTCCTGCTACTTCCATTACTAATCCTTTGCTATAAAGCGATGGTAGCATTGAAAGTTGTTACTTCACTATTAGCTTACGCCTGCCGACCCACAGATATTTCTCCCAATGATTCACGGAGAGGACGAAAGACGGAACAAATCAATTTTCAAGTAAATACATCAAGAAACCTATGAACGGGAACAGAAAACCATGCAAGAAGACGGACTGCTGGGACTAAAACCATACCCAGCAGAAGTACGAAGAACGAATGAAATCAACTAGGCAAGAAAGGAGAGACGTCCCGAAGGCCCAACTGAGGCTACGGCGATCACCCCGGCCCACGAGGGACGCGGAAATCCATGAACTACGTGCGATTAAATGAACTAGGTAACGGGAGTGGAAGGCACATACTGTTACTGGCAGTGCAGCACATAAAAAAGGCCGCAGGCCTGATTTCCCGAGCAACCCTCCGGCCCTTATTTACTCCTGTCAAAGCGCCGTAAATGGCCGCAGGTGCCCTCGCCTGCTCATCACGCAACATTAACAGGGCCACGACGGGGCACCTTCGTTCTTGCTCGTCCGAAAAGCGAAACAAATTGAATGAACCGACTTTTGGAATTCAAATTAATACAATAAAAGTCTGCCCCACAGTTACCCTCTTTGTAAACCCCAACAAAGCAGCGATGGGCTCCGGATTTCTCGAATAACTTCATTTTCGGCTCTCTTTTGGGTGACTAAGGAGCAGTTTATTCAGCAGGCAAAGGTCATCAATTAAGTAGAGAAAGACCTTTGAACTGTCGCTCTACAGACCCAAAAGAGCAGCCGCCGGCGGCCTGAATAATGTGCCTGCGAGTTTTAGAAAGAATTCAATGGTGCGCCGCAGCGGTACCTCATAATCTGATGCTAATTTATTCTGCCTTCACTCATCAGTGCAGCGGTGGCGCACCACACTCCCGTCCCTGATGTATGTAACTTCGCATCCGAAGAGTTTGCTCCCGTAGAAATTTGGTCGCCCCATGCGCAGAATTAAAATACGACGGGTTCTGATGGCAAGAGTGCAAGTCAAACAGAAATAGAAAGAAACGGCAGGTGCAATAACAAAGTGCAATTCAATATCATGGTTAGGGTGCGTGGTAGCAGAGAACTAAATGTGACAGCGGAACATCTCACACGCGCTGCCATGTCCACCGACACAGTTCTAAGCAAGCACTGTCGTGCCAATATCCCTCTTCACCGACACAGCTCACACACACAGTCGTGCCAATATCCCTCTTCACCGACACAGCTCACACGCACAGTCGTGCCAATATCCCTCTTCACCGGCACAGCTCACATGCACAGTCGTGTCAATATCCCTCTTCACCGACACAGCTCACACGCACAGTCGTGCCAATATCCCTCTTCACCGACACAGCTCACACACACAGTCGTGCCAATATCCCTCTTCACCGACACAGCTCACACGCACAGTCGTGCCAATATCCCTCTCCACCGATGCAGTGCAGATTTAGCGCGGTCAGACGAAGAGTGGGTCGTCTTTCATCAAATTTGGTGGCAAGACGCCGAACGAAGCCCACTCTTTGCTGGAAGTCCGTTTTGCTAATTGGATAATTAAAAGTCCCAACGAAGTGCTATTGAAGCTGAAATCGCCGTCAGTCCAAAGCTCCAAACTTAAATGAGATATGGAGAGTCTTGAGCTCTCGGATATTTTCAAGTTATTAAAACACTTCTTTCGCACTGGATAATGGACACGATTTAAAACTTCATCTTCAATGGGTATGACTGCCCAAATCTGAAATTTATGAATTTGATTAAAAACTTCATTTTTAATCCTTGATAAAGGAGTTCTACGGCAGTGACAGCACAAATAAGACGAAGAGAATCATTCCTTGAATGCATCACCAATGAATAGACAAGTGACGTTGCATTATGATGATTGTTCACTATGGAAAAAACATTGAGTGCACTCAGGTAGTATTTATTATCCTCGGTATTGAACTTACTTTGTCGTAAAAATGAATATTAGTTTCTGACACAAAATATGCCTCATTTCAGTCCTCTAGTGAAATCAATTACAGTTGTAAGGCTTCCAACAACGGGCTGTTTTGGAAAGAAAAGAAAGCACTCGCACGGAGCGCGAAGACATGGCTTCTTTGACAAAAGAGGCATACCGCCAACCAACAACACCAACATTTCTCAAAAACTGCGCGTCAAAAATAAAAACTCGCTGTTTGGACGAGTTGAACAAAGCCTTTCTGCATTTTGTGATACTAAGCAAAATGTTACATTCCGGGAAGCACCTCGGACTAGTTTTCTTTGAATCTAGAATTGCAATAAGACGCTTCTCAATAAGGTTTCATATCAAAGCGCCTTCTGTGTCTGTTCCTTAGCTTGCAGTCCATCTTTTTACTCAAACAAGAAACGAATGGGAACGTGTTGTTCGTGCGTTTGCTCGGCGGACGAGTCAGTTTAACCTTTGAAGACAGACAGAAACCTTATACTTTTAAAGCTCCGTTCATGACGCTTATTGCCTTCTCGTCCCGCTCCTGTAAAATGACGAAGGATTCAAAGTTGAACGTAAATGAAAACTTGGCATTTCAGAGCATTTTCACAAATGTTTTTAAGCGGTGCGTCATATAGAGTGTTATGAGACTGGATGGGTGTCCAGAGATGGAACGACGTCTTTTGAAGAGATATTAGTTACGACTTTAAGAAGGAGCGAAGCAATGGGCTGTCTCTGCGCATGTCGGGTGGTGGGTGTTAGGCCAGTTACAACTCATTCGTGTTTTATCGAAAGTTTCTAAGTATATGTATGCACGATACATATTAGATACATAGGGTAACATGTCTAGTACCCGTCCATCATGCTAGTATCCGTCCACTTGGCACTAAAAAATTTCCTGTGTGAAAACTAGCAGTGCTAGAAAGCCGTACATAGGCTTAAGCTGTAGGCTAAGTATTACCGCAACATCCCTGAAAATGGTGGGTGGAAAAATAAAACGATAAAAAATGTGCTGGTTTTCACATTTTTTTAGTGAAACATGAAAAAAATGTGAAAACCACCACCGTTTTTTTTTTGTTTTATTTTTTTCTCCCGACGACTTTATCAGAGATGGTGCGGCACTACTTAGCCTACAGTATAAGCCTATGTACGGCTTTCTAGCACTGCTAGTTTTCACACAGGAAGTTTTTAAGTGTCAAGTGGACGGTTACTAGCATGGTGGACGGGTACTAGACATGTTACCCTACGCAAAAAAGAATGCTGTGACTTGGATGAACGATGAATAGGCGTTTGGTATAGAAACGAGTTTCGCTACTTTCGGAGCCGCTATTTGAACAGGAGGATCTAAAAGCTCAAGAAGTTCAATATAGAAAAGAAAGAAAAGCGTTGATATGTTAAACGTATACCAAATACAAAGTTTTCCTATAATACTAGTGGACCCGTGCGTGAAAAAATTCACGCAATAAGCGATATGTTTGTTCTCTTCTCTGACTTGTCGTTTCCACATTTTCCCGTTCACGCTTATTTGCAACACTTATTTCCCTCCGTAATCTTTCTGCTCTCTCCATTTCTAGTACGTCTTCCCTCTTCAGACTTTAGTAGTCTTGTTCTTCTTTTACGTTCCCCATCCTCTTTCTTAATTAAACGTGCGTCTTCCAAAGAAATATCTTAATATAACACTCAAGAAGCTTCTTTAATAGAACCTCCTTGGTAACACTGCAATAAACTTGAATGCCACTCCAGTCAGCTTATATGCATTGTAAGCGCACCGTATCCAAGATACGGTCTTCCATACTTAACTATCTCCTTCATTGAAGTGCTGGAATTCCGGCTCTGAAGCGAATTTTGCTCTCTCACAGAAGTTGTCTACTGCCCGTGAAATAATTGTCGTCTGATTCCTTGATCATTGCTGAACTTATATATTGTGACTTGAGAAGTAAAGAACCTAAAATGAAGGAAACAATTTGCTGCCAAGAAAACATCATGTTCTTTACGCCCCTGCTGACCGATGAAGAATATCTTACTATTTGCGTCGATATTTCTGCAGTCCTTAAGAGTATCAGACTTCAACGTTATCAAAGAAAGACCGGAGCCAGATACACTGTTCGAGTGCCATCATCTGTAACCAGGAATATTTTCTACCTATCAGTTTTCTATGAAGCTTGGCAGGATGACCATGGTAATCATTGTAATCATTTTGCATAGTCATGCATAGTCATCATGTATTTTTGCATAGTCGAACGAAACAAAGCAATAATGCAATTTCAAGACAAGAATACAATTAAGTTATAAATATTCAGATTTCAAGCCTCCCTTTCTGTTACTATGGCTATCAAGGAAAGGAAGAAACAATTAGCATGTAGTACATACTTAAGAAGAAGAAAAAGAAAAAGAGTTATCCATACTCGCGGCTACACAGCGCACAGGACCATCAGTTTAGGAGACATGAGCAAGAACAGAGCAAATATCATCAACGGAAAAGGAAAGAAAAGGAAGAATTAATAGTCGGCTTAAAAAAGTATGTCTGCAAGATGCTAATGTACTAGCAACATAACGTGTGTAATATGACTTTTTTATCAAGAGTGTGACAAGACAAGCCATTTTAGAGTCAATACAGTACAAACAATGAGGTGTAAATGATCAGATTTACTTCTTCTTCTTCTCTACGAGACAAGTAAAGAACCTATAAGACTTATGTACTAGCAAGGATATGTGAATGACGACACGTACTTTTTCACCAGAGTCTGACGGCAGGTAGAAAACTAAGACTGTGAGGAAGCTGATGCCGGTGCAGGGGATGATGAGGTTGACGGTGTAGAAGAGCGTCTTGCGGCGCATTGTGATGTTGAACGTGATATCTAAATAAGGCTCATCACAGCATGTGTAGTACTTCTCGTGCCTGCAACAGACCAGTTATCGTTATTAGTTTGGGCATAATTCGCGGGCCGTGGACTCATGAGCGACGGCAAAAAGAAATTACGTTAACGAAACATCCGTTTTTTTCAGTTCGGTCTCCTCTTCATCAAAGGACGCTTCAAGCGCAAGCTAAATGCTTAATCCGTTTGTTCGAGAATTATTAGTTAAGTGGCATCTTATGTTCCCCTAATACCATCTGCTTTTTATTCATGTAATCAGTGTTTGGGGTTATTTCGAGGCCCATGCCCCCCCCCCCCTCCTCGGTCATCTTTACTCATATCGTATGACAGGTGCACATATAAAGTCTGGATACGATAGATTAGTGAGGAGGTTTGCTAGCGCAGCGATTCTAAGCCGCATCGCGCCACAGGTCAAATATTTTGTCTCAGCATTTCTGCCGGAAGGTCTGGAGTGACGGCGAACTCACATATGTGAGTTCTGTGTCTCAAATTTTGTCACGTGCACCGCTGCACCCCTTCTGACAAGAACTAAGGCGCGAGTTTCCCTAACCCTACACAGCTCGACCGAACGAATTCGCTCAGCAATGCAACACACGGCAAGAGACGAAAAATGAAAATAAAAGAAGACAAGTCCATTCCGTGGCTCCCAACACGGGAACAGATACAGTAGGAGTCCTGCGGAATAGGTCGGCCACCTCGATCGGCGGCCTACCTCGCGGAACAGAAGGGGCAATACAGAGAACCAACTTAACTTCACAGATCTAACATCGTCAACAGGGAACTGCAGCCAGCTGCAACATCTCCTGCGGAGAAGGCACTCGGGGTTGTCCCTGGATTCGTGAGGCCCATTTACGTTCTGACAGGGAAAGGACCGCCAGAATATGCCCCTGAGGGCTAAGTCTGGATAAAAGACTCGCCAAGTGGTCTATGGAGAAATGATCTCAAGGAGTGACTACCACCTGCAGGACCCATGCCGATAGTAATTGAGTTAAGTATCTCTGCAAAGAAATTACTATATGAACTCATGGATACTCGTATTGTCCATGTTTCCACCAATTAAACAGTGATAACTCAAGACTATCGAATACCAACACATTTCCTGAGACATGAACCACCAAATAATAATATTATTGATAACGCAGCTCCATTCTAGTTAGTGTTGCACAAAACTGATCCAGTTTACAATTTGGTAAAGTTCTTTACTGTGACAAGGGACAAATGCACAGGAGTCACAAATGGTTTAATGGGATATTCACGTTTGTGTATCAATTTATGACGGCTTTATAGGCCTGCCATCTGCCCTCCGGTTCATGGCTGTGGAGATACTCCAACAGCCGCTGTAGTGTAAGTGCAAGTGGGGATGCATTGGGAACAGTGTGGATGTCTACTGTGATTCAACGTATCCGCAGCAACGCGGCTGTCTCACCAGGCTCAGAACATCTGTGACTATTGTGACGGGAGCTTGTACTGCATCGCAGGAGCGGCTTGTTAATGCGTGCATCCCTCAATTTGCAGCGGCCTGTCTGTATCGGGACGGACTTTAGTTTAAATAGAACTTCCAGATACTGCACGGTGCATGTGTGTACTAACCGAGCAAACTAAAAATTTACAGGCGTCATTTTAGAGAAATTTAATCAGAAACCATGAAGGGAGTAGCAACTAGCGCAAAGGAAAGCATTATTTTGTCGATTGTCGAGCGAAAATTTAAACAAGCGGAACACAAACACCAACGAAGTCCTAGGACTGTTAAGACAAAATTACCTGACTGCAGGCACGTCCAGAATATCCCATTCGACCGACATGTAGAACTCTGTGAGATCCACGCCAATCTTCACCACTGGCGAGTCGGACTCTTCATCGATGTGTCGCAAGTCCACCTGAGCAAACCAATTTGTTGATGAGCGAGTCCGTCGTTGTAGCTTAGATACTGGACATTGTAGGGATAACAAAGCCTATTCCCATAGAGAAGACTGTCCTAGGTCAGGACCCTCACAGAGCTGCTGAGAGGAGAGTTCAGGTGGTGGTTCCATTTGGAATACTTTAAGATATTCAAACGAGAAAATGAAAGAAACAACGAGACAAATTTCTACTGTTAAATTTATGGGACACTCGCTTATACGAGTGTTACGTAAATAACTAGTGGACCCGTGCGTGAAGAATTCACGCAATGACCTATACGTTTGCCTAATGCCTCTAGGCCGGTGCGGAATCTCCTCTTCTCTTATTTGCTTCCTAANATCCTTTATCGTGCTGGCATCCTTAGGTCTTCTATATAGACAGGCAGAAGCAACATCTTCTGAACTTTGACGTTGGAACATAAACGCTGGCGAAAGTCACTTGATGCCCCAACATTATATTGCATTTCTAAGAATTAATGCTTGTGTTCTAATGATTAGTACCGGTGCAACTGTAGTGTTTACCAAAGGAAAGATGAATTGAATAATGCTTTTGCATTACGGCTGCGGTAACCTAAAGAAATGATGGTCAGGAACGTTGCTTTTGCATAACTGGTGCGGTAACCTAAGGAAATGCTGGCCAGGAACGCTGCGCCTGTACTACGGGCGGCAACAGGGACCACGTTTAAGTACAAGAGCGCTGCATCTGCGAGCAGAAGCCGTAAGTCCTAATTTGGACCTGAAGCTCAACAAAAGAGGAAGGCTCGGAACAAGTCTGCCATGGTCCATAAGTTTGAACTCTTGGCGGAGGAGTTTCAAAACTAAGTCCTTCATTGAGTCGTGACCTCACCTGGTACCCATCGTAAGTCCAAGAGCCAAACTTCATGACGCAAGTTTGCTCGTCGAAAGGGAAGTATTCGACATCGATCTCACAGCTGGACTTATAGATGGCCGGAGGCTTCCATTCAACAAGGCCTTTGTAGTTGAGAGTGGCTTTGGTGGAGAGGGTCACCTCGAAATTGCCATCAGCACTGCAAGGTATAAGTCATCGTTAACGGTCAAGCCAATGGAGCAGCGACGCGACGTATGCAAATCAGACCGTGAAAATTTAAAGCAAGACCTTCGCAGCAACCTTGGAACGTCCGGAGAACTACAAACTCATCCACTTGCGCTTGGCCAATCTGAAAGACATGGTAATCTAAGCACCTCTAACCAGCGGGGCAAAATTCATCGTTAACTGTGGGTGTGACGGACCTGTAACATATGCAAATTAATCCGAGAAAAATTTATTGTGAAGCCATCACGTCAAATTTGAAACGACAGTAGAACAGAAATGAGTTTCTATCTGCGGGTCCAATGACATGCAGTTCGTGTAAGCCAATCTGATCAAAACCTAAATCGCCAGTACATTAACAACGTCATCGTCTGCGAGTCTTAGGCCAATCTGAAGGTCATGTGGGAAACCTAAGCGCTAGGTAAATTGCAAGGTCATCAAATTTCATGCCATTATGAACGATAAGTTACAACATAATGAGGTAAAATCATCTGGGTAATTCTGCAGCTTCAGCAGAACAGCGGATATTCTCATGCGTTGCGGTCCCTTCTGAAACGCGGAATATTCGCATTACGAGCTGCCATCTTAGTCGACTTAATCTGCAAGGTACACGTCATTCATAACAGCCAATTTGATGGCGCAGTGATGCATGCTAATCCGTCAGAGAAAATTAGTGAATGGTCATCAGAGCAAATATGATACGCCATTACACTAGCAAAAACATTGAATTTTATTCTAGTCTGAAAGACAAGTAACAACGGGTCAGTTTCTCTTAGTAACTCTGAAACGCCAATAGAACATCAAAAACATACACATACACTTGAATGGTAATTTGGATGATTAGTTATAGTTAAAGAAGTTCATGAGTTACACACAACATTTAAGTTCATAACTAGGCGAGCGCACAGATCTGTAATGCATTTGAACAATTGTAGTTTTGCGGTAGCTAATTCTTTTTACACGTAACAAAATGCATTAATTTACAAAAGTTAGGAAGGGGATACACTGAAAATGCACATCGCACGCTTTTGGTAATCGTATGTGTAGAAAAAGAGAAAAGGTATGCCTGCATTAGGAAGCTTTTCGTTCCACCTTACCTACTCTCAGCACGTTGCGCCTAAAGCCTAAAGAGACGTTCGTAGTTGTAGGTAGTACTAAGTACGGAAAAGATAACCAAGCTATGCGCAAAGAAAGAAAAAAATATGAGGTTAGTATAGAGCACGTGATAAAAGTGGGGGTTTATGGTGAACAAACGTTGCAGCTCGTCGCACCAACTTCTAGCACTCTGATTCTATAATGACAATTCGATCGTGTGCAGACACTAACACGTCCATTTATTAGGTAGCATTTTATTTCTCACCAAATGCAAATTATTTATTTGGCTGAACGCCCCTATTTGTCTTATGAATGATGAGAACACCCACTTCCACACTGTATCAAAATAAATCAGATTCCTAGCAGAAATTGTCGTTCGACCCAGAAGCTGATTTACGGTTAAGTGCTGGTCGGCCTAGAATTCTGCGAGGGGTAGGTCATTTCGCCAAAAATGGCCATTTTTGTTCAAAGGAGTGATTTTTGTCATCCTGCATTAGTAAGTGTGTCTAATAGATAATGATAAGTATGCGAAAACAAACGTATATTTAATTCTAATAACAAATCCATTCATAACAGATTTTATAATGAAATAATGATAAATATCTGCATTGAAATAAAAATAAATATGGTGTCATAAAGTTCTGATTGACGGGGTATGATCTTCCGCACGGAAATACGTTCCTGACGCGTTTATCCATTAAATTTCTACGGAAAGTATTCCATTTGGTGCAATAGAGCCAGGAGTATCCCTGACATGGCTTCTCAGAGCCAGGGCTGCCAGCTCGGCCCCAAGGGAAGTGGCGTGCAACTCCCCAAGAAGCAGCGCACGGAGGGTAAAAGTAACCCAACATTACAATTCTGCAGACATATGAAAAAGTTCGATAATAGTAGCGTGTTCAGGTACAGTTGTCCGTTCTTTTTATAACATAATTCGCAAAAAACAATAAATGTACAAGCATGGACACTGATTTTCTCGTTCACTAATTGCTGTCCTCCAGCTCCCAAGTTGCTTTTCCCCATATTTATGAACTCCACTTAAAAGCCTCCAGGTCTGAGAACTGAGTTCTAAAGCCGCGTTCACACGTCATTCAGATCAACGCGTTCAATCAGGTGAACGAATGTAGAAGCGTCTCTCGTTCAAATGAATGACGCCGCGCGTTCAGTTGACATCGTTTCTTTACATTTCTGTTTATATTTGATGTCTGTTTGAAGTCACATTCGTATCGCATAATCGTATAGCCTGATTTCAAGTGGAACAACCTATTTGTAGAATAGTTTTAGCCTGATAAATCGATAGAAGTGAAATCAACACATGGCAATCAGCTGTGTATGAAACAAACACGGCGTCCATGTTCTTGCAACATTTTCGGGTTCGCTAGTGTTACGGGATTAAAATGATTCTGATTAAAAAAAGTGATCACGAAAAACCGTACGTACCGATTTATTCATGTTCTGTGAACGCTACTGAGGATAAATTCAGTATTTACAACTTTTTTTCTTGAACTTGACTGATGCAGCGCGTTGAGAAAACGGATATGCTTCATCTTTCAGTCTCGCACGTTCGCCGCAACTGCTTTTTATCAACTCAACGCGCCGCGTCCACCAGTTTGGGCGAACGCATTGAGATGAATGGCGTGGGAACTCGCCCTAAGCAAGAGCTGGGTATTTCATGGTGCCTCTAAACTAACGTCAGCTACGCGAAAGCCAGTACTGCAGCTTGAACATTTTGTAATTTTTATCTTTAGCAAAATCTTTCATGGCGCGAGTTTGCGGAGAGCCACAAGAAGTAGAGGAAAAGGAGACATCAAATAAGTGAAAACCTAGTCTGTTATAGCTAGAAAGTTTAAGCCTCCGTTTCCGAGCAGAACGATATCACAGAGGAAAGAGCAAGGGACATATAGTATGCCAAGAGAAATGGAGAGCCCATGCACGAAGGTGTTCCCACACAGGATCAACGCGCATGGGAACAGCAAGTCGGGAAAGAAGAGGAAGAACTTAATAAAGCATGAACAAGCAGGACTATGAAATCGGGAAGGAAGCAAAGTGGGCACGAAACAGAGACGTCCCGAAGGCCTAGCTAATGGCTGAGGTAACCTACACGGGAGACCTAGTCTGAGAAGCATCATGGATGTAGAGTGAAACTCTACATAGACTACTTACTGTACAATGTTATACGGGATATAGAACTTGATGAGATGTTTCTCTACTGGTGTTCAATAGTATTATCATAGAAGAGAGAAACCTGACATGATTGAAAGCTTGTACAAAATGTACAAAATATCAATTGAAGTCTGTACTTGTCCTTGTTATTCAGTTAAAAGAAACGATTCTACAAGAGTGAAAGACACGCAAAACTAGTCCTTTGGGTCAAGTTAAGCTAAGCCCACGCGGCTTCACTCGTCCAGACTATAGACAAGAGCTTAGCTCTGCTACTTCGAATCGTGTTGTAGGAGCTATATGTAGAAGTTGTGCCATTACGTTTGAAGCGACTTGAAACTTCAATTTATGGAACGAGGTTGATTTTTTGAAAGTCTCAGGAGTAATCGCTTAAGGGTTAACGCCTGGAACTCGATTGAATGGGTCGAAGCCAGCGCAGGTGTCAGAAGTGCCGGACAAGTTAACTCTAACAGGCTTACTTTCACCGACCAAAAGGCGACGCTTTTTGAAAAATCAATCGAGAACAGTTTTCTCTGTTTGAAAAACACCCATTTGCAAATGGCTAATCGCACAATTCACAATTTCAGAATTTCAGAAATGGTATTAATTAGCAGCCGCAGGGCAGCTAAAATTTGAGCGGAGAGATGTAGAGCAGCAGAAGGCGAGCTGCATGAAACGGAACACCAAACAAGCAGCCTAAATACAACGTGCAGTGAAAAACGTGTAAAATTGGCACGAGGAACCGGTAATGAGTGAATCACGTTGTTTTCACCAGCACTGACGGGTTAATAAGTCCAGCTAGAGGAGAGAATGTCAATGTGTACATTCCAAGCGATAGAAAAAGTAGCGTTCAATAGCTCAAGTTAATTTATAGAGTAACTCAAAAAGTAGCGTGTAATTCAAATCTTAAATCTCATAGCGTAGAGGCCTCAATAATATACCAATCCGCCACTTGCAGCCCAATCTTGCAATCCTGCCTAGATCACATTTTTTGTTGAAAATTTCTGTTCAAATTTGTGTATCTTTATCTTCAGAGCACTATATCGATTTTCAATCGAGTTTATGTACGGTGAACATGTTGGTCACTTCACCAGATCCTGGTCTAGACGCAGCGAACTGCCACAGGCACTCCAGCGATTTCTTAGCTGCATAGAAAAACGCGATATCTAGCACGAGAGTCAGCGATCTCTTCACCGAAACTGTGCTGGTCTGCCAAACAGGCAATATAGGAGATAGTTGTCATCTCTTAAAATTAAGCCTGGAATTTCCCACAACCAACCAACATGTCACTAGTTGTTCCAGCACAAAACGTAATTCCGCCTCCCCCTGTTGGCGTCTGTAACGAGGAGGACCATTCCCAATATTTGCAACCTATCTTCTACTTCACGTATCTGGTCCTTCCAGAGCAGCACGACATCCGTCAGTATAGTAAATTTTTGAAAAATTTATCTTTGTGTATTCTTCGGCCCGTTGGACTCCTTTTGTTGATGAACCGACTTCTGAGGAAACCTTGTAATAGAATTTACGGTCTTGCCTACCTGTTGCAGAAAGCTCTTAACTGGTAGTGTTTGAAATATGTTCCCAACTACAGCATTTAGAAATTATTTGAGTAGTCAGACCAGGATTCTTCACAAGTGCCCTCATTATACATAACATAGTACGCCTAGTAATAACCCTCAAAGTAATTGTTAGTCCTCGAACGGACAGCAGTTAGTAATAGCTAGTGGTTCAAGCCTCTCCTTCCCAAGAAGACAATGTCGCATAGGAAAGAACGAGGATCATATAATATGTCGATTACAGCGTGAAACCCATGCACGAATGTGTTCCCACACAAGATCAACGCTCATGGGAACAGCATTTCGGGAAAGGATGGGAAGAACAAAACAAAGAATCATCAGTAGGAACGTGAAAATCGAGGAAAGCAAACTGGGCACGAAAGACAGTCGTCCCAAAGGCCTAGAGAATAGCTAAGGTATCCTACAGGGTCTTCTTGGAGGCGCTGCTCCCCAGAACATAGGATGAGCGAACCTTACTCACTTATCCCTCGTGCCCATCCTATGCTCAGCGAGGGGGGAACAGATAGCAGAAATTCATCGATTTTTTTCTTCAAAATTCGATGACTTTACATAGGATGTTCTTTATTTCTATTGTCTTTTTTCCAAGTTCTGAGACAACAGTGATCTAAGTATTTACGTTACATCGCGTTTTTGGCCCATAATAACACTTCTATTTGAGACTTGCCGAATAATTTAAGAAGCTAAAACTGTTGTGGTTTTACGTTTGTTCACACCTTCGCAGATCCAAGTCATTATACAGTAAATACTGTGTCCGTAGGTGGATGTTACCATCAGTCAGCGGGTAAATAGCTTAGCTCGAACGAATGACCCCTCAGCTATTACGAAATTAAAGCTGCCTGCGTATTAATTTAACAGGCAGTGTACGTACGGAAAAAAAACGTCAATTTAAGCACACAGTAAAGCCGGCTATTTACCTAAAGAAATTTCTTCACCTACTCCACCTACTTGTGGAAGTCTGGACCTAAAGCGACGAAACGATCGCGAGCGCAAATACGGACGCCTATTATTGAGGAGCACCTCGAGCACAGGAAGTAATCCGGCTTTCCCTCGCGTACACAATACACGGAGGGGGCCTTTAATATTGCGCCTTCCGAGGGAAAATTTGCGCGCCTGCAAAGCCACAGCCTCAGCAGTGATGATCTCGACGTGCTGCACTTTGTCAAGGGAATTTCAGCCGAGTCTTCTCTTCGCCAAGCTGCATTGGAATATGCAATATGGAAAGTAAAGTTAAAATACGGGGTACTGTATGTCTCTGAAGAGCAGTAAAGACAATACACTGCATTAGAATTTGCAAAGTAAATAGGTGAAAAAATCCATAGGGTAGTATACATCTGTACATGGCCCATCAATGTTTAAATGCAGCAGCTATCCAATGTGGATAGTTCTAGTACAATTTTACATTCTGAAAACTTCTTTTCGTCAAGTTACACTAGAACTAACAAGTTAGGCCGTAAAAAATATAACTTAGGGTGGTATGCATCTCTGCTTGGTGCGTTAACTCCACAAAAAAAAAAAATCTAGAAAAATGTGAAATCCGGTATTCTACAAACTGATTTTATAAAAGAACTGAACAACCTGGATAGAAAAACTAAAAATTCATTAAGTGGTGAAGTATTCTGTTCTCGAATTATTTACACGCTAGAAAGTCAAGTATGACTTCTATAGATTTTTTCTACCTAACTTGCACTGAAGTAGGCAACATAGATAACAAAAATAGAGCTTAAAAAGCTAGAAGAAGAAGAAGAAGAAGAACAAGAAGAAGAAGAAGAAGAAGAGAAAAAAAAAGCTTGGACAGTGAAAGTAAAGTTCCGAATTTCATAAGTGTATTTCTGCGTTATGGTGTGTTCACACCGCCGTCAGGAGAACGTTCTGAAGCACGAGACCACAATCTTTCAGACTTTTTTGCTGCTGTTCACATGCACGCGCAACAATTTGGTTTCACTAGCAGGTAACCTCGAAACGTGTCCTGTAAGGCTGGGTTTACATTGACACTGACGTTGGAAGCTCACATCCACGGGCAGCAGGCAAGTGCACGCTTCAAAAGAGTGGCGTGTGTTCACACCAAGGAGGTTCTAATAGGGAGGAGCGCACCTTCTCTATTTACCCTACGGGAGCATTTCGAGTAAACTTTCCTCTTACTGGCAGAGTGGCATATCCAATCGGAGAGCGGCATTGCCTCACGCAGCCTGTATATGAAGGAGTCCTAAGCTCAAATTTTCATAGCCATTAGCCATCGACGAAATTCCGAGCGGATGGAAGTGTGTAAAGGAAAGTTGTATCCTGTATACCATCTGATTTTGAAAGTAACAGGTCGAGCACTGGGATATACATGTATGTAAATCTTCAGACACAATTTTCTTGCAAAAAATATTGAAGAACTGCCTGTCTGTAATTTCCTTAATTATATGTGCTGACAACTGCCACTTCAGCCACTTCAAGGACTCCAAACGCCAGCTTCGATCACGTGACAAAGCCATGTGTCTACTCGCCAAGAGAGTGCTTGGGCTTGCTCCTACCATCAGAAGCTCCTTGGTTCACACTACAACAACGCAAAGCAGGCAGGGCAGGCAGGCGGGCAGACACGAGTGCTCATGGCTCAGTCAAGGAGTTCTAATGGGAGGAGCAAGCCCAAGCACTCTCTGGGCGAACAAACACATGGCTTTGTCACATGATCGAAGCTGGCGTTTGGAGTCCTTGAAGTGGCTGAAGTGGCAGTGGTCAGCACATATAATTAAGGAAGATACAGACCGGCGGTTCTTCAATATTTTGGCAAGAAAATCGTGTCTGATGATTTATATCCCAGTGCTTACACCGTTACTTTCTTTCATCATAAGCAGGTATACATGATACAAGTTTCCTTTACATACTTACATCCGCTCGTCATTTCATCGATAGTTAATGGCTATAAAAATTTGAGCTTCAGACTCCTTCCTATACAGGCTGCGTGAGGCAGTGTCGCTCTCCGATTGGATATGCCACTCAGCCAGTTGATGGGAAAGTTTACCCGTTTGTTTGTCTGCCTCAATTTTTTTTAATGCCATAACTAAAAAAGTTATAGACTGATTTTCATGAAATTTACGTAAGTTTGTACGTAGGTATAACGAGAAGTGTGAATGGCCAAATTATTGAGAAGATCTGTTGGTTCGTTGGTTTGTCTCTGTTCTTAGTTGTATGCTTGTTAGCACAACCAAAAAGTTATGAATGGATCTCTATGAAATGTACAGAAGTTGTTAGAAATATTAGAAGACATAAATGATCAAATTTTAGTGACGATCGGTTGTTTTGTTTGTGAGTTTGACTAATGTTAGTCAGAATGTTTGTTAGTAACAACTCAAAATCTTATGAACGGATCTTCAAGAAACTAATTATATAAAACATTTAAATTTAATACTGCGAATAGGCAGTAGTTCCAGAGTAATGTTACCTGGCTACAGAGCAGAAAGGTGAAGCTATGTCGTAAATCTCTTCTTGTTTTTTGCATCTTATAATACAAGACTTATAAGATATGAAAATGCAGGAGATGGAAACACGAAAGTGATGGCACGTAGATATCCTCAGTGCTTGACCCCGATTTCTTCGAGTGCTTCACTTTACTTCGCTCCCTGCAATGCTGGTTCCTAATTGTTTGAATTTTAGTTCTAATTTTGTCACCATCAATTTCCGGTTGAATTAGTATGTCATTGATATCTCTTTCTTTGCTGTTCCGGTTTCTGTATGCTTTACTGGAGGTTCGCCACAAGCATTCATGGTTGCGGCACCGTTCCATCAGTCTCTACAACTTGGCGCGTCCAAGCGTATTCTGATGACATGCTGCAGGTTACGACGCGTTAACATCTCCCTACGACTTCAAAACAACGGCTGACTCTGGGGTGAGTGCCAGACAGCCAGTGAGCCAGAGTGGCGGGCGCAGTACAATGAAAGGGAGTAGGGAAGCTTCTAAGGGGTAAATTTGGGCCACATTTGGCCGATGGGCGTGGTCTAGAGGCCTACGTTATCGTTCCCCACCACTGTGATTGGCAATGGCCAACCTGTAATGTAACCACAGATGACGTTACAGGTTCGGGCTAGTCATCGAATTATAAATATCCGGACAGGGAAGTTAACGAAAGATATCTCAACAATGTTTCACATAGTATCGAACATATCTCGAAACGTTTTACACCCGTCGTCAGTTTTCATAGCTTTCCTCCGGCAACATCTGTTAAACATCAATGCATATAGAGGGCAATGAATCCACAAACTGTACGTTATTACAATTGCTTTTATATAATGAATTCGTTGACCAAACTATTGATTTATTAACATTATAGTATAATACTCCGCTCATTTAAAAAAAACTGTACAATTTATTGTTCCACACTTATGGCCTATCAGTAGCAAAACTTTGTATCATTTCGAGGAATAACCAATTTAAAAGTGAATTTCGGTAAATAGTGAATAATTCCTAAACTTTCTGCACAAAGTAAGCATGATTTCTGGGTTCAGTGATAGCCAATTGTTCATATTCTTTTCTCCGATATCCATATTAAGCTATCGAAGAGATTTTATGCCTATTTATTAACTTTAATTAGGCATCACGAAGAGCATTATTTTCTTGCCGGCTGTTACTATTGCCCGCTCCGCTGCAAGGAGATTAAACTGAACTGTTAAACCTCCTTGCTTCGCTGCTATTGGCTCGTTGCTCCAGCTTAGGGCGTGCCTAGTTTGTGACGCCACGTCTCCGCCCTGCCCTGGCGGATATCAACAGATTTTCCCTACTGTCTTTACTTTACTGTGGTGGCGGGCAGTGTGTTACAAAGAATGGCCAGGGAAAATGTTGGAGTGAACCTCAAAATGACCTGTCGCAAGCCCGGCAACTGTGTATGTGCCCGCCGTTGTGACACTCAG
>LQNS02278125.1:28901240-28917412 GCA_001587735.2 Parhyale hawaiensis
ATTGCCCGCTTCTCTGCTATTGGCCCGTTGCTCCAGCAAAGGGCGTGCCTAGATTGTGACGCCACGGTTCCACCCGAAATTAACAGATTTTCCCTACTTCCTTTACTGTACTGTGGTTACAAAGAATGGCCAGGGAAAATGTTGGAGTGAACCTCAAAATGACCTGTCGCAAGCCCGGCAACTGTGTATGTGCCCGCCGTTGTGACACTCAGAGTGTCGAAAAGAGTGTCAATGTGAATGGGGCCCCAAAGCCCGCTGCACACGAGAGTCTCAACACGAGAACATTTCATGTTCTTCTTTGTACAACAGTTTCTGTGTGCGTAACCACCCATTAACGTGTTCACACATATCACTTTGAAACACGCCGCCAATTGAATCTCATTTGAGGTATAGAAACCATGCAAACGGCAGCTCCTGTATTAATTAGCATTACTTCAATGGCAGCTCAGATTTTAAGGAATTTTTGGACAACTTAACATTGAAAATGTCGATAGCTGCGACAGCGGCAACGTAATCGGAAGAATTGGAAGAAACGTTCCCGTATTTCAAAGCAAATTTTTCTCACAGCCTGCTGTTGCATTAGCGGAAGCTGACTATTGGGAATAGCGTGATGTTCGTGTGTCTGCAACCATTTACTCGGGTCAGGTGATTCTAGTTCTAGTTATTTAAGACGGAGCAGCGATGAGGGGAGGTTGTGTAACTGTGACATCACAATTCTGAAGGTTTCAAGGGTGTAGCAGATATACCCAAATCTGACATAATTTCTATAGCAAGTGAACTGTGGTACGTGTCAGAGCAGACGTTAAATGACGATACCATTTGGCGCGCGTCTCACGCCATGAGGTTTTCCACAGTGACAGTCCTCGGATGGTGCAACAAACAGTCAAGAAATTGGAAATAAATCTTGTAATTGCACAGTAGTTGCTTCTCATATTGCTAAGTTACATACGTCAAACAAACAAATCGCCTCAGCACATAAATGATTACTCTTATGAAAATGTGTGATTGCTTCTTCTCTAGAAGCTTTTGATCAATGAACGCTACACAGTGGTCAGTAAGCACATAATTATATTCTATCAATCTACGAAGCTCTTTGAAATGTCGATATTGCTTCATCCTTCTCATTTGGGACCGTTCGACGTCTTACTAGCATCTGCTGCGCAAGCATCGTGCGTAAACGGACACAACACGTCAATATGACTGGCATGTGAACCCGCCTTTGCACAGCAATAGGGATATCCTATGCAGATATAAATGTGTGTATATATATGTATATTTTGGTAATCCCCAGGCAATTCTATGCTCTATCAGTAAGCCAAGCGTTACCAAACAGCTGAACCGAAACGTAAACCATGCAAGGAAAACTATGCAATATACAGCGCTTAGACATAAGTATTTGCACAACTCTATTTTTTATGTATTTTTAAAAATTCAGGGTCTACTTTAGGATAATTAATACAGAAAGTTTATATAACATATATATAATAGAATACTTAAACAGAACAGTCAAATGTGCACCTAAAACAAGAAAATTTAACACAAGTAAAAGTAATGAGGGACAAAAGTATTTGACCAAAATAAACATGATGTTAAATCTTTGATATTTAATAGTATAATTTGAATAAATTAGTTTGGAAATTATTCTAGAACGTTCACGAAACGTCTCGAAACAAAAGCAATGTAAACAAACCACAGCCGGCGCAATCATTACCTCTCTAAACCTCGTTGAAGTCGAGCACACTCTCACTACAATGCCCAAAGTTAAAGAAATCCCTGAAGCTACTCGTAAACGGATCATTCAACTTCGTAGTGAGGGATTAACTTATAGAGTAATAGCAGAACGTGTCAATGTTCTTTTTTCAACGGTTGGAGCAATAGTCCGCAAGCATCAAGTGACTGGGGCGGTCTACAACCTGCCAAGAGCTGGAGCTCCGCGTAAGATCATGGGTCGTCCTTGGCACTACCTGCTACGTAAGGTGACTAATGACCCCATGACAACTCGTGCTGACCTTCAGAGTGAACTGACGTCTCAGGGACTGCATGTCAGCAAGAAAACTATTGTTAGTGCATTCATTCTTACACTCCTCGCAAAACTTCTCTTCTTAAAGCAAAACATGTCAAGAGCCGCTCAACATTTGCCAAAGACCACCTGGACAAAGGATATGAGTTTTGGGAAGAGGTTATATGGTCTGATGAAACTAAAATAGAACTTTTTGGCCGAAACGAAGCTCGGCATGTAAGAAGGAAACGTGGTACTGCCTATGACCCCAAGAACACCATCCCCACCGTGAAGCATGGAGGGGGCAGGATCATGGTGTGTGGTTGCTTTACTGCCCACGGTGTTGGGGATCTTCATATCATTGATGGCAAGATGAATAGTTTCATGCACAGGGAGATATTAGACAAGAAGATGCTTCCAAGTGCCAAAAAATTCTACGGACGGCGCAGGTAGACCTTCCAACAAGACAACGACCCCAAGCATACTGCGAATTTAACGAAAGAATGGTTTCAAAAGAAGAAAATAAATGTTCTTCCATGTCCTAGCCAATCACTGGACCTTAATCCAGTAGAGAAATTGTAGCGTCTTTTTAAATCTGGTGTCCACAAACGGTGTCCCAAAAACCTTGCTGAATTAAAGGTTATCTGCATGGAAGAATGAAAAAAAAAATACCGTACCATCAAGTGAATGTGAAAAGTTAATTTCCGGCTATAACAATCGTCTCCATGCTGTTATTGTCAGTAAAGGTCACGCCACCAAGTACTAATGTCATAATTTTTTTGGTCATATACTTTTGTCCCTCATTACTTTTGCTTGTGCTAAATTTTCTGTTATAAGTGCACATTTGACTGTTCTGTTTAAATGTTCTATTATATATATGTTATATAAACTTCCTGTATTAATTGTCCTAAAGCAGTCCCTAAATTTTTTAAAATACATAGAAAATAGAGTTGTGCAGATACATATGTTTAGGCACTGTATTTCAGAAATGAATACGGAAATAAAATAAAAGCATTGCAGAGAAGGCAAATTCCGCCGCCTTGTACTCGGGTGCAAGTATCTGTGATCACGTAAAAAGTCATTTCCTAGATGGTGCATCCTACACTGATCAGCATAGAATAATGTACGCCTCTACCTTACTTTTCTGTTTATCATCATTTAGAAATTAACTAGTTGGCTACATAAACAACTGAACTCAGGCAGATCACCGAAGCCCTTATCTTACGTTTGTGCTCTTTACCTGTACTCAGAGTCTGTCATCTAAGATGGACACCCTATCTCCAGGTGTGGCAACGCAGCAATAGGATTTCCAATAAGCCTTCAATGGTATCTCTACCTGTTTTAATGAATGTGCGGCGAGGTGTACATTGAACCCTACTTTTGCTGTGAAATCTCGAGAAACACCGACCGTGGGCGGGCTAAACATATCCGTGATTTTCGGTTACGATGGGAGCAGAGTTGCTACCATAAAGCAAGCGCATTTATTGCAAAGTTAGTAAGCGCTTCGCTTCCTGCAAGTCTGTAAAGAAACTTCAGGAAGGGGATCCTCTGCAGTGTGTCAAGCCTGAACTACAAAACAAATCCCAGGTTACATTTTTCGATACATTTGGAGTAAATTGACCCTTTAAATAAGCTGTTGATTTCTTATACTCGTCATTGTAGGAGAAAAATAACTACCAATCACTACATATTCTTGCAATTCTTATTGGTCCAAGAACTTTCATTATCCATTTCGTTTACTACATACGGGTACACAGAAATGATACCCCAAACGTACCCTAATTGAACCAACATTTTTTTATAAGGAACATCCATCCCCTCACATAGTTACTACGCTCCTGGCTACCTCAAAGTCTTTACTATAGACCAGAGTAAGGCGATATTCTCCAGTAGCCAAAGCTTGTGTCGCAAAACAAATCCTTGCCATTTCCGACGTGCTGGGCGCACCGCTGGGACCATCGCGGCGTGGTATCGTTGCTGTCGGGACCGCTAAAGGCCTTGCAAAGCTCCCGCGATTTTACGAAAAGTCGCCGAGATTGCAGGAAGCAGCGTAGGGTATTAAAAGGTGTTTCCCAAGGGCATTGGAGGAACAAGACGGGGGCCTTAAAGTTGCTCTGTTGCTTCCGACAGCGCGTGATCGTTTGCGCCACTGACAGCGGAGCAGGTGGGTGGCAATGTGGCAACGAGTGGGAGGACATCCGCGCCTGCTGACCGCTCTTCCGGCTCTGCCCTCCTCTGCAATGTTTCCTTGACGGCTTCTCTTCCGCTGCATTCCTATGCTGCTCTTCCGGCTCTACTGACCCTGCTGTGTTTACTTGACGACTTCTCTTCCGCTGTATTCCAATGCTGCTCATCCGGCTCTCTGGCCCTGCAGTGTTTGCTTGACGGCTTCTCTTCCGCTGCATTCTTATGCTGCTTTTCCGGCTCTATTGACCCTGCAGTGTTTGCTTAACGGTTCCTCTTCCGCTGCATTCTTATGCTGCTTTTCAGGCTCTACTGATCCTGCGGTGTTTGCTTGACGGCTTCTCTTCCGCTGCATTCCTATGCTGCTCTTCCGGCTCAACTGACCCTGCTGTGTTTCCTTGACGGCTTCTCTTCCGCTGTATTCCAATGCTGCTCTTCCGGCTCTCTGACCCTGCAGTGTTTGCTTGACGGCTTCTCTTCCGCTGCATTTTTATGGTGCTTTTCAGGCTCTACTGACCCTGCAGTGTTTGCTTGACGGTTCCTCTTCCGCTGCATTCTTATGCTGCTTTTCAGGCTCTACTGACCCTNGTGTTTGCTTGACGGCTTCTCTTCCGCTGCATTCTTATGCTGCTTTTCAGGCTCTACTGAGCCTGCAGTGTTTGTTTAACGGTTCCTCTTCCGCTGCATTCTTATGCTGCTTTTCAGGCTCTACTGACCCTGCAGTGTTTGCTTGACGGCTTCTCTTCCGCTGCATTCTTATGCTGCTTTTCAGGCTCTAGTGACCCTGCAGTGTTTGCTTAACGGTTCCTCTTCCGCTGCATTTTTATGGTGCTTTTCAGGATCTACTGACCCTGCAGGGTTTGCTTAACGGTTCCTCTTCCGCTGCATTCTTATGCTGCTTTTCAGGCTCTACTGACCCTGCAGTGTTTGCTTAACGGTTCCTCTTCCGCTGCATTCTTATGCTGCTTTTCCGGCTCTATTGACCCTGCGGTGTTTGCTTGACGGCTTCTCTTCCGCTGCATTCCTATGCTGCTCTTCCGGCTCAACTGACCCTGCTGTGTTTACTTGACGGCTTCTCTTCCGCTGCATACCTATGCTGCTCTTCCGGCTCAACTGACCCTGCTGTGTTTACTTGACAGCTTTTCTTCCGCTGTATTCCAATGCTACTCTTCCGGCTCTCTGACCCTGCAGTGTTTGCTTGACGGCTTCTCTTCCGCTGCATTTTTATGGTGCTTTTCAAGCTCTACTGAGCCTGCAGTGTTTGCTTAACGGTTCCTCTTCCGCTGCATTTTTATGGTGCTTTTCAAGCTCTACTGACCTTGCAGTGTTTGCTTAACGGTTGCTCTTCCGCTGCTCTTCCGGCTCTATTGACCCTGCAGTGTTTGCTTGACGGCTTCTCTTCCGCTGCATTTTTACGCTGCTCTTCCGGCTCTACTGACCCTGCGGTGTTTGCTTGACGGCTTCTCTTCTGCTGCATTCTTGCTGCTCTTCCGGCTCTATTGACCCTGCAGTGTTTGCTTGACAGCTCCTCTTCCTCTGTATTCTGATGCTGCTTTTCAGGCTCTACTGACCCTGCGGTGTTTGTTCGACGGCTTCTCTTCTGCTGCATTCTTATGCTGCTCTTCCGGCTCTACTGATCCTGCGGTGTTTGCTTGACGGCTTCTTTCCCGTTGTAATCTTGTGCTGGTCTTCCGGCGGTGCCCACGTCCTCAAATCCTTCTTTGATTGAAGATTTTCTACCAATGTCCACACATTCAATGCTTCCTTGATGGCGACTCTTCCGCTACACTGTTAGTTTTTACTCTCTGCGCGCTGCCCACATCTGCAGTGCTTGCTTGATGGCGGCTATTTTGCTGCACTCTTAATGCTGAAATAACTATCTCTCTAACTGTGCTCTCCAAGCAACGTTTTTTACAAGCTGTTGCTCTGCTGCTATTCTTTGGAAGCTGCATCGTCTTTGGAAGCTGCTATTCCACTTCGGCCACTCCAGTGCAATCATGTTGGTTGCATCAGTTTAGTTCAGTCTTAACTCCACATGTACTGTACATGAACACATGACAGGCCTCCTGCCAATAATATGTGGAGTTCGATATTGAACAGCTTCTCTAAACTGTAAATATTTATATGAAGAAACAAAATCGACCTAGGGATACTTCATGCACACTCTTCTGCACTCTCGCACATTGTATTTTAGATACACAACGTTTTCAATATCTTTCCCCTAACGTCTACTCTGAAGAACCAGCATATGTATCCATGGAGTCTGTATTTCTCTCGCAGAGCCAAGAAAGTACCCTACTCAGTCTTCATGCATCTAGAACACCAAGTGTGTTCATCTTTACCTAAAGTCCGCTGTTATGGAGCTAAATTTTTCATCAACAGACGATACCTCACACCGATCGTATTCACGCATCTTGTGCATGAGACACTCTATATGTTCTATACCTCTGCCCAATGCCTGCTGGTATGAAACCAAAATGTCTGGTATCGGCAGCGGGTGTCTCTCACGCACAGCCAACCAACTTCGCAGAAACCATCACGCGGAGCTTATCCTCGTAATGAAGAAACTTGGTGCTATAAATACATAAGTGCCTCCGGGGAAGCTGTTGCAAGGTACTTTAGGGAAAATGTGCAAAACTCGCGTCCGTGTTGGGTCATTGTGCGGGCAAAAGTTATTTTAAGAATGATAAACAGAAAAACTTCGTCGAAACTACTTCAGTTTTAGCGGATTCTCCAGTCAGAGAGGAGTTCAAAAATGATCAGCAGCGAATCTTTTTCAAAACTGCGCACTGCAATGGTCAGTGGGAGTACGTGGGAAAACAAACTTTCTTCCAAAACTCCTCTGCCTTCAGGGCCCCTAGCAGCTGAAGAGAACTCGGTATTGAGCCTAAACAAAGTAGCTACTGTGACATAGTACATGTGAAGATACTATGTGACTGAAATTAAACTCGCATTAAAAACGTTAAACGGCCTACAAATAAAAACTGTTACCCTTCTTACACGGCTTAGTAGTCTATTCCTAATTTGAAAAGACACGAATTTGATAAGGACAAAGTTGCACTTTTGATCCTGTGTCAGCATAAGTAATAATAAAACCAGCGGCATTGGCTGTTATCTTGAATTAAATACATTTACTTTCTAATTTACTTGATGTTTTCAAGATAGCGAACATACTCGAATATACCCTTGATACGAATATTTTTTTTTTGCAGACAACTAAATAGTAATTTCTTTTAGCCAAGAACAGACATATGAATGTTGCACTTTCTTATTTTGCGCTATTTAACCCTTCCATATATACTGCTATCTATATATACATGAACAGTCTATGTATGGCAAGTATCAAATTGAGTTTTTCCAGCGGAAAAGGTAAGATGAAGTCATGCCCTGCAAAGTAAATGTAGCAGTCCCGCACCCATAACCAAAATCATTAACCAACTCGTAATTCTAAATTGGTTGCACAACACAGAAGTACAAGCCACCGCGCCTGGGCCTGAGGCTGGCCCTAAAGAACCGGTCTCAATGAAGCTAGGCGCAGTGGAACATTAACCTGGGGCTCAGGTAGAGCTAACCCTGCCAGCACAAGGGATAGAGAGGATGGCAAGAGATCCTAACAAAGCATGCCACTTTGGCGCGATCCACCCCGGGCATAAACTAAGGAATTGTCTGCTGGGCTGGAGCTGGTGTGTCGTGTGGCCCCTTAGGCGCGCTCTAACTTGGCTGCAAACTCTTCGCGGTACAGAGACTTACGGGGCGAGATTAGTTGTTGTACCTGCGTGTTGGCCCTGATATACGCTATGGTCGAGGGTATTTGCAGTAAAATTAGCTGTAGCGTGTAGGTGTAATGAATAGCAGGTGCAGCCTGCATGTACGCTATGACCATATGAATTTACTGTAAGAATAGCAGTAGTGTGCAGGTGTAATGAAGAATACGTGCTGCCACTATGTTAGCCTTGATATAGGCTATGGGGCTCTGGATTACGCTGTTAGTAGCAGGCTGTGTTTACATTTGAGTAGTCATTTTTAAACACGCGATGACCGGTCGTATGCTATTTTTATACAGCCACGATAAAGCGCAACGGTTGAGAGAATGAACACTTGCAGAATGCCAAAATATTTCACTTTATGCCCTCAATGCAACCTCATACACGGCTAGTGTTTACAACAAGAAAACAAAGGGATTAGCGAATGCAATTAGATAGGCTGTTTTTCTCCATTGCCATTAACGGGCATTTTATTACTTCCAGCAGCTCGAGAGCCTTAGATCGATAGGATGAGCAGGAGCAGCAAGACATGTTTTCCTTGTAGTCCGTACTGTACCGAGGCTCACGTCCGTCACATGTGAGCCATTTCAGCAGGATCTCATAGGAGCGCAGGTGAGTATACATGGTTATAAAACATAAATTTATAATAAAACTTGATGCACTGTACATTATAGATAGGATACAATAACTGACAAGTATATAACTACATATTTTGCAAGAAAAACGCATTGATATGCCTGGCTAACTTAAAAAAACACATGAGCCTGTAAGCTAAACAATAAATATACGAAAGAAAATTGAATACTGTAGTACGACGACCTGTAGGCGGGCAGCCCTGAGCTCAGGTCTCGCCATAATTGTAAACAAAGAACAAGAAGATCAGCGTTAGTAAGTACTTAATGTAAAGCTCGCTAAACCAACACGAAACAGCTGTTCTAAGAGAGGGAGAGACATATAGTATGTAGGCCAACAAGTACTTGAAACCCAAACAGAGAGTGTTCCCCACACTGGATCAATACGCAGGGGAATAGCAAGTCGGGGAAGATTAAGACCAGCAGAAGTATGAAAATGGAAGAAAACAAAGGGGGCACATTTTTTGTTTCCATGAGTTTCTTGAAAAACGCTGCAGTTACCCCCATTAAACAAGTACAGAAATGAGCATGGCTGAACTACGTTAACGTTACGTTGCTCAGCCATGAAAATAAGCATTAACTTGTTCAAATTCAGCAAGACGTAAAACAGCCTGACTACGTTTACTGCAGGTGAAGCAGGCATACGCGACTCAGTTGCGTATCAGAGAGATTAGATAAGCATAAAGAACTTGATATTTTAATGTCTGTTGTTAGATTCCACACGCTGCGATGGGAAGTGTGGTCAAAGGTGACATGAACGATGATGGAACAAAGAAGCCTCTAAAAGTTAAGCGTTAGGAGTTGAGTCCTGGAGGAGGAGTTCATTCAAAGTTGTGGACGGTACTGCTCCCAGTGTTTGTCTAAACGATTTTTAAACGTGTCAACCGTTTCTGCTCTGACAACTTCCGAGGGCAGTTGGTTCCAAATGTTCACTACGAAGTTAACGCAAAAAGTCCTGAATCTGGCTGCGTAGTTCTTTTGACGTTGATGTTTGAGTTTTTGTCCATTATTTAGAGGAGGCGATCATCAACGTCTCTGTCGAAGAGTCTCATTGCAGGAACATCACCGAAGCCATTCAAGTACTAGAATGTTTCGTCAAGCAAGTTTTTGAATCTTACAATTTCATCTGGGTGGCACTAGAAAAATAATTAGACAAATGTGGTAACATCAATTTTACCAGCACAACAAGGCTTCCCACGAGTATTCTATACAGATTATTTCATCAGTGTTGGCAGTTCTGACATTCCGTGAAGAAGAGCAAGAATTGCCGAGAAGAATGTTTAGCCGCATTTGTTTGCTCAAGCCATTGCTGGCTCACCGAGGAATAGCGATTGAATTTTTCAGTGTACAATCCGTCAGCGACTGTCCGGAGTATTTACATATCTTGATTGGAACTCCGCAATTTTAAGGGTATAATTCGAACTTTCTGCGGCCGTCGCGGCAGTCGTTCAGTGTTTTCCGCTTGGATTGTGGGCAAGACAGAGCGTCACGTTTCATACGAACAATTTGTTTACATTGGGGTGAGAAAATAACGAACCGATAGATTCACAGTTTTTAAGAAAAATATGTGCCACGCAGCTGAGTGTTTATACAAAGTTAATACTGTACAGTTAAGGGAGTCAACCCAAATTTCAGAAAACTTTTTTATATGTGGACCGATTGTTCTGATATTTGCGCAGTAAATGCAATTTTGAAAAAGCAGCACATATTGCTCATGTAACTCTTTTCGATTTTGGCCTTAGTTTTTGAGAAACAAAACTAAGAACAAAAACTAAGACAGTTTTAGAAACTTTGAAACATTCCTAACAAATTAATAGTCAGATTTTCCATTTTCCTTCTCGTTTTCTTTTGATAGCTACACAGAGACGTGCAAAATCGTGCAGACCAAGAAAAGACACCACTCCCTTTGAAACGGCACAGAGACGCGAGGTTAAAATTCGCAAAAAGAGCATAAATATAAGTTATATTCTAATAGGCAAAGCGTTTTATGGACAGATGAATCAAAGATTAAGTTGTTTGATCGCAATGCTAAGAAAGCCATCAATGAGAGTGTTATTAGTAGAAGGCTATACTCACTTATTATAGAGTACAATATCGGGCCTCCATATATGGTCGGAAGGCACATGAAGCATCTCCACACCTCCATATTCTTCAGGATTCCACTGCAGCTTGTAGTCGTCCCAGAACTGAAAAGTAGAACAAACTTGTAAATAATGCGTCCGTAGCCATTATTCTCCCTATCATTATATCTATAAGTTTAATTAATTATTCTTAGCTACTTAGATATTTTTCACTACGTGATTAATGCAGCAACCCAGGCATAAAAATAAAGGAAGAACCATACATGCGTACAAAGCAAAAAAATATTTGTCAAATGACGTCATTGTGGACGAATGAACGAGAGGTGTTCGTTTATAGTTGACGCCTAGTATTAAGCTCCACTTATTATGCTTAGATATATAGGACGTGATATTTCTGTCTGACCGCGTCCTTGAAAGCAAGAACAATAATTACCAATATTATTAAAATGCATAACTCATAAAAGATCCGCGAGCGCTCCGAAGCTCTATGATCCATAATGAAATCATTGAATTAACGTACATACTTCTTCTACGTATATTTCACTAGTTCTTTCGATGTGTTCACACCTTCGGGGAATCCCAGGCCAGAACTAGACTCTCCGCTCTAGGGTGCAACAAGTCAACAATAAAAGAAGAAGAAGAAGAAAAAAAGAGAGGAAGGAATAGGAAAAAAAAGAAAAAGAATGTGCTGTAGATATTGAGAAGTTAGTTTGAGCTACGCTGTTCATTACAAATGTCGTTTCAGAAGGGGAAAAGCAGGGAACATGTAGTAGCAGGCAAGAAGCATTCAACCTGTGGACCTGGGTGTTGCCAAATTGGATCAGCGACCATGGACGCAGCGAGTTCGAAAACAAAATGAGGAACAGAAAAAAACGATAATTAGTAGAAGTATAAAATTGGAGGTAAGTAAGCGGAGAAGGAAAAGTTCCAGAATGCCCAGTTTACGGTAAGGAAAGAGACCTCATGGCAGCGTGTCTCCAATGAACGCCAGTGGCGGAACTTGGTACTTATTGGGCTTGGGACCGCAGTAAAGTGTGCTATAGTGAAACCAGCGTAAGCAGACTAGCAGTCCTTTACGGGCGGGCCTGAATTGAATGCAGCAGTGCCAACTCTAATCTATTAACTAATGCACTTTGAGTATTCGAATATAAATATCATTTTATCGATTGAGACAAGTTATACCTGACGCTTAAGTGAGATTTGGCCAAGTTGCTTTAAGTTCTTAACCACGTCCATCGGACTCCTTACGCTGGTTTGACTATAGTGTCTCACGCTCTCAGTTGTCATATCTTCGCATGCAGAGCTATAAAATGTAGGGGCTCATGAGCAGCTATAATTTCACGAACTGATATTTCTATTCCTGAATAGCACAGTGCACACAGCGTGCAACTAGTATTATTGCAGTAACCTACTTAACGTAGGTTACTGCTAATATCGGTATTATATTCGTAGTCTAAGCCTTCCTTCATCGTACGCAAGACGTGACGTAATTTGTCGTATCATAAATTTTGATACAGCGTCTTCGTCCTAATGCAGAGTTCACACGTCATTCATATTTACGCGTTCTTTCATCCACTCGTCCGAATATTTTGTAGCGTTGTAGTGAGGCTAAGTCAGCACAACTTTGTGTACGCCACAAAAAGTTACTAAAATGTTGACCGTCGACTCGATCACATTTGCAATGCAAGTGTTACGGATATCTCTTCAAATTCCGAGTAAAATAAAACTAAAAAACAGAGCTGGTTTCTAGTTTTAGGGCACAGAAACGCATTCGGAAAAGTGGATGACGTAAATGACGTGTGAAGTCGCCCTTAGTGAGACAAACAGAGGCTCCAACCTACATGAAGTACAAACAGTGAGTGGCTGCAAGGACCTCAATGAATATTAAATTTCTCCGGTCACATCGTACCTACGTTTCTCTCAGACGCACCATCCATACACATCACCACAAATGCCTTAAATAGCCTATTCTAAAGATCTATTTATCATACACAAAAGTGCTTAAGCAATTTCGCTAAGAAGAGTTAAAGCTGCATCGAGCCAGATTTGGTGCTCGAGCTCAGGCGACTACGAATTTTCTGCTTCTGTTTATGGGAATAAATCCGCCACCTTAAAGTACGGCCGACTCGTAAAAAAATTATGGGGTCTGAGCTGCACTTGCTCTCGACTGGCGAGCTGCGAACTCAAATGTTGGTGAAAGAAACCACACGAGGTGATCGTGGAAGCTCGTCTGGTACAGGCTGTGCTGGTGATGAACAGAAGGCTTGTGAAAGAAAAGTCATTGAGGGCGGGGCAAGAAATTAAAGTTCAAACGTTTGGGCATGTTCGATTGGGTGCCAAAATTAATCCTTTAGGCTTGCCTTGCTCGTAATTGCAGGCAGGTGCTCTGGCTTCGACCCAACGAATTAAGTATCAGGTATTGACTCTTAATCGGTTGCTTTCGAGACTTCCGGAAAACTCAATCTCGCTCCGTAAACTGGAGCTTCAGCAGACTCAGCGTAATCGCTTTGCTTGCTAAAACTTGCAGCGCATTTCAAAGTCACGAAGCCAAAGCTTCTGTCTGAAGTTTCAGACGAATCAAGCCTCGAAGGCTTAATTTTAGCGCCAAACGAGTATGTCCTTACAAGCGTGGGGTTGTTCAGAGATCGAGTTTCTACGAAACGTAGAGATGTTGTACTCGTAAGTTAGGGACAAGATAAGACAAAAAGTTCTACAGTGTTGTAACCTTAGTAAATCGGGCCCCAAGTCTGCAGATTTCAACACTGATAACAAATTTGCTTGAAAAAAGCATGTGAAGAAATGAGATCTTCATTTCTGCATCACAGCACCCGTCGCAGTATATGGTCAAGCGGGTTTCACACGTAAACAAGCGTTTTTCTGACGGTGGTGTGATGACGTCACGAAAATTGAAACGTTGCAAAGCAGCACGGTTTACACGAGCAGTACAAGTAAACACTTCGGCAGACTCTGGCGTACCATGAGAAATGAAAAATGTTAAAAAATTTTTTCCGCTACCCTATTGAATAAAAGCCTGGTAGGCGAGATAATGCTAATGATATAATCTTACGATACAACTTCAGCAAAAACACGTCTTGTATCTAGGATACCCGAGTCAAACTGGTAGATACCGTTTGAAACGCAATACACTGGCTTCGTAACATAAGGAACCAGTGCTATTGTTACTTTTTCGCAGCACAAGAAACCAGTGCTATTTACTTCTTCGCAGCAAAAGGAACTATAGTGATATTTACTTCTTCGCAGCACAAGAAACCAGGGCTATTTACTTCTTCGCAGTACAAGGAACCAGTCCTATTATTACTTCTTCGCAGCACTAGTACTCATTGCTTCACAAGTGAGTCAGCACAATGGCATGCAGTGCGCTAACGATGATGCAGTAGTATACATAAAGCACGCTGAGGCAGCACACTATCGTTGCTGCACTAAAGCAGACCGTTCAGTATTGGTGCAGGACCTTCTGTACTGAATTATTCACTGCACTGATCTCACTTAAAGAGAAGCTTAGCGCACACGACTCAAAAAGCCGCTTATATATTGCGATGCATTAGAACCAGTACTTGTCACTTTGTAGTAAGCTGCCATAAAAATACTAACTTTTAAAAGAACTCTTCACAGCTTATGAAAACATTGATGATGAAATAAAATTCTAATTAATGAGGGAAGAAAATCATTATTAGGAAGAAGAAGGAAAAGACACGTAGCGCGTCCTGAGCGCGAAAGGCCCATGCAAAATGCAAAAAAAAAAAAGATGACGAGTAGATTAAACTAAATTCCTAGGAAAAGTTCAGCGTTAAAAAAATCACACAATAAGGCTTGGGCGGTGTTTTAAATTGGCTTAGGTTCCTACATAAACCAGTATTGTATTACATCGCAGTGGGTAAATGAGTAGTAAGATCCAGTTCAAGTTTATAACTTATCATTTTATCACCAGTCCCATATTTGTAGTCAACGCTTGTTCTTGATAGTATACTCTATCGTAAAAAAAAGAGGAAAAAGGAACACAGAAGAGAAAAAGAAAGTCCCAGTGAAGATTATCGCGTGCTTAATCAGCAGATTAAAAGGCAGAGGCGGAAAGGGAACATCAACATGCACGGACAGGCGTATTACAAAGGGGAAAACGTCCCCAGGTTTAGGAATACCTGTGGTAACAACTGCAATTTCTGACGAATGTTATCTGTATGCATCAGATGAAAGAATGATAATGATGTAACTAGTATAATATCACACATTAGCGAGATTCAGCGTGTCGAACCCATCGTTGATGCACCAGGCATATATCATACGTGTATTTTTGTGCACTGCTATTGTATTCTCGCTGGCTGTGTTACTACTTCTGCCCCCTGGGCATGTTTTGGTGAAGTTAATTTGACGTGTTCTCTAATGTTTTCGCATTTACAAGAAGAAATAATTTCATATTATCACGTAAAATCCTTGAGCACTCACAAAATACAACTTCTTACGTACAAATGATATTGACATCAAAGACTCCAGAGGTTCTGCATTCCGAATGCAGCATTTCCCATGTCTTGCATATGCACAGAAAGTGCCTCCGTTCTATAAGTTTACCTATATACTTACTGGGTATCATATTGTTGGCGATCTTAAAAGTTTCTAGACCACATCTAATCTAACACTAAGAATGACCGTCGTTGAATTTCAAAAATTATTTCGGCTTCACACATTCATTTCTTTACTTAGAAAAGCAATACAAACACTGAAATGCCCGCAAATAAATGCTCTAAGAGTTTATGCACTAATTTTTTGTTCATAGTGATTTTAACTTTGCTGACGCCGAAATAATTTTTTGCCCCAAAAATGACCTTATCGCCATTTGCCCCGAATGGTTATAGTTCCTGCAGTGATGATTGTTCGATTTGTTTTTAAGTGTTCGTTATTTGCCACTTGTTATGTTATTATTAATAATCAATTCATTCTTAATTCATATTTTCATCATTATTATGTCATGCATTACACTATTTATCCCCCCGTATGATCACTATACAAGCGGAGACGCCTGAGCCCGTCCAGGACAGACTCGCAGCCAGCCCCACACTGTACGCTAAACAGACGTGCCTCTATACGCGTACACCACAACAGGCTGTAACTGCGCAGTGGCTAGAATTAAAAAGCCATGGCTCTGAAAGATAAAACACAGCAACAAAGAAAAAATCTTTTCGGTTGCATGTTGCAGTTCGCTCCAAAAGAAAGAACAGAATGCGAAATGACTGAAAGAAGCAACAGCGCTAAGTGATTTCCAAGGAGCGTAGCCGCAAAAAAACCAAGAAATCTAAAGTTTGTAAAGTACTGAAAGAGTCACGATGTCCGAAGTCCTAAGCAACGACCAGAGTAGGATTGCTGACACAGCAAAAAGGCCCTCGCGCAACTTTCGTAATTGAAAGGAATCTATTACATGGTCGGATTTATCCGACTGCTGCATGGCTTCAGTTCGGAGCTTTAGCTTGAAAGTCATCGCCAGAGGGTCGAAGGGGCGCTT
>LQNS02278125.1:28920376-28954607 GCA_001587735.2 Parhyale hawaiensis
TTGCTGACACAGCAAAAAGGCCCTCGCGCAACTTTCGTAATTGAAAGGAATCTATTACATGGTCGGATTTATCCGACTGCTGCATGGCTTCAGTTCGGAGCTTTAGCTTGAAAGTCATCGCCAGAGGGTCGAAGGGGCGCTTTTGTTTCATGGGCAACAAATCTGCCGGGCCCCTCACCCGGCACTGGAGCAGTGCCCATGCTAGGGGCGTACAGAACAATAGAGTGGAGACGCTAAATTCTTGACACGTGTAGCTCTTGTGAACACGAGGTGCGCCGCACCTACCTATTGTCACTCTAATTTAGTGGGTGCTCTTATTTGAGCACGAACGTCTGTCGAAAGTAATGTTCTTGTAGTGGCGTTCGGGCGTTCGTAATTAGTTGGAGAACTGAATATAGTGCTGAAATTTTACAATGACTGCGTGGGTGAGCCTCGTGTCATCACGAAACTAAAATAGAAGGGATTCGCTGAGATGCACATTTACTGTTACTACCATATTTCAAAACTGACCTTCCACTTCACAGCATCTGATGAGACCAAAAGTGTGGGAGAGAGAAGGGAGATACAGTACGTCAACAGAGAGATGTCCATAAGCATGGAAACGGGGGAACGATGAAACAAAGGAAAAAAAAGATTATTAGTAGAGAATAAAAATACCACAGAACGAATGCAGTCAATACGGCATGAAAAAAGCACTTATTAGAAGTGCAACTCACCCTAAGCCAGCAGTTCCAAAAGTTTTTTTTTAACTAGCGACAACTTACTATAAGACATGCATCTCGACTGACATTTTATTTTCTGTAAAGGAAAGGAGAAAATAATCTAATTTATCCAAGAACTTAAGCCACTTCCACCTAGGCTAAATTTTGGGCTCCCCAAAGAAGCTAAAACGGCAAGCAAGCTCCTGGGCGAACTTAAATTTGCTTAGGGTAGCAGAAGCTACGCGACACCTTCTCGATGATGGAGGCTGGCGAGTTGCGACCCAGCGGTCGGAAGTGTTAGGATCGAAGGTGACCTACAGAATCCCGCAGAATCTGCACCGTTTTACGTAGCACATAGGAATGATGGACCTAACCAAAGTGAAAAGAATACTCAATAGGGTACTCTAACGTGACTTGAACAGAGCCACACATTACGTCACAGCAGGTGTTAGCCAATCAGAGAATTTGACTTTGTTTCAGTGTGGAAACGGCCGAAGCGTCATTGGCTGTAGCTGGTAGTAGAGTCATGCATGGCTTGGTTTTGGTCCAGTGCCAGTACACAAGTGTAGTCTACTTACTTTGGACCTAACCTCTTCACACTCCATTTCACTTCCGATGCCCACTGAAGGGATTAAAAATTAAACTAATGCTAGCCATTTGAAAACAGTTCGAGAAAAGCCTCGTATTAATCACAGTAATTTCGACCACACCACAGACATTTGCCTCCGATCGATAATTGCNCTTTTCACACTCCATTTCACTTCCGATGCCCACTGAAGGGATTAAAAATTAAACTAATGCTAGCCATTTGAAAACAGTTCGAGAAAAGCCTCGTATTAATCACAGTAATTTCGACCACACCACAGACATTTGCCTTCGATCGATAATTGCTACGCAGCTGGAATAGTTCCCCACTTCGGGCCCAATTTCACATTCTTAAGTTCTTGCACTTTAGAACTGCATCACCAAAACCTCTTTGCATTTCAACACAAGCCTGCAAACTCCCAGGCCGGCATATTTTGGCGCTTTACTCCTCCTGCTCCGAGAAGATTGTCTTTCTGCAGCATTCGAAGAGAAGCGCATACTTGCGGAACTGCTCCCCGCTTTAACAATGAGATCACAGCCACTGTTTCTTGTTCGTTTGCTCGCACCAGCACTCGAAATTTCAGTAGAAGATAGAGCTCCACGAAAAGCCTTCAGCAGTTTCGTTTTCAGGCTACCTATAGTACAGCTTTTAGTTCAGTGTATGAAATCATTATATTATTAGAAGAGTACCCAACCGTCAAAAATGACAATAATATCATGATAAAGCTTTTCATTTTTCCTGCTTAAAGTACAGCCTTTGCTGCTAAAATTATGTCTCGTACCTATATAGGCTTCATCTTCCATCAAGATAGATACCGAATATTGTGAAGTCATAAGTTTATGAAAGCAAAATTTCCTCCCTGCTACTAAAAGCCCAAATATCAGCTTTGAAATGCTTGAAAGTCAAGTAGCACCAAGAAAATACATGTAGTTCAATCAAACGAATTCGCCGCAAAATGATCAGTGCTTACGGTACCCTGGAACCCAGCAGTTAGCTGAACCATCAGCATTGAAATTTGGCTGCAGCCCTGCAATATAAGTTGAAATATTTTGGTTTCTGCTCAGTGCCAAGTTTCACTGACACAAACAAAAAACTCAACAAAAAAAAATGCAATATAGCTTATGGACGACAGGATCAAAAGCTCTACCAAACATACAGCCTTACATCAACCCCGCTTTAAAAAATATCAAACTCCCTTTTGTTTGGCGTTAGGTAGTGCTCCTGTAATTGAACATATCCCGTCTAATCTAAAGTCCACCTCACGAGCTCCGTCTACTTTAACACACTTTGTCTAACCTCTCTTAGTATTTTGTTTTCATCAGTGAATCTCACATTTATGAGGTCAGCAAAGAATTTGCACTTGCATTCTGATAAAGACGTAGAAATACAACGGTACTTTCTGTATATTTCTCCTATATACAGTATATGCATGCCTTTTCTAAGCTCTGTTTTCCACACTTTACAGATAATTTGGACCTTCGTAATCTTACACGCTTCAATTTTTTGCTAGCGTGTCCGATTTTTTTTTTCGCACTGCCATGGGACTCGTGCATATTATTGATCAGTAGCCCATAATTTTTCTGCTTTGTTTGATGAGACAGCTATACAACAAAGTAAAACAGACTAGAAAAATTTCTGCAGTGACAGCAGCAAACATTCTGTTCTCAAAATGGCATTACATTTCGTTAGACATTGCACATTCGATTCAAAAAATACTTAAGAGCCGAGTTGTCCAAAACTTCCCTCTCTGTTCTCCCGCATCGTATCCTAGCTACGCATCTGGCCCTATTACGAATGTCTTACGCCGAAAGAGAAGTGAATATAATATGTTCTGAAATGAATGAAAAGCGGTAGAGAGGACACAGGTGAAATGATCTTCACGTCTGCTTCGAAACTGACTGAAAAATTTTTCAAAAAGCTGAAAAGATGAAAGTTATGGTTGAACTTCCGTCCAACGAAAATCAGAGCTTTTTGGAAGTTGAATTTTCCCCTATCTAATATTGAAAAGCATAACGGGTAGACACATAGACGGAAGGACGGACGGAGTTTCAAGCAGAATTATATTATAATTATCGAATGTGTATTCCAGAAACTACATATGTTTACCATCGTCATTTAGGGCTGAAATTTCATTGTATCATCTTGTTATTAGCATCCGCTAACGAAGTGAGAGAGGTGATAATGTTTTGAAAACGTTGTTTTCACTGAGGATTTAAGTATATGTATATATACATATTTGCAGAGCCTGGCACGATGGCCATCGCCAATTATACGATAGAGATGGTGTGTTGACCATCACTATCGGAAAAACTGTGATGTTACGATGAAACATCGCAAAAATCCATCGGCGATAGAGATGGTCCGATGGAAATCGTATCAAACAATTGGCGATGGCCATGTTCTCCATCGGCAATGGTGTTATGAGAAAGAAATGGTCCGATGAAATGACTGAACATGCCATCGGCGATGGCATACGATGGGCTTCGTCATCGGTTGCATTTCCGATGCCGATGAAATACGGCTAAAACTACAGAATAGCAGCCTTACGAATTTGAAACATTCATTTTTTAGTAACACAAAAACAAAGAAGGGGGTTACAAAGTTTATTTTAATACATTTCCCAGATCTAACAATGTCAATTAATAACCTGGGCTTTACATTTCACACCTTTTATCAGCTGTTACTGGTTTGAAAATCGCGCACAGGCCGAGGTTATAAAAGATACTGCTCTTATTCGATGTTTGTGGTCGGAGAGGTTTGCATTTTTAAAATATGTTAATGCGATGGTCCATCACCGATTTTGACGCCCTACGATGGCCATCGCCGAAGGTTATTTCATCGAAGGTCATCGCCGATGAAAATTGACGATTTTTGGTTCCGATGCAGATGGAGCGATGGTATTGCCATCGTCATCGTAAGAACGATGGCGATGGCCAACGTTCCATCGCAACAAAATCGGAGATGCCGACCTCTACATATTTGTAAATTATATATATTTTTCTGTTCCCCCAAAACCGGTAGAATTCTACCGTAGAATTCAACTTTTTAAATTGCTGAATAATCTTTATAATTTTTTGTATGGAGTTTGGTGGGTTGACGTAGATGTGACCCATGCCAAAAACTAGGTCTAACTGGCCATCGAAAATGACGGCGTTGAATTTACCTCCACCGCGGTAGATCGGATTACGGCACGAGGTGTTCTATTTTTTCTATGTTATTATTAAGAGATCTGAACGGGGCGTTCTGCCCTAACCTTGTTGGACACAGCATCCATATGAGAGACTAGGAGTTGCTGGCCATCAAAAATGATTGTTGAAATTGCCTCCACCGCGGGTAACGGTCTTACACCCCGAAGCGTTCTACTGTAGTTTAGAAGATGAATATTTTTCGATCTAAATCCTTAAGAGCGTGATTGGGAGAAGGGCCAAGCAATGGAGCAAGCTAGCTAGCAACCAACCAACCATCTAACCAACCAACAACTGCAATTATCATCGATTACGCATGTTCTATACTAGAATAGACCAGATTACGCTTCCTTACCCACAGAACGTCCGAACGTGTTTATATCGTCGGTCGTTTTAGCCTTCTATAATTACAGTTAACCGTGGTGCAGTCTATGACTCTAGTTATCAAAACAAAATTATAGTGATGCTAGCAGGACAAATCTTGTAGTTTATGCCTGCCTAATAACACTACCTACAGGGCCACTAAATAAAAAAAAAAAAACTAGAGTGAATAATTTTCACGCCATCTCGGTGAACAGCTGATTTTGCAATGATACAGATTGATGATGTTAACAATACTTTTCCGTTCAAAATTGGCACAAGTTACATGATTCTGAGACTCATAATTTGCATCGCGGTGGATCACTAAGGGTTAACTTACCCAAAGCTGCGCCTTCGGGATGCATGTATTTCTTTCGCACCCATTTTTCACCCTCCCCTTTTCATACTCCTACTGATGAGGTTTTACGTCCTACTTCTTGCTTGACGTGCTGTTCCAATTAAGGCCTCCTAGACAGAGTATGTATTAGAGGGCCTTGACTGTTCCCATAAGAATTGATCTCGAGTCACACCGTTGCGAATGACATATGTAGGTATACCACATACAGTAGTTTAAGCATCCCTAAATCAATAACAAGTTGTTCTACAGAAAAAGAAAGATAGGATATATTGTATGCAAAGATAAAAAAGTGGAACCTCTGCACGAGGGTGTTCTAACACAGGATCAACGAGCATCAGCACAGTAATTTGGGAAAGAAGAGGAAAAACAGAAGAAAGTGAGATCAGTATATGTATGAAATCTGAAGGAAGCAGTGTGGGCACGAAAGACGGACGTCCCAAAGGCCTAGCTAAAGGTTAAGATTAACTTACAAAATCCCCCTGGGAGCGCTGCTCCCCATAACATAGGATGGGTAAACATAACTAGATGCAAGTAAAAAGTTTATGGACACACTCTATGTCCCATCGTTTTCTTCTTTGAAGCGCTAAGTGTTTGTCCAAGGAAGCTTAACCTATTTCTTAATTCAATCACTCCAAATTTCAATGAAGAAAAATTAATACAAGCGCGGAGAAGTAAAATTGCTGCCCATATTCCAGCCTAGGCAATGTTACATTTTTGCCCCTCACGGTTTTCTGATCACACGAAAGCCCATTTTTGTTTTTATTAGAAAACTTAGCGAAGCGTCCCGACCCAATTTGCCATGTAAAAATGGCCTAACTTTAGGAAATATTTGCAATGCCAAAATGGCCCAACTTTTCCGAAATATCGTGTGAGAAAGAGCCAGAGTTTCTGATGGTTGACTCGGAGAGAAAAACTGGGATATTTTAGAAAATAATTTTGGGTATCCCGTGGTCTTAATTTCGTGTTGGAAGAGTACTGCTGTGGGGCAGTTTATGCATTAAAGAGCGACTGAGTTGATGTTGAACATGAAGCAGACAGGAGAAAATTAAAATTTAAAAATGAATACCAGACCCTGAGGATTCTCTCTAAATGCAAATGAATGTCAAGATGCCAGAAATTAAGTCATGCAAAGCGACTGTAGTACTCTGTTGGTGCAAAGTGACGAAATTAGTTGGTGAGAAGTGACGGCAGTAGATTGTGTGAAATGACGGAAATAGTTGGCGCAGAGTGACTCAAGTAGTTGATGTTGTGTTAAGTAATGGAAGGAAGTACCGTAGTTTGCGTTAAATGACAGAAGTGGTTGGTGTTGAGTGAAGGATATAGCACTTGGAACCAGCTTGGTTTAAAGTGCAAAGTGACGAACGTACTTTGCTTGACGCCATGTGACGAACTGACAATTAATCGACTCCGTATACAACTGATCAGGGAAATATGTATAGATATTCACATGGAATGAAAATTTTTCACTAATGCTGTCACTTCTATTGTAGAAAAACTGGAAATGATATAATGATGAACTGGTTCTCGTCGACATGTTTTGCAGCTCATTACATATTAAAGATTGTAATTTACAGGTTAGATAATGGCCCGTGTATTCAATATGGCTGTCTTACCGACACCTTACTTTAAAGAATCTGTTTTGCTGCATGATGGTAAACAATGGGAGTTAGTTATGTTGAGTAATTTTAATTTAAGCCTCAGTTTCCATTACAAAAACGGTCTTACAGAGGAGAGGAAGAAGGAAGGGACACTTAGTGTGCCGATAAAAACTTGGAACCCAAGCACGACGGTCTACACCATAGGATACGAAGGTGCTTTTCAAATATACTTGTGACAAGAGCACCAATGGGAGGGCTTGTCTTGCGCCTCAATGTACTTCACTAAATGTCACAGAAGTGCAATATCTGATTTGATTATCCTCCGCCAGGAAAGCGAATATATTTGGTATAGCTAACCTCTAAAACATGAGGCACGTCTTGTCTAGATACGATAAGCGATAAGGGGCTGAGTGGCCCCATCAGAAGCCTTCCAAGGCAAGGATTTTTGATTTTACACTTATCTAGTAAGGCTCCAGAAAAATAATTCCTGTGGTTTCGAGGACATTGGCATAAACGTCAGAGACGAAAAAAAAAAACCCCGCAAATTTAGCCTTTTCATGCACAAGAATAAATACATTTGGTGCTGAGAATGAAGAGGAGGATCAAAACAAAATATTACTAATGAAAGGAAGCGAATTAACACAAAAAAATGATGTCCCGAAGGCATAGCCAAGGGTAAGGTAACCAATGAGGTCCCTTGGGGTCCGCGTATGGTGGACGTACTTAAATAACCTGGCACTGCAACCCAATATGTACGTGCCCTGGACAGGTACCAAGGGCAAGTCATAACCCTAATACACATGGCGCACGTAATATACATAGATTAGATTAAACTGCAACTCGTATGTATTAAGTAAATAGTTATAAGGAAAAGCGGTTTCAATAATATCATGCTGAGACGATCGTGTTCTCCTACATAAGGTAGACAACCAAACGGTAAGCTAGAGCCCGTACGTACAGCCTCAAGCTAGAGTTCTCCTACTTATCAGAATGACATGACAGTAAGTATTCCTTAAATTGTAAGTGCCCGTAACTATAAAATTATCCCCAGAAATATAACCGAAACGCGAGAACATTTTTAGGCGAACCATCAAAGGCTTTTTGCCATGCAAACATCGGAGGGCAATTAAATGCTCGGAGATTTTTAGGAAGATGGCTTTTAACGACGTCGTCGATTATCTCTTCTCGGGGAGTCCTGGACCTGCCATTAGGCTTCTTCGATGGAACACGAGATGCAAAAGTGGCAGGCTACTTAGGGAGCCAAACGACGGAGATATGGAGGATGTTGCGGAGCACGACAGGAAGAATGCGTTGTCGTATGGTTACCTAAATGGAAGAAAGGCGGTGGTATGAAGGTTGTTGACGAGCACGACAGGAAGAATGCGTTGTCGTATGGTTACCTAAATGGAAGAAAGGCGGTGGTATGAAGGTTGTTGACGAGCACGACAGGAAGAATGCCCTGTCGTATGGTTACCTAAATGGAAGAAAGGCGATAGTATGAAGGATGTTGACGAGCACGACGGGAAGAATGCGTTTTCCTGTGGTTACCTTTATGGAAGAAAGGCGGCGGTATGAAGGTTGTTGCCGAGCACGACAGGAAGAATGCGTTGTCGTACGGTCACCTAAATGGAAGAAAGGCGGCGGTATGAAGGTTGTTGCGGAGCACGACAGGAAGAATGAGTTGTCGTACGGTCACCTAAATGGAAGAAAGGCGGTGGTACCTATGAAGGTTGTTGCCGAGCACGACAGGAAGAATGTTTTGTGGTATGGTTACCTAAATGCAAAAAAAAAGGCGATAGTCCAGAGGATGTTGAAGAATACGACAGGAAGAATACGTTGTTATGCGACCTGCAAAAGTTAAACAGTGGGTGGTGTCGATGATGATGCAGTGGATCGATGAGAGTAAGACATTCTTGCAAAGCTATTTTTATTGCTTAGTACAGGTGAAAGGCGAGTCAATAACAGGTCGTTCATATCCTCAGAAATTACATCCAAATAACTTTTCACCAATTTGGCTATACGCTAATTTACGCTTCTCAAAATACTGGAGTTTCAGGAGCAAAAAAAAAAAAAAAAAAGGCGTGTTGAATGTTTAGCGATAATGGGATGACGGAGGATGACCCCGGGAATATGATACTAACAATAAAACACGTATACACGTACTGGCGTACAGAGTACAGTCCGGAATAGAAAACTTTGATGAAGCAAAACGGGCGGGGAAAGATGGTTGTACCCAAGGCCTCAGTCCACTTACTTGAGGTAACCTATCGGGTTGTCCCAGACGTGAGTATTGTCAAGATACGACAGACAAGCCTACACTACACCGTGCCTGCTTAATGCGTCAATATAGCGATGGTAAATGGCATTTTTACTCAGTACAGAAACAAGAAAGCAGTTATAGGGTAACGTCTTTCACTCATTCAAGTTAGGTTTCCCAAGCTTAACTTAGCAAGTGAAATCGTGACATCTTATGGCAACACTGTTGAGTTTGTTTACATTTTGCTGTGTCTCATGGTTGACAACTCTTTGCATTTTTTTTTTCTTTTTGAGGTGATACGACAATAATAGCTTCTTGCATATTCTGCCGAAATGGGACGTGGAAAAGCTGTAACTAAGGAAGAGAAAGAAATTATCATCAAAGAAACTGCTAAAGGCACCTCTCCTGATGTTATTGCCCAAAAATTAGGACGCCATATTGACGCAGTAACAAGATTCTTGAAGAACCCTTCACCAGGGAGAAAACGATCAGATGCTGGGCATTCAAGGACAGTTACTGATAGAGACATGAGAAATGGGGTTCGTCAGCTACGTAAAAGACCTAGGCAAAGAAGTAAATCAATTTTTACGGCTGCTGGGCTTGCTGAAGTGCCTAGAGCCACAAGAAATGATATCATCGCTCCATTGCTTCTGTCAAATCCCCTCTGAAATTGCCTCCTCTGACCCCGAATCATAAAGTTTTGAGGATGGAATGGGCAGAGAAATACACGAAGATCAACATGAATCATGTTCTTTTCACGGACGAACCCCGGGCAACCTTTGATAGACCTGATGGGTGGAGTAAGGGTTGGGTGCTACATTGAGGTGAGTGTCATCAACACGTAACACGTTAACAACAGGGAGGTGGTGTTATGATACGGGTTCGTATCATAGGGGATTGACTTGTAGGTCCGGTTAGAGTACCTGCTGGCGTGACAAAAATTACATCTGCATCATATTGTCACATGATGAAGGACGCCTTGGTCCCTTGGATGGATGACATACCCCTTTCGTTGCTTCGAAACTGGATTTTCGTGCTTGATAATGCGCCTTCTCACTGTATCCGTACTACCACAACATTTCTGGACTCTTTGAGGATCCATGGAGAGAAACTGATGGTTTGGCCACTGTGCTCACCTGATCTAAACCCGATTGAAAACTTCTGGGCCCTTCTGAAAAGGGAAACTTACTCAGATGGAAGACACACTGAGAGAAATTTCGAAGTCCTCCCGACTCAGTTTGTGAGTCCAAGCGATATTTGGGTCTCACAGGCCCATTAATTATTGAGTTTCCCACTGAAGGCGCTGCCAAATGACCTTCAAACGCGTGCAGAGCAGCAAGTTAGATATAATTCGAGTCAGTGAGACTCAGTGCATGAGTCCAAAGCACTTTGGCGCGAGATTTTCTGTGGCGTCAGCTGTTCGCTTTCCCATATATATTTTTTTTAAACTGGGTCTCGTTGACTCAGTGCTGCAGCTCCATTTTAAGAGGCCGACCAGAAAGCGTAAAAGATGAATTTTTTGACTGTTGTAAATATGACGCAAAATCACGCAAGCGTGCAGCACATGCATAAAGACTTGCCAATTCTTTTTTTCATAGCCCGTACAAATAAGCAAATAACTTTTTAATTCAATTTTAAGTTATATTTCGGTGAAGTATGATGTTGCTTTTGCCGACTCGCCGAGCAGTATCTCCTGCCGTTCCGCGGCTCGTCAGATTTTGAAAAGTGGTCACGTGTGTCGGATGGTAACGGTGTTTGAAAGAAGGATTTTTTGATGAACTTTTATAGGCAAGCGTATTTTTGGAACAAGCAAGAGTGATCGTGCTCTGTATATATCGAGTGTGTGCAATGAACTTCACAGAGTGACTTCTTTATCGCTCGAATAGCAGCAATCTACATGTAACCACTCTTCATCTGGTCTTGCTGCAATTGCATCCGCTACATCGTACGTCTGTCCGTTTCAAAAAGCTTCCTTGTACGTTAGGGTGATGAGAAACGTACATTCTGAAGACGAAACAAAACTACTCTTCTCGGTAAACTGCAACGCTAACTTACGGCAGTCTGACTGTTAAATATTGATGGGCGTAATGCCGAGTGCATGTAGTTCATTAAAATGAAAGATGCTGAAGAACTCAGCGAAAGCACGGCTTGTGAACTCCCCGACGCAATTGTCATACGATATTAAACTTCTGGATGTTTTAGTTCTGTTCACACTTTTTTTTGCCATGTTGGCCTAGAAATATATATATAAAAGAGTTATTGCTCAAGATATATTGTTGTTTCATTTGTTATTTACTAATATTAGCTGAAACATAACTTAGGCGTTTTTGCTCAAGAAACTGATCCTTATCTTGTAGCTTACTAATATTAACTCAAACATAACTTATGTAAGGGTTTAATAAAGCTGAAATAATAGTGGAGTATCTCTTTTCCATACCATTCTGCTATGGGTTTCCTTGCAGCTGTCAGGCGCAGCTGTGCGACCTGCAGGAGCAGTGGCAGGCATGCCCTGCAAATCAACGGTCGTCCACAGACTCAGTTTGTGAGTACAGCGCTGTTGAGTCTCATAGACCCACTTTGTGGGTCAGAGCGGGAACCAGCGCGAGACTCAAACTGTGTCAGCTAACCTTGCATACCCTAGGTTTCCAGACTCACTTCATGAGTCCAGCTGTTTTGAGTCAACTAGCCTCACAAAAAGTGGGTCAATATAGGGAGGGACAAGTGCTGTACTCATAAACTGAGTCTGTGAGACCGAAATATTTGTTTCAGTGCAGTACAACTCAAAATCTGTCCTGTGGGATGCTGTTGCTACAGCAGCAGCAGTAGCAGCAAGGGCAGTTCGACCTTCTGCAATAAAGAAACTACCTGGTTGCATGTATTCCAGGATTATTGAAGTTATTAAACGTCATGGGGGTCATGTTGGCAAATAAGACTTTTTTCAGTATTTGTTAACTTTTTATTAATGATTTCTTGTTTAATACTTATTGTTCTCATTTTTGTTGTTCATTTTTGCTCCTTTGGTGATCTAAAACTGTGAATATATATATTTTTTTAAATCAAAAAGCTATTACCGGTCCTCAATGAAGCTAGTAAAATTGACAAAAAACCTAATTTATTAGAATCAGCACGATTAGACGTTTGAAAATTTACAGACACTATAAGCATCATAAGTTTAAATTTCTGTGAAACTTTCATTGGAATTTAAAGCCAAATAGTCGAGATGTGGTCCGTTCTGCGATAAAGCTATTATTTCCGTTCTAAGTGTAGTACGGATTCTAACATCTGTTTGTACTGTATTTGGAGTGAATAAGAAGTAAGACAGTTACGTACAGTTAAGTCGTTTAAATAGGCACAGCAACGCATTCAAATGATATGAAGTGCGAATGTACTTCTTATGACTAACATGCGTTATTTGGCCTTTAGATTTCACGAGTGGAGAATTGACAGACCCATCACCATGAAATTGAAAAACTTCAGCGAGGTCAAAAGATATTGGAGTAAAAAGTTTATCATTGGAAACACACAATGGATGCGCCCATCCATTTCTTCATGTCCAGAACATTGGTAGTCAGTCGCTCGGCAGAAATTGTCGAGACTGACAAGGAATTCTTTGGACAGGAAGTAATTACGAGACTGATTATCTATAATACCAGTCAATACATCAATCATCTGCCCTGCTAGATATGATTGATTAATGGCATTACCCAAGCTTTTGGGCCCAACGTAGGAAGAGCGTCTAACCTTGGGAATAAGAGAAGATAATATCCTTGCTCTGACAGGTGCCCGTAGAGGATAAATTGAGGGGGAATAAACGTCGGGTCGCTTCCTAATAAACAACAGAACCAATTCGTCGCTAAGGCTTCCAAATATAAATAGAACAGACATAGACGGTAAAAAATTTAGTCATTCCTTATTGATTGTACTGTCATTAATTTGCGTATTGAGGATGCACTGCATCTGCTACTTTTAATGATCACAAAATGGTAGGCGCGCGTAGTAGCACCGCATGTTTCCCTTCAGTTCGGCGATCGGCGAAGTAATTCCCGTTTTGACAGGCAGTCNAAATTTTGTCATTTCGTAGTGATTGTACTGTCATTAATTTGCGTATTGAGGATGCACTGCATCTGCTACTTTTAATGATCACAAAATGGTAGGCGCGCGTAGTAGCACCGCATGTTTCCCTTCAGTTCGGCGATCGGCGAAGTACTTCCCGTTTTGACAGGCAGTCAAGCGTCACCCAAAACATAAAGTGAATCAGTGACATCTAATGATAGTACTTTGGTAATTCAGCCTAATAATTCTTCTCATCAACAAGAAACTGCATCAGAAAAATTGGCTAAAAATATTTACAAATAAACATCCGTTTTCTTCGCTCCTACTCTGGGGTTTTATTGTACCCCGAAGAAACACATGCCCTTTGCTTCGTTGATCATCTGCCCGATATTCTCACAGCGAAACCATATGAATTAGAATTCTGATGAGACAAATGAAAAATTAAGATCCATGAGAGTGTTGAAAGACATTCCCGAGGTTATGACTTAGTTTCAAAATGAAGCAAGAAGTGCATACAGTTTTTCATTTTTCTTTCTGACTTGATCCAGTGCTTGCAACCTGGGTGGCAATTAGCGGTCAAGAAGAGCCAGTAGCGAATTATCTCCACGGTGCGCGTAACCGCTGACCGCTGGTCTATCAGGTCTGCTAATTTTTTTTTTCGCAATCGAAGAAAATTGATCATCGATTTAATTCAATAGTTTTTCGCTTGAGGGAGAAACCTTTACGGGTAACTTACGCTTCCTTGGCGAACATGTTCAATAAGCTATAGGTTATGCACTAATATTAAGAGTACAGCTACTAATACTAATAGGCTGAAGTTACGTACTCTATGGGAAAATCATAAATATTTATCCGATGTGTAAGAGTGTCAAGTGAACGGCATCGTACGATGGAAAAATGTGTTAACATTTCCCATTGGGATTAAAATAGTATTAAGAGCTGAAAACCTTCACTATATGAGGAGAGAAACTTGAATATAGGTATCAAGCTACCTAGTGGATGTCAGTAGACCGTGTACTACAGGGTATAGTAGCAGAAGCATTACTAGCGCAGCAATACGCAGTCGCATTGCTCGTGCGTATTAAAAAAATAATAATAACAGAATAATATAACTAAGCATGTTGCATGTCGCGGCAGATCGAGAGACCAATATTCTGATAACCACTCAACATGGGCGCAATAATCGGAGAAAGACCAAGAAGGGCAAAGGTAAAGTGAAAGAAGCACACTAGGCACGGAGAGAAAAGGTATCGAAGGCCAATTTAGACTTGCAAGCTTGCCATTACAAGCTTGGCTGATGACTTATTGCTACCAAGTGCACACAATCTTGGGAGGAGCGTAACTACTCGTACTAAGATAAGAAAAGCAAATTATTTGGAACAGTTGGTAGCAATTTCATGTAAATTCCGTCCTTGTTGGACGATTGGTAATGATATGGAGAAATCCGAAACGTTCACGCGGGGCTCCTTACTTGGCGTACTCCATACCACAAAATATATAAATAAATTCAGGTGTGGTATCAGCCGTGACAACGAACCAACTTCTTCCAAACCATCGGTGTCACTATACTGTTGGAAAGTTAATGACAGGCCACCAACGTGTAAGGCAATAGTTCACAAAATTTTCTGTGCTGGCACTCCTGGAAAACTTTGCGCAACAACTTTATTTAACATACTTTTACAAGATTACATAACCAAAGATTTCGCACACTCTATAAGGTCGTTTGCAGTCGTATAGATGGTGGATCCCTTGTGTCGGTTCTTGGGTCACCATTGGTACCAAGACTGCGCTCTTCCGCGGTTGCCTTTCAGCGTTCTTCTGCCGTGAGCTCAGTTACAACTGGCAAAACAATAGCAGACTTCATATTCTATCTTTGGTAGATACAAAAACTCGACGCATTCGCAAGCTGCGGCACAAGGTGAAGCAAGCCTCAAGTTAGTCATGATTTGTTATCTAGCAATAAAAGCAGTATGCAACAGATTATTATTATTAAATTACACTAAACTGGTGACGTGGGAACGGAGGAACTCCATGAGGTTGACAATTCCCACGAGACCAGCCCAGCGAGCGAAGAAAAGAGGAAGAAAAAAGAGAAGATCCGAGATCACAGAATAGCTCAGTGTACAGAACGTCTAAAGCTGCCAATACGTGCACCAGTAACGACAAAGCCATCAAGACCATTCCAGACATCCACAAATGATGGAAAAAACGAACAAGAATACTGGCTCGTATGGCATCGTACCGGTTCCAAGACAAACTCATGAAGAGCACCAGTACGCCGAGCATACAAATGGCTCCGGAAGAAACTCAGGCAGTGGATGACTAGGGCAATTATATATCTTATATAGAAAGCAGACCCCACCAACTCTGCGACGATGCGCCAGATAACAAGGCACAACACTATCTAGCATGAACGCACATCGACGAACCACTCTGTCAAGCAAACACAAATGACAATCGGTAGCAGAACCCTAGACTACGGAGCAGTATTCCAGAAGAGGGAGGACATAGCAATTAAAGCAGCGACGTGTCAACTCTACCGAGCCAAAAACCCTCCAAGCACGTCTCATAAGACCAAATTTTTACGATGCTCGTGAGGCAACCGAACGAATGTGGGGCTCAAACGTCAACTTTGGATCAAAATTGACATCCAAGGTTACTAAGTCATTAACCGTAGAAAGTGACACACCATCAAATATGAGTTCGGAGAAAGGAGGTCTCACTGTACGTGACCTAAATACGAGCATGGTCTTAGTCTTGCCCGCATTAAGCTTCATCCCCCACCGAAATGACCAAGTGTCAATCACTTCCAAATCACACTGAATGGACTCCGACACCTCCAACCTATCACTAGGCTTATTGCAAATAGCCAGAAAGTAACATCATCAGCGTAACCAACGAGTAAATTATTAACAAGATCAAACAGGTCCGCTGTATATACGATGAACAGCAAAGGGCCCAGAACTCTACCCTGTGGGACACCAGAAACCACGTCCAAAAATTCACTCCTCTTCCCATCAACAACTACACATTGACGTCTGCCAGATAAAAACTGACTAATTACCGCGAATACTAGACCACCAATACTCATCAATATTAGCTTATGGAGCAACCCAAGGTGATTCACGCGATTAAAAGCAGCGCTGAAGTCAAGCTGTACCAACCTTGCCTCATCAAGAGCCAGCTGCAACACATGAGAAATGTGAAGCAGAGCATCACAAGTTCCCAAGCCCTTACGAAAACCATACTGTGTTGGGGGAAGGACACCCTGCTTCTCAAGAAAGCGACCCAACCTCGACGCAACCAACCTCTCAAAAACACAAGAGTGACAAGGCGAATGGTGGGTGCTGTAACTTTTGGTAAAAATAAGAACCGACGTAGGTTTGGACCTCCCAGCGGGCAATCCACCTCGGTGGACTGGTTGCAGCATTGAGAATAATATATTGAGCTGCTGGACTGCCTTCCCGCACTATTTCAAGAGACTATTCCAGGAGAGTGGGTAATTGTAGCAGCGATACCTCCACCTCTCCACAGGACAGCTGCCATGCCGTTACTGAACCGAAGCCCAAAATTGCTAAGCTGCTAGTGGGATTTTGAGAAAATGCAAGATCTTAAGGAAAATTTCAGTTTTGGCAGCCATGGGAGAGGAAAGACAGATACAGAGAAACGTTGAAAATTCTACTTTCCAGCTCATTCTCCGCGAACTTTAACACAACCTTGCTCACTGCAGCTGAAAGGCTATACGCTAAGAGCAATCTTGAATACTATTAATCTCTGCTACACGTTTGCTTGCAAACTCCAATGAAGAGAGTTCTTTTTACTTAGCATATTGGTACCTACAGAAAACTCTGTAGTTAATTCACTAAAATAACTCAAACATAAATAATTAAATAGCCGAGCCTAATATATTTATTTTGTACTATATTTAGGACAAAGAATGGTCTGGTACGGTTCTCACAAACAAATGTGTTTGGTTGAGGAAATTAGGCTACATAAATTAGAAATTATTCTGAGGGTAGATGCTTCTGGTTACCTCCGCCAAGGAGGTTATGTTTTCGTCGTGTTTGTTTGTCTCTCTTTCTCTCTCTCTCTGTCTATTTGTCTGTCTGTCACCAAGATAACTCAAAAAGTAATGAGCCAATTTAGACGAAATTTACAGGGATTACTAGGTATGTTAGGAGGAACGAATGATTAACTTTTGGTGAAGTTATGTACATCCGTTTGTTTGTTTGTCTGCCTCATTTTACTCAATGCCATAACCCAAAAAGTTATAGATGGATTTTGATGAAATTAGCATGAGTTGTTAGGTATATAACAAAAAGTATATGACCATATTTTGGTAATGATCCGTTTGTTCGTTTATTCATTTGTCACTGTTTTTATTTTTGTTGTCACAATAACTCAAACATGATGAATGGATCTTTATAAAATTTATAGGGGTTGTTAGTAATGTTAAAAGACATGAATGATCGAATTTTGGTGCAGATCGGTTTGTTCGTTTGTATGTTTCACTCATGTTTGTCATAACGTTTGTTAGCAGTATAACTGAAAAAGTTATGAACGGATATTCAAAAAAATTGTACAAGCTCTTATTACTATCAAAAGGCACAAATGGTTAGATTTTGGAGTTTATACAAAGAAAATTATGGTTTCAGAGCCAACTTGAATTTATTGCTACCGTTGCCTCGTTTGGCGGAGATTTGCGCTCTGAGACTGCTCCAGTTACATTTGAGTTCGGGACGGTAACACACGGGAACAGTAATAAATTATTTTTTAGTTAATAAATACGGCAACAGCTGAACTGGGACGGATGCCATATAAACTGAAGCTGCGGAGAAGAGCAAGCGTAAGCTTAGCGGTAGTTCATGGGAAACGAAAGGTGGGCTACAAAGATGCTCCGTATATATTGTCACTATCGGACTTCAATACCCAACACAAGCTTTACATTTCCACACAGAAAAACAATAGCTTATTATCCAAATGCTAAATAGAATTACGGTCATTATTAGGTGCATGATGTGAGCTGCAACTCCAGGTAAAACAAAACATGCGATCACTGGAGCCCGTGGGTGCCGAGATAACGCTCTTGAGAGGCTATACCTCCGACTGCACTTCAGCTAAAAACGAGCGTTTGGAGAAACGAGTCTCCTAAAGTGAGCAAATAAGGCGAAGGCGTGATCCCTCTGACGGCACGCGGATGGATGATGGCATTAGAGAAGGNGAGATAACGCTCATGAGAGGCTATACCTCCGACTGCACTTCAGCTAAAAACGAGCGTTTGGAGAAACGAGTCTCCTAAAGTGAGCAAATAAGGCGAAGGCGTGATCCCTCTGACGGCACGCGGATGGATGATGGCATTAGAGGAGGATGGCAGAGAGACGAGCGTCAGGTAAATGACGCCACAGAACAAATGAAAGGCTTCAGTGGAACGGTACAATAAGCGGATTAAACAAATGAATGAATGATGGCAATACTGGAGAATGGCAGAGAGACGAGCGTCAGGTAAATGATGCCACAGAACAAATGGAAGGTTTCAGTGGAATGGAACAATAAGTGGATTATACAAATGAATGATGGCAATACTGGAGAATGGCAGAGAGACGAGCGTCAGGCAAATGATGCCACAGAACAAATGGAAGGCTTCCGTGGAACGGTACAATAAGCGGATTAAACAAATGAATGAATGATGGCAATACTGGAGAATGGCAGAGAGACGAGCGTCAGGCAAATGATGCCACAGAACAAATGGAAGGCTTCCGTGGAACGGGACAATAAGCGGTTTTAGAAATGAACTAGAGCAGTGTTGTCGAAATATTTTCGCCTACAGTACCCCTTATTACCTTCGCTTATTGTTACGTATCCCCTCCGCTCACCATGGCTGACCAAACTCAGTTTTATATAGGGTAATTATGCAAATGGACTATTGATTCTGAAAAGACTGCTGTACACGTGTGGTTGTTGGCACCTGCAATATGATCGAGTATTCAATAACTAGTGTGCCCGTGCTGTCATATAATTACAGTGAATAATTTCTGTTGATCCTTCTTCATTAACCATGCTTTCCTTCATACAATTGCCAACTTTAAAGATCATCCAGATGAGGGTTCACGGCATCCTAATTACCCTAATTACTGAGCATCAAGACTCTTTTTTCTGACATGAAAATAATTCATTACTTTTGCAGTCAGTTCAGCAACACTGAAAAGAATTGATTCGATTTAGTATCATAGATACCATGCATAGTGTGCCACTTTTGTCCGATAGTTTTTGGTTATTGAAAGCTGTTTCGTCGACAATTGCATCAAAGTTGGAAGAATAGCTGATGCAACAAAATCATCTGCGGGAAGAAACTACAAATCAAGATGCATGAGAGTGCCAATGGAAGCTTCAGATACCTTTCATGCTGAGATTTCAATTTCGGCAGTGCAAGAAATTAAGTGCATATAGACTTGAGGCCGCCCGATACTTTGCCATAGATCGATATATGGAGAAGGTAATACTCGCACGAATCAGACTAAACCTGCAATATCTTCATTTTTGAATTTCAACTGTCCCTAATTAAGATACGTTTGCCATCTTCTGCAACCCGGCGTATTTTCTACCTATCAGGTTTCAATGGTGCTTGAGAGGACGACCAGAGCCTCCAACCTGGGCTAATTTCTGCCTGTTTTGTTAAAGCTTGGCAGAAAATGGATAAACCGATAAACAAACAGATAAATACACATCGGTCTTTATTATATTGTAGATTATTTCTGAATATAGATATCTGCGGATCGTAGATTCGTTCGATGTCTACATACCGAGTGTACATAGGAATCTTCGTAGTATCTTCGCTGTGCTTACGATAGAGACCACTAGTAGAATTTTTTAATATACTTGGAGTAGATATGCGAGTGTAGTGCTGCAGTTATTACGGAGAGCGACCGTCAGGGAGCTAGTGGCTGGACGCAATAGGTCCAAAGCTATCTGAACGTAATACATAATGTGCGTGAGGCTTTTATGCCCTTCCATCATAAGGGGAGTGAACAGGAGTGTACGATGTATTACGGGAGTGTTGGTCAATGAATTAAAATTTAGTACACAAATAAAAATGACTTAATTAAAAAATGCTTAAAAATTACCTTGTTTCGGTTTCGTTTGTGTGTTACTTGTTTGCTCACCTACCTTCGTGAGCAATGTTGCGTACTCCCAGGGGTACGCGGACCCAGTTCGTACAACACTGAACTAGCGCACTTTGAGAGCGCATACCTGCGCCAAGCACGGCAACGGTAAAGATAATTCAATTTGGCTCTGAAGGTATTAGGTATTATAAGAAGATTTAAGCCTCCCTAAATAAGTAATAAGCTTTTCAAGAAAGGAAAAGGAAGGGACATAAGTATGTCGATGGAAAAACCGGGAACCCATGCACGAAGGAGTGTCCACACAGGATCAACGCGCATGGGAGCAGCAAGTCGGGAAAAAAGAGGAAGAACAGACAGCAGTAAGATCAGTAGGAATATGAAAATGGAAGGAAGCAAAGTGGGCACGAAAGACAGAAGTCCCGAAGGCCTAACTAATGGCTAAGGTAACATACACAAACCCCCTGGGGCGCTACTTCCCATAACATAGGATTGGCGAACTAACCTAACCCTATTGGCTCTGAAACTATAATTTTTTTCTGTGCATCAACACCAAAATTTAATCATTAGTATCTTTTAACAGTATTAATAGCTTCGGTAACTTTCTTGAAGATCCGTTCAGAATTATTTGAGTTAGCTGCTAACAAATATTTTGAGAAACATTAGTCAAACTCACAAACAGATCAATCGACCATTACTGAAATTTGATCATTTATGTCTTTAACATTACCAACAACTCCTGTAACTTTCATAAAGATCCATTCATAACTTTTACAGTTATTGTGCTAACAAGCATAAAATTAAAAACAGCGATAACCTAACGAACAAACTAACAAATCACAAAAATTTGGTCATTAGCACTTCGTGATATACCTAACAACTCGTGTAAATTTCTTAAATATCGGTTCATAACTTTTCGAGTTATGGCATCGGCAAAAATGAGGCAGACAAACAAACAACCAAACTGATGAACGGATAATCACCAAAAGTTAATCATCTGTTCCTCCCAACCTACCCCGTAATTTTCGTCAAAATCCATCCATAACTTTTTGAGTTATCTAGGTGACAGACAGAATAACAGAGAGACAAATCCGATGAAAACATAACCTCCTTGGCGTAACGGCATTACTGGAGCATGGCAGAGAGACGAGCTTCGGGTAAATGATACCACAGAACAAATGGAAGGCTTCAGTGGAACGGAACAATACCAAGACTATTTTTCCCCTTAGGAAACTGTTAACTTAAGAGCAAACTTCACCGCTTCCCGACCATCGAAACCGACATGAGCTGAGAGCTCTGTTAAACCAGCTCGCCCTCGTCTCCTCTGTGCCAAAAAGTAGCGATTTGAGAGCTGGTGTTATTGTGGCTGGTCGATACGCTGTCCCTGCGTGCCACCTACTGAGACGCTAATTAGGGACCACAGGCTGTTACCATATAGGTATTGGCCGCTCCATGCAAAGAGTAGAGGCCTTATATGTGTATCGGCTAGTTGCCTATAAACGTATACTTTTAAGTGAGTGCCAATACTGCACGGTAAACAAAAACATAACTTAATATAGCCATTGATGCATTGTTTCTTCATTCATGCTTTCAATCTTCTTGCATTCCTTCTTTCTTGCATTCTGTCTTTCTCGCGTTCTTTCTTGCAGTCATTCTTTCATTCTTTCTTGTATTTTTTCTTTCTCGTTTTTTTCTTGCATTCTTCCTTTCTCTTGTGTTCATTTTTATTGTATGCTTTTTCTTTTTTGTATTTGTCTCGTAGTCTTCTTTTCTTTCTCTCCTGTATTCATTTTTTTTCTTTGTATTAATTCTTTCTGTAATAAATTCACCCCTTCTTTCATTTTTCTTTCATGCTTGCGTTCTTTCTTTCATTTTTTCTATCTTGAATTTTTAATTTCATTGTTTCTTTCTTGCATTTTTCGCATACTTTCTTACATTCTTTATTTCTATCATTGTTTCTTTCCTTCCTGCATTCTTTCTGTCTTTCTTGCATGCCTTCTTGCGATCTTTCTTTTTCTCTTTCATTCCCTTCTTTTCTCGCACGCATTTTTTGCTTTTTTTGTAATTTTTCTTTCTTGCATTCTTGTTTTTTTCTTGCATTCTTCATTTCCTGTATTCTTTCTTTCTTGCATTCATTCTTTCTCTCTTACATTCTCGTGTTTTCCCTGAAAGAGTCAGCTCGCTACTTTCGATAGTAATCGATAATGTTGTCTGGAGATAGTTAATAATGGTGTCTAGAATAGGTAGACATGTCTTAAGGTTATATTTATAATTAATATACTAATAATATTATTAAACGTGTCTCGATACTTTTAATAAAAGTGTCGGGAGGTGACTTATAATGTTGTTTAAGGATAATTTATAACGGTGCCTGACGGTGAATAATAATGGTGCCGATAAATCATAATTAAAGATGGTTGGAGATAATTAGTAACCGTGTCGGGAGATACGATCAGTAGCTAAAAAGTTACCTTTTAATGCTGACAAATGTGTCTTAATTCCGTTTGGCAAATGTCCACTTGCCGAGAAGTGCGTTTTATAAGACGAATTACTGCACCCCTGAAAGCTGAGCGTTGTTATCGGTGCAGTTGACGTTCATCGATTTAATGCTCCGGCTCTATACGAGCTAATGCCGTTACGTTAAATCATGTAAATACCCGAGTTCAGTGCAACAGATGTCTGTGAACGAAACTAAATGGAAATTACCAATAGCTGGTGGAAACACACAAAGACACTGCGAAAAATACACATCCTCTCGGATGCTTCGCGGGCATTAGTAAAGTCTATGAGCACTGTTTCCACTGAAAACCAATATTTCTATAGCCATTTCTTTGTAAAAAACTAAAATACTTCTAGCCATGTAGCCTTCAAACCCATTTCTTGTGGCCATTTATAACTCAACGCCATGCATAGAGCCATTTATCCCTCTACACGAAAACTTTTGGACCCCAATCACTTTAGATCCTGTAGCTAGAATATTCCCTTCATACAATTTTGGCATCACAGTCATTAGCTAAAATAAGCATCGGCCGGCAATGAATCACAGCGGATCGGTCCAACTTCCCGTTGATTTTTTCGGGCGAGCGAGCGAGCCCCGGCGCTCGTGGTTCCTGTCGAATATTTCCAGCGGCACTCAAGCAATAAATAGCCAAGTTTTCCTAGGCCTAATACAGGCAGCTCTCCTGCGTTGTGATCGATCTGCCTAGAGCTAATATAATGTCGGCATAAGTCAGCGAAAGCTTTAAGGGTGGTCGCGTCCCAACCCGAAACTTTGGCAGGAGACTCCAAATATTTAGTACATGGGTTCAGCCAAAGGGCTTTTGCTTAGAATGGATGAAAGTTCCTATAGGTGTTAAAATGCTGCCGAACAAAAGTAATAACTTATTTTGCATAATGGCTCTCGATCTTACTAAAATGGCCGTTCTATGGTGGTGAAAATGAAGGCCCACATAGGTAGGCAGTGTATTTTATATAAAGGCTCTTTTGTTAACATGAGGGTTCTCTGGCGTTAAAAGTGCAGGACTCTATGTAGGGCGCAACTATGTTTTGTAATGACTCCCTTTTAGGCTGCTGGAAGTGCAGGCCTGCTTAACATAGCCTACATACTAGTTCAGCCAAAAGTTCGTTTATGATATCAAAATAAAGCATAAAAAAATTAAATTTATTTTTCGGCAACCTTGTGCTCTCGCGTGTAGATGTGTCAAGCTAACACTGGAAGATTCACAAAAAATAGGAAAAAGTATAAGTTAGCTATTCGTTCGTACTTGCAGCTTAAATCTATACAAACAAAAAACGAAGTTATTGATAAACCCAATATATTTACCCTATTTTTTTACTTAATTGTCTGAACAGTAAAGTTTTGACCAAGGCTGAAGGCCCATACGAATAACACTGGGCGGCCCGGCAGCAAACGCAACCCAAGCGAGTGAATGGTTACCCACACCATTAATGGTGACTGCGGATGACCAATTTGGCTTCAAAGGTCAGCATGCATGGAACGGAAATGACTGTATTTACACACGAAACAGATGACAAATCATTTCATTGACGGTGGGTGTCCCTGTACTTTTGCTTTCTAGACGCTGAAAGTGCATTTGACCTTGTTCACCACAACTCTCTCTTTAAGTGTATGATTGAGATGCAAATACCCCATTACATGGATAAAACTCTAACATACCCGTTCCACACTCGAAAGTGCTTTGCGAAATACGGAACAGCATTGTCATCAGCGTTTAGAATGACTAACGGTATAAGATAGGGAGGGCTACTCTCCCAGGTTCCCCTTACTATCTTCATTGACAATATGCACACCTAACTAAACGTAGCCGAATTAGGGTGCCATATTAATGGTAAAGCTGTAAATGCTCTTGCTAAGCAGATGATATGGTCCTTGCTTCTCCCTATTCCAGCGGGCTGAAAAAACTACTTTCAATTTGCGAGAACGAAGCTAGTGAACTTTGTTGAATATAGTATTGTGAAAACTGTCTGCATGTACACTAAACCTCGGAAACGAAAAAGAAACCCGCCCACTGATAAAATCACATATTTCAATGGCGTAGAACTCACATGTGTGACAGCATCTCTTACTTGGGCCACCAAATTACTTATGATTTTCGTGATAACCAGGATATAGAGAAAGCAACGCGGAAACTCCACGCGTTGGGCAGCACGCTTACGAGGAAGTTTGGTCACTGTTCTGAAGAGGTCAAGTGACACCTGTATCGTAGCTACTGCTATCATGTGTACATTAAATCGCTCTGGTTGAAATTTGAACAGAAGACTATTTTTTTTATTAGATTAGATAGGCGGCAGTAGACGAACCAAGAGGCCCATTCCCAAAGAGACACCGGGACTAACACCCCGGCCTCTTTGAGCTATTGTCATTAGGCCTATAATGACATGATAAATGCACAGAGGTGACGTACTGCAAGTGTGACATTTGCTCATACGTATACTGACTGCCAGAAATTCATAACTAGAAAATACACGCTCAGTCCTCAAATATGGGTAGAAAAATCAGCAAATATGCTGGCAAATGTGATACATAATGGCTCTGACTACTCAAGTTTCTGTATCTGATATGTATGGCCGATGGCAGCCAGAGCACACTCTTACCAGAGGCCAAACAATGAGCCGCGGTGCAGTGTAGCGTGTATTGTTACTTTCAACCACTTTCTGTATCTAATTTGACTCCAGTGATTAGCTATATTCCCTAAAATAATCTGAACCATCTTCTTGTTTGAAGTTGATAAAGTTGATTGATCGATATGGCATTACAGCAACAAATGAGTTGCTCCACAGAGTACGAATATACATACAATCGGGCCAGGAGGAACCCAAGGTGTGATTAGGCCGCTGTGAAGCGATAGATCGATTGCTTGCAGGGGATTAGATTAGATTAGATAGGCGGCAGTAGATGAACCAATAGGCCCATTCCCAAAGAGACACCGGAACATACGCCCCGGCACTCTATGAGCTATTGCCATTATGTTAGTGGGACCACAATTTTGCTCTCGCAAACTCATGAAGGCATAACATTCGTTACTTTAATGGAAGATCAAAGCTACCGGCATGAGACATAATTAAAAAAAAAAAAAAAAAAAAAAAACTGTACCGCAAGCAAGAATAAAAAGGAGCTTCACTGCGAAATTATTTCCATCATTTTCACGGCTGGATGCTCTAGTTGACATAATTGCAACCAAGTCGGCTACTGGTAATGCAATGAATTATAGAATAACTATAATAGTTATGGGGCGACTATCAATATTTGCATCCGCGGAACATCCGCACTTCTTTTGTACATCCGCATCTGCGGATGTCGAGATGAACATCCGCAATGGCATCCGCGGATGTCACAACTGTAAAAATCCGTTTAAAGATTTGCGTCCGCGTCAAAAAAAAAAAAAAAAAAAAAATGACATCCGACCAATCACTAAACTATAATAGATGAATAAAGTATTAGAAAACTGTACACTTCGTTACTCAAATNAGTTATGGGGCGACTATCAATATTTGCATCCGCGGAACATCCGCACTTCTTTTGAACATCCGCATCTGCGGATGTCGAGATGAACATCCGCAATGGCATCCGCGGATGTCACAACTGTAAAAATCCGTTTAAAGATTTGCGTCCGCGTCAAAAAAAAAAAAAAAAAAAAAAAATGACATCCGACCAATCACTAAACTATAATAGATGAATAAAGTATTAGAAAACTGTACACTTCGTTACTCAAATAAAAAACCTGTACGCCCTGGAACTTAAAGCTTCCATGTCTGACCTTCTTCTTGCTTTCCAGTCGTAATTTATAATGCATGCCATTGTATTACCTATATGCTCGTGTATAGGCACAAGAACACTAGCATAGAGTGACACATCTATTTTTAGCAATCCCTCGTTAGTGTCAAGTATCACTGCACTCCCAGCAGCGTAGGCGTAAACATGTTATGCGCCAATTATAGCGAGTTCTCGTTATAAATAGAATTTCCAATTAAATGAACATAGACGTAGCGCGTTGGTTGCATTATGTCAACTAGAGCATCCAGCCGTGCAAATGATGGAAATAATTTCGCAGTGAAGCTCCTTATTATTCTTGCTCGCGGTACAATTTTTTCTTTGCAAAAATTGTGTCTCATGCCGGTAGCTTTGATCTTCTATTAAAGTAACGAATGTTATGCCTTCATGAGTTTGCGAGAGCAAAATTTCCCTCCTGCGAGCAAAAACCTAAATATAAATTTTGAAATACGTGAAAGTCAAGTAGCACCAAGCAAATACAAATACAGTATAGTTCAATCAAAAGAATTCACCGGAAATGCTCAGTACTCTCTGTAACCTGGATGCCAGCAGTTAGTTGCACCATCAGGATTAAAATTTGGCTGCATTAAGAATAAAAAAAAATGTTTTAGCCTCTGTTCAACCTTAAGCTGCTACTGCTACAAAAAATTCAGTTAAAATATGCGAAATATATACAGCTTGTGCATGACAGGATTAAAAACTCTACCAAATACACAGCCTTTCATTTCCACTCTCAAAAGAAGAATCATATCAAATAGTACCAAGCAACTTTTCAAAGTGAAGTGGGCTTCAGAAAATGCAGTATTTCAACTTTCTAGCATATATTACAAAATCTAAACTATATTTCCCATCGTAATGCAGGGCTGAATTTTCATGGCATCTCATCTTGCTATTCGGTCAATGAATTTTCTATTTAAATCCTTAAAAGCGTGACAGAGAGAAGGACCAGTCAAAGGAGCAACCAAGCAACCGACAAACAACTGTGCATTATTATATAGTGAATGTCTCGTTGTATATGCCATTTTTCATCGCTGAATTTAAGCATTTCCCCTCGCATAACGTTGGCGTGTAAGCAGTTGTCCACTACTTCAACAATCAAAACAACGATAAACGCCATCGTGTGTTTGTATATTAATATTTGTGTATCTTTCGTGCGCCCTTTTTAACAAAAACAGATAGTCAACAAAGAGCCCACGCCGGAGATTTTTTCGATTCTGTCGCTTTCTGATGGAAAACTAATAGGCAATAATTAGACAAAGTTGCAGAAAATCACCAACGTAGGAAACTTTATCATTAAAAATGAATGCACTCCTTGTTGTGCCAACGATGAAATCGAAACAAAAAAGACATTTACAGCATCTCGTGGCACTTTCCCGGAGTTGAAACTTTATTTACTCTCATTTGAAGATATGCAAATTGAGCAGTTGATCAATAAAGCATAGGAGAAGTGATTTTTGAGGGTGCAGTAGACGCAACGATTGTTTTTTCCAACGAGCTCTCTACCTTTGACGAAACTACTTTTAGCATTAGCGTAGAATGTCGATTTCCCAACTCGTATCATACTGTATGCAGGATAAGCGACGGAAACTTAAATTCAGTGATGCTTGACTGCTTACTAATAAAAACATATTTTTGTATTCAATCTAAGGGAAGGAAAAAGTGTGCTGCTCAGCGAATTGAAACAGAGAGCACTCATCTTTTATGATAATTTGAGTTGGCAGTTGCACTGTATCCTTCAAAAGCAAATTAAATAACGAATGCATGATCATCGAAGAAGTGTCATAACAAATTCTTCACCGTCATTTTTAGCAACACGGGCACTCAAGTTCATGTAATAACAGTCATCACTATGGACTTGATTAATTAAGGTAATCGTCAGATGTAATAACAGTCATCACTGCCGACTTGATTAAGGTAACCGTAACAAATAATGGCAACGAGCTGCTCCCACAGGAACGTAGCAGTAAAAAGAATGTACAGAGCACAAAGCAGAGATGAAGGGAACGCCATGCAGGACTAGCAAAAGCAAACAAGATTAATGACAAAAGAATGCGACAGGAGGCGAGGGGAAACACAAATCCAGAGGGCATAAAGTGAGAATAATTGTAGCTAATAAGTGAGGGTAATTGGTGGGGAAATAGAATTTGTAAAACGATATGTGAGATGTTCTGTCGGGTACCAGGAGAATAGAAACGTCAAAGGAGAAAAAAACAAGCTTAGAATGAGTCAAACAAGGAAAGAAGCACGAGATAAAGGCGCATCAGGTCATTTGATACAAAGCTATAGAGGATACATTAGCAATCATTTATTAGGGGTGTTAGTTTAATTCCGAATAGGCACTATAGTGCAGGAAGAGTAGTAGTAGTAAATATTTTACTAGCGCATCAGGGACACAATGTCTATATCGCGCAGAACAGTTCCTGTGGTTTAACACAGGCTTCTGCGCTACTAGAGCGCAAAGTAAGTCTCGTTTCAAGTTATCAATCATTTTTGTCTCGGTTTTACTGCCGGTAGGTCTCAAATTCTAAGGGGTCAGTGCGTTACTAACAGGAAAAAAAGTGCAAGTTGTGCATCTCCAACCAACTGGCCCGGCTGCACGCTTTCGCTCAGCTACGCCGCGCAGGGGAAGGAAACGAAAAACAAGAAGGCAGAAGTCTAGCGGGAATAGGTCGGCCACCTCGATCAGCGGCCCACCTATTGAAACAGAAGGGGAAGTATTGAGAGCCTCCCTATACTTACAAAACTAACATCGTCAGCAGGAACTGCGGCAAGCTGCAACATCCTCTGGGGAGAAGGCACTCGAGACTCTTGGATGTGTGAGGCCCAAATATATTGTGGCAGGGAAAGGGCCCGGCAGAATATACCTCTGCGGGCTAGTGCAGGAAGAAAAGAGTAAGGTTATGCATGTCAAGAAAAAATAGAAATTATGATCCCCGTCTACATGGTAAAAGTAGTCGGGAATGAAGAGGAAGAGCAGAAAAAAAGCTGTTAGGCAAAGTTTTGCCAAAAGCTGCTTTAGGAATTTCGCGATTCCCCTCAACATAAAGAATCGACAAACTTATAACTTAACACTACGGTTAATGTTCATCCGATGGCCATAAAACCTCATTATAAAGTCAATTTTCTGTCTGTTTATATCAAGAGAGGAGGACTTAAACAGATCAACAACAACAACGTCGAGCTATACAGTATTCAACAATTGCATGTTGCATTACACAAAATTTCCCATTACAACCCTATTTTCGTTATATATACCTAGCTACAAGCTAAATAATACCTGTACAAAAAAAAAGAACTGAAAGAACTATTAGAGTCGTCGCACAACCCCATAACTCACAGCATAGCACAACTTCACGTGACAAGAGTATGATAGACATTGAGCCCTAATAAACAGACACTGCGGACATAGGCGAGACTGTATCCTAGACATCCTCGCTTTCGCTTCCCAACAACAGTCTGTGCTGAACAGTAACAGACACAATACAGATAAGAGTAAAAGCAACTTAATGCCCACAAACACATAAATTCTCCGTAACCTTGAAGATAATCACCTGTAATGCACCTCTACAGCAATAAGTAACTGTAAACTATTCGGTTGCCATTACTATTTTCTAAAATGCATCCCTGCTCCTCCACTGCTTAACTATAACACATCTGTCTTATCAAAAAACACTCTTCCTGTAATGATGTACAAGCACAATATACCTTCCCAATGACATTTAATGATAATGCACCCTTATTATCGATACTTATAATGATTGTTAAACACTCTTCCCCGATATGTGGCGATAACGCAGCGTCTCCAAAGATGTTTAATAACGGACTCGTGTTATCGATCGAGTACAGAACTAACGGCGAAACATTAATTTCAATACTATGCAGTCAATATACTTGTTCTCCTCCAACCAAAGGTGGTTATAATTATTATACATCACTCTCACCGAAATATGCAATAATTATTATGTACTCTTTCATGCGATGTATATTACGTTAGCCCTCAACGACGCGATGTCGCTATTAGAAAACTGTTCCGATAGTACTATTCCATAGAAATTGATGTTCACTTAAGACGATAAAGGGTTAACGTACTTACCGAACTATACTATAACAACCCTTCCTAATTGAAATATAATATTAAGTAATAGCGCTACACTTTCTGTACCGGTACCTATTTACAAGAATAATGCACCTTCACCTATAGCAGCTTTATAACGATATGCATCGTGGAGTCATTTGATGCGACAAAAATCTCAAGAGTGATCAATATTTTGCTTTCCCGGGCCCCACAACACAACAGAGACCTGACATACGATGCAAACAGGTCCCTGAAGATGAAAACAAACGGGTTTCTTTTCCATAATACCTCTGGTGTGCGATAACAACTCAGCTAGAAAGCTTTGGGAAAAGCCGTCGTAGTTCAATCTGCGTCGATGGAAATACGGGGAGAAAACTTTGGGGAAAAATAACTTGAATCAAGAAACGGTAATAGAATATGGGGAGCGGTTGTTGAAAATTTGGACTTTAAGCACAAAATGTTTAGTATGAGCGGTCGATAATAGATTTGGACGTTTAGCACCGAATATTTAGCTTGGAAAGAGCAGTTGTAAATAGAATTGGACCTTTAGCAACAGATGTTCGGTTCGGTTGGAGAGATTGCTAAATGAGTTTGACTTTCAACATGTCTGGAAGTTTAGTTCAATGAAATTGTCTCATCTTATTTATGTTGTCATGGTATTATTTTAACCTCTTATTCCTTTTTAATACTACGTACCAAAGTGAATCTAATTCCTAAGTTTAATTCAGTGAAAGTATAGATTACGAATGACACGGTGAGCTTTAGGTGTCGGGTATCGTGCTCCGTAGTTGAACCATAAAACTCCAAGCCCAATTCAACTAACGTAAGCAATAAACTCATTAAGTACAGCGCTCTGTGAAGCTAGACATAAACACGATGGTCCGTGAGAACCGTCATTGACTAGCAGGCAAGTACTCGCATCGCTTATTACTAAAAGTCCTGTATTCAGTCGTAGGAGGCCATAGGAAAACCGCAATAAAAAGCACAACCAAAGTGCCTTAAACACAAGCGAGGAGGTACGTGATAATTGTGAAACATAAGCTTCCAGTGGTTTGATTGAGTGCACTTTGTGTCAGGCAACAAACAAAGAAGGTGGGTACGACTCTTGCACTTTTCTCCATTTCCTAGATAGAAAACGAGTTATTCAAAGAAAATAGATTAATCGTTTTCTTTGAATAACTCACTTTCTATGGGGAAAATGGGAAAACTGCAGAAGTCTAACCCACATTCTTTTTCGATTTTACATATCTCCACCAAGTTTCATTCAAATCAGTACAAAAATAAGAAACTATTTTTTAATCCTTTGGCAGGAAATCCATTGATTTAATTAAAATGAAAAATTTATTTTCATGTCGATTTGAATGCAACTTGGTACAGCTATGTAAAATCGAAAAAGCATGAAGGTTAGACTCATTTACATTTTCCCATATTAACCACAGAAAACGAGTTATTCAAAGAAAACTGATCCACTCTTTTCCCGGCTTTCCTGAAAAGTACAGTTAATCCACTTCTACGAAAATGGACGTCTTCATTTTTAAAGCTAGAGCAATGCGCTTTGCGACAATAGAATCGGTATGCTTTGCTCTACAATTGACATAAATAACATTTTTGGAAGACGAAATTTGAATTTCCACTCCCTTAGACTTTTCAAGATTCTTTCGAAAAATGTCAAGTTTTTGGAAAATTGCTCAATAAATTAAAAATAAATTCGAATTTCAAAAATCTTTTTATAGTAATTGTAGAGCAAAGCGTGCCGATTCAATTTAATAAACAGGATTGCTCTAGCTTAAAAATTGAAAGCATAATCGATTTGAATAAAACATTCAAAAATCCGTTTTCTATGAATAACTCGTTTTCTATGCGTTAAATAAAAAATTTCAGGATAAAAAAAAAACTTAAGATTATGTTTTATATACGTATGCAAAATTTCAGAAACGTAGCTGCAACGATGAAAGAATTCATGAAAAAAACGGCACGGTCCCCTTAAAATGTTTAAGGATATAAACGAACAAATTTTAGCGATGATCGGTTGGTTTGTTTGTATGTTTGACTAATGTCTGTCAGCAACATAACTCGATTAGTTATAACCGGATCTCCAAAAAATTACAGTAGCCGGTATTACTGACAAAAAACGCAAATGACCAGACTTTGGTGGTGATGGCAAAAAGAATAATAGTTTCAGAACTAATTTGAGTTTTTCGTTAACGTTGCCTAGCTTGGCGGAGGTATGCGCTCTCAGAGTGCTCTAGTTCTGAATGTTAATGAGAGGACTGTTGCCAGACACATCTTACTGGTCACTTTTGTGAAGTGCATATCCATATCAGAAATGGCGGTGATGCACTTGCACCGAAATATTCTAATAGATTCACCGTTCAGGATACGAGGTTGTTCAACAAAATGCCCCCGTCACATTGGAAACGCTCCTAAAATTGAAACTGTGAAATTAAAATCCTTACTGCGTCAATGGAATGAGTTAACGATCCCTAAGTTGGCGGGTTTATCACCCTATCCACTCAATGAATGTTCGGCCGAAAGTACCCACAAAAANAGGATACGAGGTTGCTCAACAAAATGCCCCGTCACATTGGAAACGCTCCTAAAATTGAAACTGTGAAATTAAAATCCTTACTGCGTCAATGGAATGAGTTAACGATCCCTAAGTTGGCGGGTTTATCACCCTATCCACTCAATGAATATTCGGCCGAAAGTACCCACAAAAACTGATCCTCACTAAAACAGCGCACAGCTTTAAGAAAAAGCATATTTCAGTCCACACGAAAGGAAGAAAAGGCAGTAAAATGTAGAAAAAACTTGCAGAATAATAAATTTGTTATAGTATATGGGGAGTAGATAATGAAAGCGTTATAAAAGAATTTTAGAAGCAGTTTATAATTCGGGAAAAGCGACTCTGAACGCACGAACGGCGGTCGTGCTCTTATAGCAAACATCTTTCTGAAATCTCTGATTTCGTTTTTGTTTACCCATTTCACTAGTAAAACTGGGATTTTTTGTTCTTCACTTTATACGATTAAGGAATAAACTTCATATCATTGATCGTATCAATGTAAATTTCAAACGTAAATAAGACAGGCAGCACTTCAGGACTAGGTTGAGAAAACAAAATATTACAAAGACACCACACATTTGCCGATAGACGGAAACCTATTCTCAGACAGGAGCCGAAATCTAAGCTGCAGCCCATTCAGACCTATTGTCCGTATGATGTCCAGATACATGAAAAAATCAAGGATATCTAATGAAAAAGCGCAGTAAGTGCGATGACTGTGCAAATATGGAGTTGGCTTCTGTCCCGCCATGCCATAGTGGATTTGGAGGATCATCAATAAAGTAAAATAAGTAGATAAATAATTAACGGCGCTGATTTTGAAAAAAAATGCTTGTATTGAGAGCCACCGTTAACAGTGAAAGGCTTCATGACCTTTGCCAGTCAATAAGGACTTTCTAAATTAGTGTTCACTGTGCTTCGACAGTAGCTTATACATAATAACTCAGTGATTAGTAAAATCCACACCTACAACATCACTGAGACAAACGCCCTCATCAAAGCTGGAGCAGACCTCGCAGTGAGGATCCTTGAGGTACAACCTCGACCGCAACGGACCCAGCGGAAAAAAGGATCCTCCTTGG
>LQNS02278125.1:29011401-29023144 GCA_001587735.2 Parhyale hawaiensis
TCGTTTTTTCCATCATGTGTGGATGTTTGGAATGGTCTTGATGGCTCTGTCTTTGCTGGTGCTGGTATTGGCAGCTTTAAACGATTTGTACACAGAGCTATTCTGTGATCTCGGATCTTCTTTTTTTTTTCTTCTTCATTCTTTTTGTTTTCTCCACCCGCTGGGTTGGTTGCGTGGGGGTTTATTAACCTCATGGAGTTTCTCCGTTCCTACGTCGCCAGCCTGGTGTGATTTAATAATAATAATAATAATAATAATAATAATAAGTGACTACAATGATAGTGTCTTCTATGAGACTCCTACAAAACCTCATAAAAGAGCAAAATTTCCGTAGCGAAAGGGTTAACACAATACCAGGTGCTTCAGTGATGTGGGTCTATTAGTAGACTCTTTATATTTCGTGACAGCTATAAAGGCGTTACGCTACACATAAAATCTGTTGATCAGGATGCCAAGGTATGCATTAGCCACTATTATCACTTTTACATTCCTAGTTTTACCACCGCATTCACCCCATATGACGTCATCCAAGCAGTGAGACTCAGTTTATTATGTCGCATCAGTATAAGAATGTTTTATCTCGGCATTCTTGCTGGAAAGTTTCAGTCGGGCGAGAGTGCTACTACTGGCACGAAAAAAAGCCCGAGTATCTCCAAGTGACTAAAAAAAAAAAGAGGACAGGATAGAAGGAAGAAACATCCGCGTGGAGGGTCCCTTACGGGACCCTCCCACATGGGAGCAGGTAGAAGTCCCATGGGATGGGTCGGTTACCACCATTCGGTGGCCCACCTGGTGGAACAGGCAGGGAAATATAGAGACCTACTTAACATAATAAAGTAACCATCTCACCAAGAACTATGGCCAGCCCTTTGGTGAGTGCTCCCCATATATATTCTAATAGAGATAGGGCCCACCAGAAAATACCCCTGAGAGCTGCGTTAGCCCCTATATAATATTAAATTGACGCATTGCCTTCCGACTGTTGGTTGCAGATCCATCGGGCTTTAAAAAGGCACCCATCGCTTCTAAACTAGCAGTATTTCAGCTTCACGTCGCATCGTCTTCAAGGAAGCTTGTAGCGTGCTCAGGATGCACGGATGCTTGGCAATAAATTCACCAAATACCCCTGATAGCCAGGTGCTGGACGGAGACAACATGAGCCCTGACAGTCTAGAAACAACATAAGGTCCTGTCGAATGTGAGATACAACTACAACGCCTCGTGGCGTACGACGATCATCGCGAAAAGTGCAGAGTCTTGAGTTATAAATTCAACGCCGTCATTTTTGATGGCCAGCTAACGCTTGTTTTTTTGGACACTTTTTACATCTCAGTCAACCCATCTGACTGTCTGAAAAAGACTGTGTTGACGGCTCAATTCCTTTTCAGTTTCTTTTTTGTGGGTGGATGGACAAATAAACAAATAGACAAATAAATGGACAGACAGACAAATAGACGTACAACTGACCCGTAAACAAAAACAATGTAATCGCTCCCGCTTCGCTCGCGAGTGATAAATATGCATTTCGATATAATACACACGACGCCATGATAAGTTAGTGGACTGTAATGAATTAACAATATCTGTACCAGGTTGTGCAACCTTACTACTACTAAGACTGTTTTCCCCACAGGAAACCAATAAGATAGAAAAACCCCTTGTAGCATGAATAGGCTTAAGGGCATGAACACATTGCTTCAGAAGGATACAAAGACAACTTTTTGAATGAGACAAAACAAGTGTTTTACCACAGTACTTTTGGTCAACACGAGTCTGACACGTCGTCGACCCAGTGTTTGCAGCCTTTCGGTAAAGTAAACCTTCCCGCTTTATAAAAACTCCAAAGCTTTAAACTGTGTACTATTCAGGTCACCCTCGTTTACCTTGTAAATCTTAATAACTCCTTTTATAGATACACGCAGTTTTAAGGAAGTGCAAGCTTTACTGAATGACTGGCAGGGGTTGGTGCCAATTTTTCGCCATACTCTTGGTCTTCTCAAGCGAGGGCAGCGCACCCAAGAATGACCAACCATCACCAGCTCTGGCGCTTTCGCTAACAACAGCTTCGATTTTTCAAAACTTTTTTTTTTGTCGGCGGCAAATACAAGGCACGCAACCGAAGGATTTTCACTAGTTTTATTGTAGTCGTTTCAATCTGGCAGAGGGAGCATCGAGGGAGGTTAACAGATCGTTCTCCAGGGCCAACTTGGCACCAAACGCTGGCTTCACGAGACAAAAACTTTCGGTCTCGCTCGCATTTTTTCGCCTCCGCTTTCGACAAGGTTTGGTACGTTTGCCAAGAGTTGTTGACATAAAATATGATCGGAGGTTCATCTTCCCATGGACACAATTTGGGGAGCAGTACTTACGGCGGTATTTTTAGCATTTTTTCCCCCGACTGCCAGCAAATTTTATCATGAAATGTGGAGGATGTTTCGTATTTGTAAGAAACTTGTTCCGTTCGGGGAATAGGATTTTTTTACTATACGCTTATTAATTATCAGAGAAAAGCTTGTAAGAACATGTTAAAAAAAGTTACATAGAAAATATGAAAGGACAACACCGAAGTAGCCCTTTACTGCTACAATTAAACCACATTTTTCGTTCTAATAGCAACTTTTGTGTCAATCCATAACTGTTGCATATCACAGATGAACGGCAGGGCTACTGCTCAAATAATGTAAAACAAAACATATTAATTTAAACGATCAAGCGCCAGGTCCCCTTTTCCCACAGGACGTAAGAGCTCGCAGCTATAGTGAAAAGATTTGGTAAAGTCTATTGATGACGGAATTGCCTTGAAAATAAGTCAAACACAGCGCAAGGTCACAGCCAATTGCTCTTCGCACTTAGCCACAGAACCATACTGCCGTCAGCGACCCCGGCATATTTGTACGAACCATCACTAATGAACCATAAGCTACATATTACTAGATGACCTACTCAAAAATTTCGAAAAATAGGACCTCTGTCTGAACGCGAAACTATAATAAAATATTTAACATACGAACCTCATACTAAGAGTAAACTATTTGTACTTCCGAACTGGGTCAGTCACGCAACTTTGGGTACACTTCAGTTTGGATAGCAGGAGGAACTTAATTAGTAACTGCGAATCTATCGTTGGATCTGGCGGCGAGTTGTCTCTTCGGAGTATCTCAGGTCTTCGGCTGGGACGCCAGGGGGAATAATGCGTGACTAGTATAATTACTGTACTTGGTTATAGTTCTGTAGGGTGGCAATCGGCTAGCTAACGGAGTTACTTCAAGTAGGTGTGTACTGCTGCGCTGGTTTCCAGGTATAAAGAACGACGCGTTCATCCCAGAATGGTCTTTTATGCGTTTAGGCAGGAGTGTGCGCTGCTGCACATATTTGTGGTAGAGCGAACCTGAGCTGATAAGCAAGAAATGCAAATTCACAGCTAAAAGTCAACGGTGGGGGCCGATAATTGAATTTCAGAAGACCAGACTGATCTAAAATTGATAAAGATTAAGTTGCAACTTCAGCTGGCTGTCTGTTGTTTTTTGTCACTAAATGCGCATTCCTTGTGTTTACTTTTTGTTTCTATCTTTGTTTGAAGTCGATAAGTTGAATGAAAAATATTTTATCGAATTCTTATCAGCTGGTCGTGGTGCCTGGACCGTCAAAGCTGCCCCAAGTATCGTGTCGTCTTTGCTCGAACCACTTGTTCCTCCAATCAAAAAATACTAAAACTTTAGGTTAGATCGAGCTTTGTTACACGTCCGCATTTCCGTAATTCGATCGCTGCATGCATGGAACGCGTTGAGCATAAAAAGACACAAGTTTTTATAATACTTCATATAATAAGTTGCTCACTCATAACTTCTACTAGAGTGACCGACTTCAGAAACAATTCAAACATAAATGCTGAGGTGCCACGCAGCGTCGCTGTAACGTGAAGGTGAGAACTAGGTAAATATTAAAGAACAGAAGACCGTCTTACCTGCTCGACCCACAGATTTGTTGTCATAATCTGGTTCTTGAGGTTCTGCACAGAAAAGAAAATTTAGTGTTAGTTGGTACGGATGAAATCATAGCAAAAAAAAAATAGTATAGCATTTATGACTGAATAATATCACCGACCAGTTGGACTCTAACTCTTTATTAATGAATTATTTCTTATTGCTCCATTAAAAAAACAAAACAAAAGCTCATCTCAACTGACTGGCTCTAGTTGTGTACGTCTGGTGGTGGTGGGTGCTGCTGCTGTGCTGCGTAGCTTTTATTTATCTCCCATCCTCTCCCTACTTGGAATTCAGTTCATGACAACCGGAAGTATAACGGTCAGTTCACACGGCAGTATTTTGACTTACGTTCATACTTCACAAAGTTCGAAAACGTTATTGAGGCTGTCTAAGCATCAGAAAATTGCACAGATTTTCAAATTTTAATGCAATTCAACTTGAGAGAAATTCAAAAGTACCAGTGACACCTGCTAAACAAATTGAATTGACGGATAACATTTTACTAACTTTTACTCACATGCAGTTGTTTCAAGTACGGGACACAGCATGCGGTTGTTTTAAAGTATGAACGCAGGGCAAAATGCTAACGTACCGACCGGCATTACGAACGAGATAAATTACCCATTACAAGAACTTCATCTGCGGAAGAACATTCACCTTCCACAGACCCTAATCAGACACAACGACCATATAAACCAACGGTTTTCGACCTTTTTTATTGCCTGGTATCACTATATCACTTTAGACATGTACTCGCTCCCCAAATAAAATTAATAACTCGTATGATGAAGATTAATGTTTAATCAAAACTTGTACAACAAATTAATATAAATTTTTAAAGGCTAAATTGCCGAAATACTTAATCCAAGAAATTGCACTCATAAAAGGTCACCGCGTACCCCCAAGGGGTGCTGGTAACCCTGGTATGGGATTCCCTGCTGTGAACACTCTCTGCGTGTTCTACACTCAAGGCATTACTTCCTTCTCTAACGTAGACGCACGGAAGCAATCGCATCAAAGCCGCATTATGCAAGGCGCGTCACCAGCAAACGTCGTAAGCGTCACCTTCGGAAACAAGTGTCAATTGGCCACAGGTAAAGAGAACCCGAGTGAGCTGCGAGCTGCCGATGCATGCATCAGACACCGAGGCGTACCACCAGGCAATAAGGGAAGAGTACGTCGTTGGAGGTCGAAGCCATGCCTTAAAATTCAGTGTTTGCGCAAAATGTGTTTGTTCTCCGGCTTCACAAGTGAAGCCAATGACGTGTGCGGGCATAGGCAAAACAGCGTCAAGCGATTGCTAGGCAGAGATATGACATTTGCTTTACATCCCTTAACTATATAATGCTGGGGCCACATATGCATTTGTATACCCAACTGGTTGCTAGGGCGAGCAGGTCGCGTGTAGTTTTGATAAATACTCTTATTCAAAATCGGTATCATAGACACTGTAGTATAAATTATATCCGAGTCGTGCATACTTGCATTAAGGTGTCTGTGTGAATGCATAGTGTGCTCGGAGTAAGTATAGTGGGAGACGATGTTATTGAAATATTGCACGGCGGTCTGCGTGCCATTTCATGGTGCGAGCTGGCTGGATTGCTGGCTGATTAGCACGCTGGCTGGCTGGCTGGCTGGAATTGATGGCGTAGATGCAAGCTGAGATTTCTTTTAGCTAACTGTTCAGCAGTAGACTCGTGCCGTTCTTCATTTGCATTAGCTGCAAATACCGTCCACGTGAGAAAAAACTCAGATTTTAATTTCTCGGTGCGCCGGAGCTAAATAGATTTCGGTATCCAGAATACAACGCTCCATAAATATATTTTCTAATTCCTGAACGATAATTGTTTGTAAGCAGGTGCCGCCAACTTACTCGTGCTGGTCCAAAAGGCCGCTGATCGGGTGCAGGCCAGGCCACTGATTCTTTCATATCTAAAGCGTCTTGAAGAATAGAGCTCACCAGGACGCCGCGGCAGAAGGCTGCCACGAGAAAGCCAGCGCGAACCCATTTTTGGTCCCACTGCCGAGAACTTCTGTCGTCTCCCTCCATACTTACTCCAAGATAGTGTGACCTCGGCATAAGAAATAACTAAAATGGCGGTTTCTCGTAGGACAAGCATTATTTGAAGTGTCCTTTATGAAGCAAGGGCAGCGGTGCTTAGAGGGTTGACCCTGAGCCGACGAACCAGTATCAGGTGTCCCGTGGGAGTGGCAAGATTTGAAATGCAAAGATAAATTTACACTACGAGGTTTAGCGTTAACCACGTCTCACTCAGGTCGTGGTAATTTCTTACAATGGTGTTCTTTCTATTATAAACCTAAGGGAGAAAGAGCCCCTGTTGCGAGGATAACAATCCTTGTATAGAGGATGCATAGCCTGAGTAGATTAAGTTAACCCTATCTGCACCCGACTGTGCTGCCTTGCTACAAAGTTTTTTTTTTATCCCGTACGACTACAATGAAACAACGAACCCTCGCAGTAAAATAACCCAGGCTGCAGGATTAACGTGTTACGTAAGGTGGTAACTCAGGACCAAATTCTGAGCGCGTTGTGTCAGAGCCTAACCCCGGTGTTCTTCAGGTAAGGTTCCGGAGGGGAGCGACGAAGTANAACCCTCGCAGTAAAATAACCCAGGCTGCAGGATTAACGTGTTACGTAAGGTGGTAACTCAGGACCAAATTCTGAGCGCGTTGTGTCAGAGCCTAACCCCGGTGTTCTTCAGGTAAGGTTCCGGAGGGGAGCGACGAAGTAGAGGAAGTTAGTTACAGGACGAATGTGAAGAAAGACAGATGGCGACGCCCAGAAATGCACCGGAGTGAGGGCTGTTGGAAGGGAGAAGCCAGAAAATCTGAACGCGATGGATTACAAGCGAGATATCTCATGCACTCGGACGTCTGACAGTGGCTATAGACTAGAGAGCACTCTGAGAGCGCATACCTCCGCCAAGCAAGGCAAAGGAAACGAAAGTTTCAACTTGGTTCCGAAACTATGATTTTCTTTGTATCAACACCAAAATTTAATCATTTGTGCCTTTCAATATTGTTACAAGTTTTGTGATTTTCTTGAAGATCCGTTCATAACTTTTTGAGTTAAGTTTCTAACAAACATTATGACAAACATTAGTCAAACACACAAACGGACTAACCGATCATCACCAAATTTTAGTCATTCATGTCTTTTAGCATTACCAACAATTCCTGTAAATTTCATAAAGATTCATCCATAACTTTTTGAGTTATTGTGCTAATAAACAAACTAATACACAGCGATAAACACACTAGTGATGGGTCGGATGTCATTTTTTGGACATCCGCGGATGCAGATCTTTAAGTGTCAGAGTGTTAGAATATCCGCGGATGCGGATGCAATTGTGAATGTTACCATTTAGGCATCCGCGGATGCAGCTTTTGCATCCGCGGATGTTAAAAAGAGGTGCGAATGTTAAAAAGAGGTGCGGATGTTAAAAAGAGGTGCGGATGGTAAAAAGAGGTGCGGATGTTAGAACGAGGTGCGGATGTTAGAACGAGGTGCGGATGTAAAAAAGAGGTGCGGATGTTAAAAAGAGGTGCGGATGTTAAAACGAGGTGCGGATGTTTAAAAGAGGTGCGGATGTTAAAAAAAGATGCGGGTGTTAAAAACAAGTGCGGATGTTAAAAAGAGGTGTGGATGTTCCGCACATGCGGATATTCGCCCCATCACAAAAACACACACCCTCTCACGACGGCAGTTTGTAGTTTGCACAACACTTGGGAAGAAAACTTAGACGGTGCCTTGTTGACAGGGACAGCGCTTGCTCACATATCAATCCAAATGAGAATTCGCAGTTTTCAGCACCATGGATGAGCTTAGTGTACAGTGATAATCCTGCACGTCCGCGCCTCCTGTGCTGCGGATCTTTAGCGGATTTTACAGTTGTGACATCCGCGGATGTAACTGCGGATGTTACCACATTAGCATCCGCGAATGCAGATACAGACGTCAAAAAAGGTGCGGATGTTCACGGTTGCGGATATTCGCCCCATCACTAAAACACCAAACACCGATCATTATAAAAATTTGGTTGTTTACTCTTGTAATACACCTAACAACTCATGCAAATTTCAAGAAAATTCGTCCGTAATTTTTTGAGTTATGATACTAAAAATAGGCAGACAAACAAACAGATGAAGGGCTTTTTACAAAAACCAAAAGCTATTCATCTGGTACTGTTAATATGCCCAACAATCCTTGATGACATACAAAGAGACAAAAAGACAGACAAACAAAACAGACACACAAACAAACAAAACAGAGACAAACCCGACTAACACATAACCTCCTTGGCGGAGCGGAGGTAATTACAGATTACTATCTTTATTGAATCACTAAAACAAGTTATTGCAACACTGAACCATCCTCAGCTTAGAAGCGATGTAAGTAAATAAAACAGTAAGGCAATTATTTTGATTCTGCTTTCCATTTTTGTGATGTTTAAATAATTCAAAATTCCTCGTATTATTTTTTTTCTCTTGTAAAGCAAACTGAAGCCCGCTATTTTTTTTTTTTTTTTGTACCATTACCAAATACATTGCAGTGTATAGTAGTTCAATTAGGCTTCCTGCATGACTGCTGGTAGATGTAAGGTAGCCTGTAAACATCGCCGAAACAGTGAAGGTGCAACTCGTGCGGTTTCCTGCGGTGCAAGTAGCGCTTACATTATTGACTTTGGGAAATATGTGTATAATGGGCGACAGTTTAACTCTGTCTTAACCAGGCTGTATTAGCCCGCTGCAGAGCCGGTTCTTCCATAGGAAAACAGTAAGAGAAAGAACCCGTGTAATAATAATATTAAAGTTTATTAACACACTTCAACAGCCAACAGAACCAGAACAAAATTTGAGGAACTAATCAATCACTTAAATCACATTGGAATTGTATTGCAGCAAAAGAACATAGCCTCGCTAAAATAAAGTTAACATGTTCAGCAGCATTACTATACGAGTACAGCCAAGAACACAGGTACGAGTGTCCAAAACGTCATCTGCTCCGCTTTAGTCCGTGGAAAAAAGTATGAGCAGACAACCCAGTCAGGTCTCGTCCCACTCAAATCCATTCTAATTATCCCCGAAGACAATGGTAGCATTGGAACAATGGTATCTCATTGAGCAGTAGCAGGTTGATTGATATATTGTAGCAGCTGTTGTGCTCGATATAACTGCCGAACAAAAGATTATTGGCGCAACACTGCAGTCAGGTGCAGTCTCGCCCACATTCGCTTCAAATCCTAACGAAAAGTGATACGGCGTCACATTCAACAATAGAAATCCTTCTATTCACTTCAAGTAATGGATAGAGCAAATATTTGCGTTCCACGAGAAGAATGTTATTAAACACCGTCCAAACAAATAGACAGTGTGTAAATGAATGATTTGTCAAAGAAAAGTTGCAAGACAATCATGCCATGTAAAACCTCAATTGTATTTGCTTCAGTTTTCGAAGAAAAGTGGTAGAGCATTTCATTCAGGCAGAACAACCTCACCCGTGCACTCTCTAATTCCCGAAGAAAACAGCTCTCGCCCTATTCCTACTATTCCGGTAGTAATCAATAACGGCTGTAAACAGCCCTCAGGACACCTGTCCGGTTCCCTCGGAACACCAATCGTGCCCATAAATTTTTAAGGCTCACCCATAAATTCCATGAAAACCTCCCAAAGCGTCCATCCTGTTCCGATGATAAAATACGCGTCGTTCTTCATTTTGTGGTCCCGTTTGCCAAATCATCTTCCTTTAAGAAATACCGTCGTCAGCAGTTTTGCTTTGCCATTGGGAGCTACGCAAGGGAAATTTTATCTAAGGGCACTTTCCAGATACAATGCATGGGAAACATGGTATGCTAATTTTTTTTTTTGGGGGGGGAGGAGGGGGACCGAGACCGAGAGATGAGTTTGGCAGTCAAAATCAGCGAAAAGACACCGATTCAGAATAATAAAGATGTTAAATAGTTTCTTGTGAAAAATTAGCTGTTATTATGGGTTGATTCTTTTCCCAGTGCGCACCTTTTTATACAAATGGAAAGAAACGAGTGTCATATTATGAAAAAAGGAGACCATCAACAGAAATTTTGGGTGCAAGTAAAGAATAATTTTGAAAGAAATTAAGAGAATAGGAAAACGAGTCTGCAGCAGGTGTAGGACATCCGGTTCGGATTGCTACTTTATGAGTCTATATGGATGGCTACTCCCTATAAACTACTACAGGGCGCCACTCCATATATTGTACAATAGTGTGGGGCGCTACTCCCTATAAAGTAGCATCATCAAGCATAGTTGCTTGGACTTAAGGGACAAATTAGTCCATGCGAGCTTTCTGTCACATTAAGTATAAAGCGGCCCCAGTCTGGGAGTTAATATACAGGTCATAATTGAAGTTAATTACTTGTCTTCCAACTCATAAATGTGTCTATTTTTATAATTTCAGAAAATAACGATTGGGTCAATTTTGCCTGCTGGTCGAAACAAGTGCAATTAACATTGTGGTCAGACCTAGCTAACCAAAACCTGCTACCTACTACCGTATGCTAGCAATGAAAAACGCTTGCACTACGATGTTTTTTATTTACTTACACTAACTAGTAGAGTGGATATTGATTCGCTAAATTAAGTTGTAAACTGGAACTAGATTCCATAAACTAACCCTTTATTGCATAATATTATATTAATATTTTCCCAGGAATAACACTGGCTGGTACATGCTGGATGGCACACCCTGCAATAATGGGTTAAATCGTAAACAAGATTTAGGACATTAAGACTGGGGCCCAAAATTAAGCTTTCGAGTCTTTTCTTGTCTGAAATTTCAGAGAGGAGCTTTGGCTTTGCAACTTCGAGCCGCGCTGCGCTGCAAGTGTTGAAAGCAACCCGATTACGTTGAGCCGACTGAAAACTCCATTTTAAGGAACAAGAACCAGTTTCTGGAATTCAGCAGGACAATCGATTAAAGGTCAATGCCTGAAGCTTAATTCAACATGTTGAAGCCAGGGCACCTGCTGAGAAGTTTCGTGCAAATGAAATCTCGAAAGCTTAACTTTAGCGCCCAATAGAACACGCCTTTAGATTCTCTAGACTAAATCGTAAACTGATTGTGATTCTCCTCGAGTGCGTCTGAGAAACAATTCACCACCGCGGCGTCAGTAAAAAAATTAAATTAGGACTTACATTGACGTGAAGTAAGTGGTATAACGACGAAGTCTTGTCATGATTATACAGTATTAAAAAATAAAAAAAAAAGATTATCATATGTTGAGTAAATTTCTGCAAATAAAAGATAAGAAATTTGGTAAACCTGATAAAAAAAATACTACTTAAGTCTTTCGTCTCGCGACAAATCGAACAATGTCAAATTTATCTGAAGTTGGATTACGATTTTAAAGTATCAAAACTGAGATAACTTCAATACAGTAAAACAGGACGTAGAAAAAACAGGACAGAAACTATTCTCAGCGAAGCCAGCGCATATCTATTTAGCAGGAAGGCAAAAAGGTTGGAAATGCGTTATAAATGTGTGATAATCTCAGCGTTGCCCTAACCCAATAACACATCAAGTAAACATTTTCGTTCCTTACCTTGAGTTACTACCTTGAGAGTCTTCGGAAGAAGTCCAAGTGACGTTTCTCACATCACCTCACGTGTGTGGAGTCACTCTGCTGGGTGTCTTCTGTGGTGCCGCAGTTTGAAACCAAAGAGAGAGCCAGCAGCGAATTATCTCCACAGTGCACGTA
>LQNS02278125.1:29024276-29046894 GCA_001587735.2 Parhyale hawaiensis
TTGTGAAGTAGTGGAACGTTTATGTCGAAACCCGTGTTGTTTTGATGTGAGTAGTTCATTACTCTCTAGATGGTGCACTAGGTGTTTACGGAACACCCTTTCAAACGTTTCCATTACGTGGCTCGTTAATGAGACTGGTCTATAGTTTCCTGGATCTGTACTATTTCCGGCTTTTGGGATTGGGGTAAGAGTAAGAGTAGTACTATTAACGCTATTTAGCAAAATAATTGGATAGTACGCGTATATAAGTTCAACAAGTAGAATCAGTCCAAAAAATAACCAGAAGTATAGCGTACAAAATCTTTTTACAGCCCCGTACATTGCGGTGCTCAATTTTGGGAGTCGAGCAAAAGTGTCATATAAAAAGGTAATTAAGTTTCTTCTCCTCCTACCCTCCTCCTGCTCTGAGTTTTTATCTATTGGAGAGGTGAAGAATCGAATAGGCACACAATAATCGAATACAGTTCGACTTCTGATAAAGTAAGATGAAATTCAGTCCCAAGTCTTAATACGAGTAAGGGTAATTTGTTTCAAACCATTGGTTCTCGTATTAAGACTTGGGATTGAATTTCATCTTACCTTATCGGAAAGTCAATTTGTACGCCTACGATAAATTTTCATTTCTCGATAAAAAAAAAAACACTACTGATAATATACTCAAATGCGCACAGTTGGCGTAAAGGACTTGGACTTGACCTGATACTATGAAACAATTCTATAAAGTGATACAATTTAATATACCAGGAAGAACAGATTTAATATTTTGTATCAACACATCGGAAGAGCAACACCTCCGGCCGTAACTTGACGTCGGAAATTTATGACCAGGCAGTTGATGCTCAGTCTAACTTTTCTAATGTTTTTATAATGGCCCGTAAATTCGAGGCAGCTTTGGCCAGGCAGATATTTATTGCGCTTCTAAAAACTTGATCAGAAGCAGACTGTCACGATGCGACTACTGCACAGCAAAAAATACTGCATAATTTCGTTAAGAGTTTTTACGGCCGTCGAGAATAAGGAGGGGATTCTCGAAGCACCCCACTGTCACTTAAAAAATAAACTAAAATAAATTTAAGTGAACTAATGCAAAAATAGATAAATCGGTAAATAAATAAAAATGGATGGCTACAATAAAACAAAAACAGAATACATAATCGTACATAACCACAGACAGTATTAGCATGAATAAAACACCTTTGCACGACGAAAGTATGAGAGACACTGAACCAAGGCCCTGATGACGCACAGCCTTGCCTGAGCCCCCGAACAGACATTGGGGTCACGCGGTACTGCTCCCTAGACATCCTCGCTTTCACTACGCTATAGCCATCTGTAGTAACTTTGCTGGCTTTTCTGAGAGAAATTTGTTCTTTCCGACTTAGCGACTACCAGGAAACTTACAGATGGAGTCTTTCGCATCTGACCTATCTTAGAAACACGACATTATGATGATTTGGGCTGCAAACGGGGACATTCAACTGTGAACTGGCTCCAAAAATTATTCTGTGGTCGGTATTTAGGAAGATGCTAAAAGTAGGTAAAGTGAATTTTGTACTTTGTAGGTAATCTTCTGCATCAGTTACTGGCTTATTTCAAGCTATTCATAATTATCCATTAACTCGTTATCATACAGCCAGAAGCATATTTAGTGGCACGGTACAATAAAGCACACATTATTCCAAAAATCATGTGCAAGAGGCCGGAATGAAAGTCATTTACATATAACAATATGTACTCCCACCTGTTCTTTCCAATGCAACAATCGGATTCCCAAAACATAAGCAAAACGAAGTTATAGGTTAAATTTAAAAATTCACAAGTTCAAAATGATTGGCACCCTATTTCTAATGATCGATTGTGTGACCTTTAGCCTCAAGCACTTGCTGCAGTCACTTGTTATAATCTTCAACCAACTTGAAGTACTGCCCAGCAGAAAGAAATGTTACCCACTCTTCCATACCAATTTCCTCTAATTGAGTGAGGTTCTTTAATTTTTTTCTCCAATACTCTCAACTTCGATATTTTCCACAAATTCTCTATTGGACTTAGGTCTGAGTCTGGGAGGGCCACTCGAAAACATTAATGTCAGTTTTCTTCAGCCAAGTTAGTTGAATGCTCCGAGTGATTGTCCTGCATAAAACAACAACGTCGACCAAGTGACCGTTTCTTGCTGATTGTTTCAAGTTATCATTCAAAATTTCTACATAATGTTCTTTTTTCATAATACCGTTGATCTTCTTTCTACATAATCGTCTTTTTTCATAATGCCGTTGACCTTCTTTCTACATAATCGTCATTTTTCATAATGCCATTGTCCTTCACAAGACCTCCTGGTACAGTAGCAGCAAAACATCCCCAAAACATCAAACATCCACCAACGAGTTGCACTGTTGGTACGGTGTTCTTGGGCAAAAAGGCTTCGCCAGATTTTCTCTAAACATGTGAAACACTATTATGCGCAAACAGCTCGACTTTCGATTCATGCGACCATAAAACTTGCTTCCAGAAGACAATACTTTAGTCAACGTGACGTTTTGCACTCCATCCTTGCTTCAAGATGCACAGGCTAGAGTAATGGGGTCTTTCTCAGACGACAAGCTTTCAATCCAGCTTTTTTCAAAGCTAATCCAACTGTGTGTCGAGATACATTAGTTCGAGAGTCGCACAGAGCTTCTATGATGTCCTTTGCAGTGGGCCTTGGGTTTTGGTTGGAATATCTAACAATCTTCCGCCCTGCTCTCTCGGACAAAACCCTTTTACTTCCGCGTCCTATCTTGTTTTGATATGACCTTGTTTGCCATGCTTCCTTATAATAGCTCGAACGGCTGACTTTGGAATGTTTAACCTTTTGGAATTCTTGTCATAGCCTTTCCCCTTAACCCTTTAATATGATAAGCTACAACACGTTTCCAGAGGTCTTCACTGAGTTTTTTAACCTTCACCATCACATAAATCTCTTATTTCTATGAAAATATACTATGACAATTATCTGAAATGGAATAATATCAAATTTAATATGAATACAAAGTTCTAACAATAAATATATGGAGGGAGACTTCAAAGCAGAATTACACAGTATTCACACAGTGAAGAGACAAAAATAATAAACTGTGTCAATAATTTTGAATCTGCAATATTCAAACTTCTGCTGACTTCTCTCTTATTATAGTTATTTGTAAAATTCTAATTGTTGCATTGGAAAAACCAGGTAGAAATACATATGACTATGTAATTGACTTTCATTCCAACTTCCTACAAAACATGATTTTAAGAACAAGATGTGGGTTTTATTGTACCGTGTGAATCAATATGCTCATTGCTTACGACTGTAGCACAGCCGCTGGGGATATCTCGCATTTAATTTTCAATCTGTGGATATTCTACGAAGTTTTCTCGCGTGAATGTACACTAGGGGGCAAATTAAGAGAACGATTTTCATTATTTGAAGATAAAGTTTAACCATGTAGAGTAGGTTAATGAATCTATTGTAGGGGCGTTAAGGAATGTATTTAACATATTTGTACAAAATATCAGGATAAACATAACTATATTTAATACATTCGAGCAATCTAACAAACAATAACAAAAATTGAACAGTGCAAAACAAGAGGACGATCGTCTCTAAAATATTCTCACATTTACCCCGGTCATCTAGCAACATTCAATTTCGTGTACATGACTTCTAGAACTGCCACTCTTACGGTTACGCAATTCTAGAAACATGGCACCTCACGTGAAAGTTACTCCTGAGCTGCGGGAAGAAATTGTTAAGCTCAGGTCCTCAGGAATGACTCTTTCGGCCATATCAAGAGAGGTAAACCGATCCNTGGGTTTTGGTTGGAATATCTAACAATCTTCCGCCCTGCTCTCTCGGACAAAACCCTTTTACTTCCGCGTCCTATCTTGTTTTGATATGACCTTGTTTGCCATGCTTCCTTATAATAGCTCGAACGGCTCACTTTGGAATGTTTAACCTTTTGGAATTCTTGTCATAGCCTTTCCCCTTAACCCTTTAATATGATAAGCTACAACACGTGTCCAGAGGTCTTCACTGAGTTTTTTAACCTTCACCATCACATAAAAAAATCTCTTATTTCTATGAAAATATACTATAACAATTATCTGAAATGGAATAATATCAAACTTAGAATGAAAACATCACTTGAATACAAGTTTCTAACAATAAATATATGTAGGTAGACTTCAAAGCAGAATTACACAGTATTCACACAGTGAAGAGACAAAAATAATAAACTGTGTCAATAATTTTGAATCTGCAATATTCACACTTCTGCTGATTTCTCTCTTATTATAGCTATTTGTAAAATTCTAATTGTTGCATTGGAAAAACCAGGTAGAAATACATATTACTATGTAATTGACTTTCATTCCAACTTCCTACAAATCATTGATTGTTCGTTTAGCTACAATGTCATTACACGTTTTCATTAACTTAAATACGCCTCGATGATTTTGCTATAAGTAACTACAAAAACGGTGCAGTACTCTTATTGTTTTCACTATAAGTACGCTCCTGGTATCTATCAACGTTTTCCAGCTTTCCGATTCACACATACGACAAATGGTGTACAGTCATACAATTGCCCTTCTGATTACATTTTTGCGCTGCCCAGCAAATTGAACGTCAGCCGTCGACAGGTTTACACTCCAAGTATCACCGATTGGCTCATCAAAATCAAATAGCGCTAATCCCACAGGCAGGAGTGTTAGCATCGCCACTGGAAATCGTATCGTAAGTGTTAAAAGAATGTGTCTATGCATTTGAATGATAAGGCTAACACATTGGAATGTTGTATGTGCGAAAAGCATATATAACAGAGGCTGAGTGTTCGGAAGCCTAGACAGTAATCGATAAAAGGTTAACGCCTGAAATTCGATTTAAAAAGTCGAAGTCGACGCACGTGTCTGAAACCCGAGAAAGCTAAGCCAATTGGGCTCAACTTCGTTGGCCAAGCGATGACACATTTAGTGTAGATAGCGACTATGGTATAGGGCTTTGATCTTCCACTTTTATTCAGCTTACGTTTAAATTCAAAACGGCGTATATTTTGACGCAATATTAAAAAAACATGAAGTTGAAGTCACCGGCACGACAACCTAACAGGTGGGCAGCTTTTGGGTCGTTTAGCTTCTGGTTTTCGTGTCCCTCAGGCTTAACCGTACAACCTTATACTTCGAATATAGCTTTTCAAATAACGCAATCCCTATGAGGAACAGGCGATGGACTTGATCCTTGCAAGAATAAGCTTTGTCACAGATTTACTGACTATGCAATTTTTGATGCTCGTCCTACTTCCGGGATCTCTGACAAGCAAGAAAAACGTTCAAGCTAAAAACACGTACGGTTACGCCAAAAAGAATCATTATTACTGAAAAAATGGACATTATAAAAAAATGAACTGTAGCACCGCAATTTGTCGAATTACAGGCTAGTTTCTCCTGCAATACATACAACCGAATGGGAGAATGTGTTGTCGTATAAATTGATAACTAAATCTATGAAGGTAGTACTTCAACATAGTATATCGTTAACATGCTAGTAAAGAACACATTATAAATATTGAGCTTTATTTCATTGGTTAGATCCTTAGTACTCTCTTGGTCGGTAAGCTTTACTTGTAGGGAGCGTATCCCCACCAAATGACATCTGTTCAACATATAAGTTCTCTATTATTTAGTTTATGCTCAGTCTATACCCCGCAGTATTTAAACAAGGACTCATCCATCAGCTCTTGTGTGTTTTCAACTGAATAAAAAATACAATGAGTCAAGCCAGGAACCCAAAACGGGGACTTACCACCACGCCGCCACTCACAACTAAGGTTAGTTACCGCCGCTTATTATTATGCTAGATATATAATCTATATATAAAAATGCCGTCCCCAGTATTCCAAATTTTAGTTAGATTAGCATTCCCACTATCCTCCTGGCAGATTACCGGGTGACCCACAAAAAAAAGTTAGCCGCACTTTGAATTGATATTACTCGAGGGGCGCTTTTGTGACGAAATGTATCTCTTGTCCAGAGAATTGGACACGATTTTTTTTCCATTACGCACAATCTTATATCACTTGCCGTTGGTGGAATAGATAAGAGTTTTATGCATGCACGCGGTCAACTTTTTCGTACGTCACCTGGTATATTTGAAAAAAATTTTCCACCTGGATCCACTGACTATCTTTCCTTGATTTGCTAAAGCCATTCTAAGGGTTGCCACTAGAAGTATAATATCCTTTGAAGTAACCGAACAATAGTAACAACCTCAGCTGCAATGCATATACGATAACCCGAGGTATCTTTTTGAAATCTAATTATTTTGAAAACAGAGAGCAACATACAGATCCTTTGGTTCGTGCGCTAAAGTATTTAGGTTTCTAAATCGCTTTGCTCTAAAGCAAGAAACAAACTTGCAATTTACTCGTATCAGATACAAGCGCAGCGTTCCTAAAGCGCTGCTCTGAACAAAATAGTTCTCTTCTTTAGAGCATAATTGACGAGAGAGGCTCACGTTGGCCTGAAGTTCTGTGAGGCTGCAGCGTACCTGTGAAGTGCCGTGATCTAATTTGGAGGGTATTAGCGACCTCCTCTACCGGAGCTGTGCTGAAAGACAAGCCTTAAAGAATGTCATCAGAGCAAACGTGAGCAAATTCGGAGAGCCTTATTGACCCAACCCACTAGAGCTGTAGCAACACAAACTCTTGATAATATCATCAGCGAAAAAAAAGTGAGTGAAGTTACAGAGTATTAGTAACAAACCTGCCCCAACAAGGAACAACACACACCTTAAATAAAAGCACTAAATAGTATAATCAGAACAAAAAACAGGAGAAAGATAATAAGACTAGCGACCTGCATGACCAATGTTGTAGCGACACAACCGCTGCATGGATATTGGATAATGCCATCCGAAAAAAACATCAGTGAAGTTCGACAGAATTCGTGATCTACTCAACCCGGGGATGTGTAACGTCATCGGAACAAACGTAATTATCTTTGGATAGTATTCGGCCCTAATTCTCCAGAGCTGTAGCAACGAGAACTCGGGATGATGTCATCGCCGAAGAAGTAAGCAAATTAGTGAAGTAATATAGTGACCTCTATTGGAGTTGCCCTAGAGAGATTGTTATTATCATTATATTGAGTAGTTTAAGCCTCCGTATCCCCAACTATTGCGATCTAACAGATGAAGAAGCAAGGGACATATAGTGTGACGATAGAAATATGGGGAACCCATGCACGAAGGTGTTCCCACACAGGATCAACGCGCATGGGAACAGCAAGTCAGGAAAGATGAGGAAGAGCAGAATAAAGTGTGACCAAGTAAGAGTATGAAAATCGAAGGAAGCAAAGTGGACAGAAAAGATAGACGTCCCGAAGGCCTAGCTAATTGCAAAAGCGCCCCACAACATAGGATGCGCTAGAGAGACCTTCAATCAATCTCATTATTATAAGGTTTGCGAATTTCGAGCGCAACTGTGACCTATCCAGTGGTCTGGAAAACCCCACCTCATCCTCGTCAGATGACCTATCAAAGCTAATAAAGGGAATAGTTTGTTGCGTAGTTCTGCTGCGGGAAAACTGATATCAGCAGATACACATACAGTTGTCTGCAATTGGAAAGAAAAAGAACTCGCAAAGAAAGAGAGCAGCACACAGCATATGAACATGGAAGATTATGGAGCGTCATAACCGATGTATTTTAATGTCGATTTTTTGGTTGGGATGTCGGTTTTGTTGATATAAATGGGAAAGAACGACAAGATAGCGTAATTTGCTGGGCAAGCCGCAGCACACATTCCTTTAAAACAAAAGAAAATTTTCCGTTAATTCTTTCTCTCGCGGTGTACCATATTATGCAACGTTCGAAAAGGAGTTACCTATCATACAAGAAAGTCAACATTATATCGTGAATTTAGTGGTCAACCCTATCCTATTCAGACTGGGCTATCTCGGCGCAATAGTTCTTTCTCTCATAGTAACACAAGAGGATAAAGCAAACAACCCTTATAGCAAAATAGCTCAACCAGAATAAGGAAGAGTTAAAGCATCGTGACATGGGATGCAGGCGCAACCCAGCGACTGAAACTAAAAGTGCTCGAAGCCAACCTTCCTCTCGGGGGGTTAAAATTAGAATTGCCTTCCTGAGTGGCGAATCCAAACTAAGTTGCTCGGTCTCCTCTGGGTCCCCACGTCCCTGGAGCGGGCCTGGCCACAACGGTACAATGTGTCAGGGGGGGCTTAGTCCTGGCTGTTTTTTTTTTTTTTTAATTTACTTTTTATTCGTGTGTCACGTTCCATTTAAAGGTTTTTCTCTTTTTCTTCTCTTAGTTTCATCCCATCATGTCTGTCTTAGAAGAAATGTCATTCGGTGTTGATGGGCTTTGAGTGATTTTCCAATTTATATTTTGTTTCAGACCAAGTTTTCAGCATAATGTGATGTCGGTTAGCTATGTTTATCATCGTCTGAGCTGTGACTTTTTCATAAAATCCTCGACGGAACTTACTCTGTAACTGATTATATATTTTTTTCGTTCATTCCCCCTCCCCTCCCCCCCCCCAAAAATAAAAATGCATGCACTGCATTCACCATTTTCATAATATCACAGTTTTGTGTTAATACCTTTATTTTTTATTTTCATATATTTTGCTATTTTTTTAGCTGAAATCTCAGTATACATTTTGGTATTCATGACTAAACATTATATCTTGTCGTGTTTTGCCCATAAAACCTATCATTTGCAACTATGACTTTGTATACTAAAAAATGTAGAATATATTTATTTAAAAATTGCTTATTCAATTAGCGCCAGTGGAAAACAGAGCCCGCATTAAATAAGCAAGTGCAATTTAATTCTTTTAATTGCACAAACACTTGAAAATGGCAACCGAGTGCGGGGCTTATGGAAAAAACAAACTGGTGAGCTTCAGCGGAAGATTCAAATTTGATGCAGTGTTGACACAGGCCTTGTTGTTGGGCCGTTCAAACACTCTCTTCTCAAGTGACTCAGTCGCTTGATTTTGCACAAAGCTTCACCGAAATAAAGAGGGAAAGCAAGTCTGCATCTTGCCGAGGACTGGGTAAGCACTGGAAAGCCCTGATTAGAAAATTCAAAGAAACGTAAAGTTTTCGATGCAAGGAATATGTTAATGAATGTGTTTGGAGTTGAGCCTCAAAATTAAGTGACTAACTGGAAGAAAGTTTAAAATTTTGCACTGGTAGGTTCTAGTAAAAAAAGTTTAAAAGTTGATATGTTTTCTATTGTTATTTATATACTTTTTTCTGAAGTGAGAATTTGTCACTGAAAGGGCTTTGAGCGTTGACCCTTGAAACGATGTGGTTGACTGGGCAGAGTTTCAATATTTTTAACAGAAAGGTTTTGATTAGAAAATTTAAATAAAACAATCCTTTTCTTTTTCAATGCAAGAGTATATTACTGAAAAGGCTTTGCAGCTGAACCTCGAAATTAACTGGTTAACTTAGAAAGGCCTTAACACTTGAAGGAAGTACCTACTTGCGTTATCTCTTTAAAAACGTATCAAATAATGTTGTACCAAAGAGGAACCCAATTTCTGTTTGTCCTCAAAGGGTTAACGCTATCAATGGAGGTTCTTATAATTCTGCACAATTCAAAAGCTTTTGGAAACGAGTTTTCGTCAGAGTTAACTGTCGAAATTCAGTAGAAAATTGTGGTGTAGCGTACTGCAGTGCTCTGCGTAGAATATTTTTCAGAAAAATAGTTCATTCTGTCATTGAAAACTGCCTGCATGGTTGATTTCCGGTAGAGTTTAAACTTGAAAAAGTTTAGGGAACAACATATTCACTAAACCTTGAAAGAATACCGCAACTGTTAACATCATGCCCGTTGCAGGGGCGGCAGCTTTCAACATGAATATACTTTTAAACTTCACGCTAAATTTTCCAGTGAACATCTGTCGAAACGAATGCATACGTTCGTGTGGCAAAATTATTGTTTTAGGGCAGGGCTCCAGGCGCCAGGACTTCGGAGGTCTTTTTTCCGTCCTTCCTTTTCTCTCATTATGTACTGTTCCTCCTTGCGTGGGTTTCTGATATTTGTTGATATTTCTCAAATCTCAAATTGTCACTTGAAAGACTGTCGCAGTATCAAGGGTAGCTAAATGCGTAATCGGGTCACCGGCAAAATTATGCCTAATAGGCTTGACTTGTCCGGAAGCTATGACAGGGGGTCTGGGTGTAACACGTGTGTTAACCCTTCATCGATTCTCTGGAGACTTCTGAATATTTATCCTGCTTCCGTATACTTAAATTTTCTCCCGCTTCAAACGTAACTGAGTGTTGAAGCCAACGCTTATGTACGAATCTCCGGCTAGGTAAAGCCTTAACTATAGGTTTAGGTCAGGTCTACTTTGACGAGAAAATTTATGGCAGCTTTACACCGACGTATGTTTCATATGTATCCATAATAACTCAACTGTCAGTCTCTCATCCCGACTGCATCGGACAAAATCGTGATATCGGGCAAGTAAAACATGAAAGAATCCCCGAAAAAAAAAAAAAAAAAAAATCGAACGTTACCCAAACCCTCCGCAAAAATTTATAAATTCGAATCTCGCTTGTTTCTCCTGGAGAACCAAAGTTTTCAAGATTGAATGTATTTAAATTTAGGTAATTTTAGAATAATGATAGGACAAACATTTTCCGACTACTGTACTTGTTCCATTTTCGCCATAAAAAACGAGTTATTCAAACAAAAAGGGTTGCAGTTTTCTTTGCATCACTCGTTTTCTATGGCGAAATAGAAAAAAGTATACGAGTCAAACACCCATGTTCTTTCAATTTCAATTTTCGTGAAGATCAGATGAATAATAAAAAAGTTTTCAAGGTCAAAAAATGAAGAATTACGAAAAACCTCACCTCCCACCCCTAGCCTCTTGTTTTATCAACTTCGTGTTACAGTGGCTGCCTAAAATTTTGCGTGCGTGTCCGTCTGATGTATAGTTACTGTTTAGTGGGAAAAAACGACTTTTGATAAGTTGAGGTTTTTTGGGGATGTTCGGTCCCCTTAAGGGGCACGACTTGCAGCTCTTGACACCAAATGAACCAGAAGCAATGGTGTAAATACGTAGGGACTTCCTTGACCGCGAACCCAGAAAGTCCGGACTGCGAACGAAGTTCAGCGTAACTAAATGTAACAACAGAGTCTGGACGCATACACCCACAGACACGGTGCAGACTATACATCCTCGCGGTGACTCACGTATGGTTAGATACTTTCCGTGACAGTAACAAGGTTATAGGACAACACTGTTGTGCCTGAGTCGACTTCACACTAGCGTAATATTAAACAGCAATAAAGACCTGAACTGCTACCCAACACTAAGAAATATGACATGGCGTGGCTGGAGATGTCAAAGTAAGGACTTCGTCAGGTATTGCTAAGTCTTTTTCTAATACCTTCTACGGAAATAATAATTATTTGGGTTAAATTAGAATTTTAAGGGATGAACAAAGATACTTAATCTACCGCTATTACCTAGGATTGCACACATAAGCATCAGCGAAGTCAGCACTGCCAGGGTTAAAATTAAAAATTTCAGTGATGAATGAAGATTCTTACTTTACCGCTGTCACTGAGGATCTCAAACAAAAGAGCCGAGGACTCTGAGCAGAGCAGGGCTCGTAGTTAGTATACCGAGCTAGATTACGAGTGAGTCTCCGCAATTGTTCGCTAACACAACAAAGTGAGAGCGGCCGAGTTTCTCGCTGCAATTGCTTTGAAGTCCAATGACTCACTTGATTCTGTTGCTGGGGTACAAACGCAAGGAAAACAGAGACGCCAGGGGGAGAAACGGTTCACTTAGAGCGCTTGCGCTCAAAAATGAATAGCAAGTCGCTGAAAATAAAAAGTAGTGCAGTGACTTGAAGGGAGAGAAAAAAAATCTGATTTGTGATACTAAGGGAGAGGTAAGCCTCATTACTTTAAAAGTCCGGTGATCCAGAAAGTGGTAGAGTTAACATAAAAAATAAGTAGTTGCAAAATAGCGTTAGAGCAAGAAAACCGCCATTGATACGAGACACAGAAGATATTTTAACCAATTTCAAATTTAAACTAATTTCGTCAAAGCAGAGTGGATGGATATCTCTAGGCACAATGGATGGATGATCTCAGGTAGAATAGACGGGTGCTTCGAATTACGGTGGTAACGGAAAAAATTCAAGACTTAATCTATAACTAGAGTCAAAACTGAAAGCCATTCACATTTCGCTCAAGTGAAAAGTCTGCTCCAGTGCAAATAAATTCTGCAAAAAAAAAATTAGTTAGACAAATACATTTAAATCTTAACATGTCTTATGACCGTATAGAGGAAATATATGGAGTAGAAATTAGTACAGAGAAAGCAATGTAAAGGTCTTCATACTTGCCAGGGACAAAGTTTCACAGTATGAATTTCTCTTCGTCATGGGGCCGTGCGTAGTATTTTCGGCACCAAATCCAGGTTTAGTTATTGTTATTATTAAAACTTCATGATCGGGTCACCACGGACAGGTACTACAATCCAAATGATGCATTTTGCAACACCGGGAAGTCCGAAATGCTGCTAAAGAAAATCCACCAGAAAGACATTAACAGCTGACTTGAACGCCTGCAGCCAACACGACTGAAAATCGATGTCGGCAACAAATTCCAACAGATCAGGGCACGAAACACCGACTGAACTGACGAGTTCGACACATAACAGTCTCCAAAGTGAAAGCGTGAGCGTCAACCGCAGCACGTGCAATCCTCCTAAAAACATTGAGGGCAGGGACAGAATAATACATTCAACCAATGTCTCTGTCTCTCATTGTTGTACACCTTACAAAGTTGCGATAGTTATATTTTGAGTGTAACATTTTAAACTGAAATTGGAGAAAAAAATTCATCCGATTTCCCTATCGATAGTGAAGTGTTATTTTGCTGTAGGCTTTTCACTATCGTGTTAATAAAGTAAGTAAACTCTTTCTTAAGCAGAATATAAGACTTGGCCATTAAGCAACGGCGTAGGAGAAAATTGGAAGGCAGAAATGGATTTGATTTGCAGCCGAAAATCCACTTATATGTATGTGGGGCAGAATAGATGGATGTTTTGAAGCAGAGTAGGAGGGTGTTTCGTGTTAATTGGATGGGTGTTTCGGAGAAGAATATTATTGCTGGCATATCGTTATTTTTTAAGTTCACCGAGCTTCAAGTGCTTATAGCTGCATAACTTCCAGAATTTTCGTATGTTTGGATTGAATTTTGTGACTAAAAAATAAAGCTGGGCTTTACTGCCCCATGTTTTGTTCTGGACTAACCTTTGGTCATCTTCCACAGTTTGTCCGGGCCTTAGGACTCGCTAGTAGTTTGGTCATCTATCAAACATATACTTTCTAAAGAATTCAAGTTATATATTTCTTCTCCAGGTTTATGACTTTCGAGCCTTCTTGGAGCGTACAGACGCCAATGTACCAAAAACATGACACGCCCGCCGAAGGTAATAAAAGCCAGCCTCAGCGCTGGGACGGGCAGACAGACTACTACCGCGGCCGGTTTGCCATCCGGTCGGTGCTTGCGGTGTGAAGCATTAAAATATACCGATAGAAGACCTGTCTACCTTAAGGGTCGATTTTACAGAGTGTATGTGCATAGAGACATTCGCATAGTGCGCTAATAACATTGTATTGTACGATGTATTGTACTAAGACTCTAAATATAGTGCCTGGCAGAATAGCACAATGTTGATATAGCGTAGCTAGTCGCTATAGACTGCAAGAACATACTGCAAGAGTGTTAAGTGTACTGAAAATACAAATATACATGGATATCATGTAAATCTGTGTGTTACTGCTATCAACTGGCGAACCCCCAGTAAGCCTCATTATGAGAAGTATTCCCCGATAGCAGTGATAGTGAGATCACTGAATATAAAGATATACTTACAGAATATTATTAATAGTGTCAGCAAGCTGTTCCAGCTGGGAACCCTTTGTGATACAATAGAGACTTGTGCTGGTGTCGCCAGCCGATTCAGTGGCAGCGGGAACCAGTGCGCTTGCCGGTGCGTAATTGGAGGTTACCTACAGAAACAGAGAACCCCCTAACCACGCCGGTATATAAGGTGACCTCCAAAGCCCCTCGCTGGTACAGGGGCCGCAATCTAAATTAAAGAAAACCAAATTACATCACCGGTCGGCTTTAAGCTTATAACGCGATATTATAGCAAAAATTCAGGCATGCTGAGCTAACGGTCAAATTTGTAAATTTGAAAGCATCGTCACCTATTGGCTCTGATAAAAAAAAAAATATATATCTGGCATGTTGACTAAACGGAAAGTTTACTAATCTGGATCATTTCCAATTTATCACCAGCTGGTTTTGGACTAAAAACTCGACAGGAAGTTAAAAAATAACTGGCATGCTGACTGAACAGAGAATTTACTAACCTGGAAGTATTTCAAATTTGTCACCAGCTGGTTGTGAGCCAAAAACGCGACAGGATATGAAAAAATACCTGGCATGTTGGCCGAGCGGGGCGCACCAAAATTTAAATTTTTTGCTCCCAAGAGGCCTCTTGGAAAAAAAAGTGAGGAAAAAAGAGAGGGAGGAGACGCAGCGAAGAGCAATTTTTGGGACAAATGAGAGGTCATTTGAGGGAGGATGCAAAGATTTATCAAGGGCCGTGAATGAGGGTAAAAACTGACAAGGCGTTGGAGGTTAGGGTAAAGACAACTATATTCAGGTTTAAATTAAGGTAACTTTAGAATTAAAACCGGGTAATTTGGGTGCTGAATTACGGTACGTACGGATTTAAAAAAGGGTAAGTTCGGCTTTAAAACAGGGTAGTTTGCATTTAACAATGGGTAAGCCCATGCTTAAACTGGGGTAACTTCGGGTGGCAAAAGAGCAAATTTGTGAATTAAAAAATAACTTCACGCTTAAAGTCGAGTACGTTAGGAATGAAAGTAAGTCAAGTTTGGATGTGAAATTTATAGGGTAGGTTTACGGCAATATGCTTGGGCAAAAAAAAAAAAATTCAAACTACGAACAGTTCGGGTTTAAATAAAGGTGGTTCTAAAGAGAGAGAAGCCGAAGCACGAGAGATAAATTCAAGGTAGAATAACTTAGGATAACTTATCGCTTGACGGTTCTGAGATGGTTGTGCGCATCTCTCTGCATGACGTCAATTGGAGTGAAATTAATGAAGTAATTAGGTGCAGGAGAACAAGCAAGAGCTTCGGCTCATTAATTCAGTCGATTTACGAGTACTTCCATTAGAGTAGGGCAGTTTTTATGTTTAGGTGTTCTAACAAATATATTAAGACTAGATTTTTCCAAATTCATGGTCATAAATATACTATTCCAGTAGTTTCGATTGTCTTGCTTTTTAATGCGTTTATGGACCACAGTCTTCCAAGTGTCTTATATTTTGATAAAAAAATTATTGTGAGATAATTTACTTTTGGTAAAATATTCTCATCGCTTTTATCTGGCAATAGGAGAGCATGATCACATTCATTCAGTTTGCTGTCAATTCACTTGACGTCGTAACTAGAGGGAGTACACGCAGGATATTTCGTTACCTCCCGCGAGTTAATCTGTTACATATATCGGCTATAGATGAAATTGTCTTTCTCCACATACAGAAGGTTTTAAACTCTTATTAATAAAAAGTGTACTCTAATTATTAGGTATTATTATAGTCCCAGTTTAACCACTAATTATTAAGTAATATCAAGTTTTTACTAGGGGAGGTTTTGAATTACAGTAGGCTCAGATCTGATGAAAATACGTGTGGGAAGTGTGCGTGGAAATACCTTAAAATTTACGTTGAAATACACTACGCTTGGGCTAAAACCCGATCAGTTAGGATTGAAGAAAATGACGATAGTCTTTAAGTATGGGAGATTTGGTTGAAATTTGAAAAACTGGCGTTGAAATAGGGAATGGGCTATTTGGAAATGGGTAGGCTGGAACTGTCACAAGGTAGGTACGGGTTGAATTGAAATAAAAAACCCTTCGCGTTTAAAATTAGGCACACTGGGATTGGAAAATAGGGCAACAGTGAGTGGCAAATACGCAACAATAAAAGCAAGATCTCTAATTTAAGACTGCAAATTTAAACGCCTGAGGCACAGGAAAACTCGGACTAGAAAGACAATATAAGGTTCAGATCAAAGCTAATTGGCACACTTGCATAGATTCAACGAACGAAAAGACACAGAGATTCTTTTCATAACTTTTTAGCACTCAATGCAACGCATTGTTCTTTCCAGTAGATGCTCTTCTGGTGCATTTCCGCCTGGCAACGCAGTTACGAAAGGAAATGCACAACACAACGCTCTTGTATTGTACTAATATAACACTGTTCACATCTCGGCATCAGATGAGAAATAACTATTAATTTAGTTCTCGTTGCAAGAATATTCAACTGAATGAGGGAATTACCATTCGTATGGTGGATATACATTTTTTAAATCAGTAAATCATATGAAGACTTGTGTAGAACGCTACCTTAGTGCAGATGCTGAAAATATCCTAGTAAGAGGGTGTTGAAAGTTTATATTAAGGGTTTTTCGCTAAATGCTACAAAGCTTAGCCCTATAGTGCGAGAATTAAACACCACTTCTCGTAGAAATCACACTTTTGGTAACAGTAACAGACAGGATTATAGTAGGTTTATTTCCCTTGAAAATGCTGAAAAAAATGTATATATAGAATGATCGAAGAATGCTGTTGTGATCAGAGCGGGCGTAGACAGAAATCTCTGATCAGTATTTTTAATAACTGTAATACATAAGAATTTTATACGGATATGATACATAAAGAAACTCTTGCAAAGCACAATTATAGTAGGTTGCGATATGGTTAAGCGATAACTTATAGTAGACTAAAGATATTTTGAATGCCCCACTAAGAGCAGAATAATCTAATTCGATTAGGTAAGGAAATTAAGCCTTCGAGAATTTACTCGTCTAAATCAGCAGACGGAAGCTTGGGATTTGTCACTTTCAAACGTGCTGCAAGTGTCGGAAGCAACGCGACTACATTCAGTCAAAACTCCATTCTATGCAGCATTGGCGAATTTCTGGAAATTTCAAGGATAACCTACTGAGGGTCAGTGCCTGAAACTTGATTCAACCAGCGTTCCAGCCTGAAGTTTTGAACAAGAAGCTTCGAAGATTAAAGTTGGGCACTCATTGAAACATGTCTAGCCTCTACGTATCCAGAGTTTCTACTAAAGATTTTATACAGTTAGTTTCAAAAAGAATTTTGGATGCGTTCTTTCCTGTTTTCGCCAGCATCATCCCCTTAGTAAGAGCACGACCAAGTTTGATCCATTTTAAAGTAATCGATATGCGATTAACGTCTAAAACCCAATCCCAGGAGGCAAATTAAACGAAGATTTAAGTTTTTACTCTAACTTAAAGCTAAGCGGATGAAACTTGCACGCGTCAACAACTCGCTGAACAGTTTTTTTGAAGACAGTTTTTACACATTTACAGTGTCGGCAAAAACTCTCGAGACCTTTTCAATTTTTGTTGAAAAGAGATTTTGCGTATGAAGTACATAAATCGAATCTACTGTACACCAATATTCACTTACTTTACTATTAATTTCAGCTCCTTGTTAGTTTTTGTTGGGGTGGTTTTACGTAGATACGGTTCAAAATTTTCAAATTTCATAGCATCAAACAGCCATTATTGTGGTTTCCTCAGGAGCTTGAGAACTGAGCTGTTATTCTTCCCAATTTTATTTATGTTTTACGTTCCACCAATTCTTTTGCGATATTATAGTTCGTGCAACAAAAACTTCCCTACAATAATGATGCGTATTAATTAGTAATGGAATCTTAATCCAAGTTGTTGATGAAATTTTCTTTGAAAGACGTTGTTCCAGCATGGAAGCGCTCGTTCTATTTGAACAAACAAAATTTTATTCTTGTCAGTGTGGGCTTTTCAGCTACAGGGGTTCTTTTTCCTGTAGCAATAAATAAGAGAATGAGAGAGAAATAGTCAAGTTTGTAAATATCACTGTAATAAATTCACTGTAAAAAGGAGCAAGCAACGTTAAACACATGGTTAAAAAACTCCGTTTATCATCCAGTCACGCCAATTCTTGCACTGGATTTTTTTTGGAAGCGCACAAGTGTTTATTCTTTGCTGAAATTTAAATAAGACTTCAGGACGAAATACGGTCAGTGTCCCAGAAAAATGGTGTACACACTTTTACAGTGAAAATTAAAAACAGAGGAAAAACGCAATGCAGTGGAAAAGCTGAACGTAGTGGAAAACAGAAAGCAGTAGAAAGCTGAAAGCAGTAGAAAGCTGAGAGCAGTGGAAAACTGAAAGCAGTGGAAAACGGAAAGCAGTGGAAAACGGAAAGCAGTGGAAAACGGAAAGCAGTGGAAAACGGAAAGCAGTGGAAAACGGAAAGCAGTGGAAAACGGAAAGTAGTGGAAAGCTGAAAGCAGTGGAAAACAACTAGAAGAAGATGAAAACAAAGGCAAGGTAGATTTTCAGGTTTTCCCTTCACATCTTTTCCAATACACTCGGCAGATTAAGAAGTATTTTCGATCACCCTCGTCGTTCATATAACTTGAAGTCAAGTATTGTGAAGGAAGTGAATTCAAGTGACTCTAAAAAAGATGTGTTAAATAAATTAAAGACGGCAGGAAATCTTGTAGGAATTTTAGAGCCTGCCATTAACGCTTCAAAAGAGGAAAAAGTAAAGTGATTGGTTGCCGTAGGTACATTCATAAACAATGGAAATCTATGCAAGAACAGCCGTCAGATCGGAGCTGCTATCGGAAAAGACGAGGAAGAACATCAACAAAAAATGTCCGTAGAAGTAGAATAATGAGAAAAGCAAAGTAAGCATGGATAAAAGGTGTCCAGAAGGTCTAATAAAAAATCAGGAAGGCCTGACTAATATTAACTAACTCATTAACTGCGAATAACGGAAATATCCGTTCCCGAAACGGCATTCCAGATACCGCAGTTAATGGGTTAAGCTGATCTAAATAAGCTTACACAATAACTCATCTTACCCCTGAGGGACGCAGAGGAAAACAAGAAAAAAAGGCCAGTAAAAGTAGAATACATGTCGGACCTAAACGGACACAAACATTTCAAGAAACACACAGCAGAACATCAAGGAAGAAGCGTGCACCGTCATGATATTTTAGGTTGTTTACAAAGAAGCCCAAGCGGGCCACACGAAAGCAAATAAATGTACTGGAACTGCAGATAAATGGGCAGGCTGCTCGGAAATCATGGGGAATATGTTCCAGTCGTGTTTACAAAGGAAGCCTTTGGTAATTCTGAACGCAAGAATCTGTGCATGATGCTGACTGTTCAGCGATGCTTGGAAGCCATGCAAGACACGCGCCACTGTCAGGAGATATCTCCTTGGGAGAACCAAATGTCTAGGAAATAGGTTATGGAAAACATTAACTCACGTAAGAGGATTCATCGTTTTAAGGGAAGAATTTTTTCCAAACTCATTTCAATTTGTACGAAGCCTCCTAGCTTGAGACAACTAAGATAACTGCTGGGAGTTTATAACCGCGTTAGTCCGGTAACGGGTTACGAAATTCCGCAAAACGAGCTCCATAAAAGAAATCAGCTAAACCGAGACTCAGCTTAGACGAGGATATTTCAGTTACAAATTCAAGTAGCTGGCGTAATATTTGAAATAACCAACTTTCGCATAAAATAAAGCATGCTTAACTTTATTGCGAAAAGTTTAATATAATTATAAAAATGGAAATATAAGTTCAGGGAACTAATGGGGTATATTCTGGCAGGTCCTATCCCTGTCAGAATATATTATTTTGCTATTATATCCAGAAGATTAAGCCTCCACAACAAAGGCGATGTCACAGAGGAAGAATGATGAGACACATAGTGTGACAACATGGGAACAGCAAGTCGGGAAAGAAGAGGAAGAACAGATGGAAGAAAGATCAGTAGGAGTAAAAGATGGGAAGGAAGTAAAGTGGACACGAAAGACAGACGTCCCGAAGGCATAGCTAATGGCTAAGGTAACGTACATGGTCCCCTGGGGACGCTGCTCCCCATAACATAGGATGGGCGAACCTTAACTAACCTAACCCTATGGCCCATCCTATGCCCCCTGAAGGGCCTGTCAGAATATAGGCCTCCCTCACCCCAAGGGCTGTCCCGCCTGCCTACTCCGCAGGGGATGTTGCAGCTGGCCGTAGTTGCTGCTGAGGTCAGTTTGCAGTCAGGTAGGTTCTCTATACGCCCTTCGTGCTCCGCATAATATGCCGCCGTAAGGTGGTAGGCGACCCAACCCATGGACTCCTATAATATGTGCTCACGTGTGAGGGCCACGGAGACACGGACACCACTCCCACCCGCGAGTATTTCTTTGTTCTATTATCTTCTATTTTGTCGTCTCTTGCAGATGCTTCAAACCTTATTTCTGCCAGTAGCAGCGCCCTCAGCCGATTTGAGACACTGAATATTAATCTATTATCGGTAGTGCTTGGACACGGCGACCTCAATGAGCCTCATTGCATGGATCACGCTATCTAGTGGGTGAGGGGGTAAACCTAGGAGATTAATAAGGACAATAGCATGTCGACAGAAATGGAAAATTCATGCACGAAGATGTTCCCTACTGGATCAACGAACATGAAGGTGACTAATCGGGAAAGTAGATAGAGCAGAAGGAAAATATCATCATTAGTAGTACAAAAACGGAAAGAAGTTAGTTATATAGTCATAGTCAGACAGTTTAAGCTTCTGTTTCCGAGCGGGACGATATCACAGAGGAAAGAGCATGAGACATAAAGTTGGTCTATAGAATCGAGGAACCCATGCACGAAATTTTTCCCGCACAGGATCAACGCGCATGGAAACAGCAAGTCGGGAAAGAAGAAGAAGAACAGAATAAAGCATGAGCAAATAGGAGTATGAAAAACAAACAGAAAGAAGCAAAATAGGCATGAAAAAATAAAAACGTTTTGAAGGCCAAGCTACGGCTATGTGATTAAGCCCTCAGTGTCCCCTGGAAAGAGGGACTTTCAATAAAATATGACGGGCGAAGCTTCCTATGGCCGAAACATACCAAAAGCAGTTCAGCGAGAAGCTGGCACGCTGGCAGTTTTTGAGAAGCACGGAATGCATTGGAGCGCGCAGACAGAACAGCGGCAGTTGAGCAGGCCGCTGCCGCTGTGCGCGTTCTTTTGCATTTCGTGCTTCTAAAAAAAACTGCCAGCCTGCCAGCTTCTCGCTGAACTGCTTTTGGTATGTTTCGGCCCTAAGTCATGATCCATCCTACGGCCTATGTTGGAGGTAAAGGGCTAAATAAGGTAGATATGACAGTGGTAGCCAGAGGTTTTCAGACTATTTCTCCACCATTTGATACTAAGGAACACAAATAAGATACTTGTTGATAGTGAGCAATTCGCTGAGAAGTGTATTCGGACAATGAAGCAAATAAAGCGCATCCAATACATCTAAGTGAACCAATATATATCTTCCGGAAGAAAGCATTGAGACACTGACAGGCCATCGATACAGCGGGCAGCCAGTCGTGGGCAGCCTGCTGAGGCAGCACAATCTGCAGGACGCTTGTGGCAGATGACAGCCGATCCTGAAATCTCCGCCGAAAATAGATGATAACACTCGTATTTGTCGAGAAGATGGTTTAATCTCCACACTGTAATGTGGCTTATATCAATGATAGCGATCGTATTTTTCGTGCAGATGTCTAACCTACCCAATATTGGGGTAACACAAATGAAAATGATTGCATCTATCGTGAAGATTTCGTAGTCCACGTTCCAGACTGGCCAGTTACGGCTCGTGGCCGCTGAAGTGAGGATGCTGTACAGTTCCATGTCAAGAATGCCTAAATTTGTTCACTAGTACTGAATGTCACGATGAACAAACGTCAAATAATATTCAACTAGTGGGACCCGTGGAAATTCCACGGTTAGTTAATGCTTTCACTTACCGTAGTTTAAGCTGAGGTAGCGCTTCTAACTTAACCCACTCCGTCTGACCTAGTGTTCGCCGCGATAGCAGCATAACCCCTCTGTTCTTGAGATATTGTATTTCCTTATATATCGCACGGTCGCGTCAAAAAAAAAAATATTTTAGAGCCAAAATGTCCAACATTGTCCGCTCTGTTCTCCCGCGCCATATCCCAAACCCGCAGCATCTATATAGACCTATTAGGTAACGTCGTGCGTCACCGGAAATTGAATATAATATGGGGTGAAAAAAATTAAAAGCGGTTGATATGATACGGAGGATATGAACTTCATGTCTTTGCTTCGAAACTGACCGAAAATTTTTTCAAGAAGCGAAAAGAAGACAGCTATAGTTGAAGATCCTTCAAGCGAAAATCATAGCGTCTAGCAAGATTAATTTTCCACTATCTAAAACTGAAAAAACGTAACCTGCTGACACTAATGGCCGGACGGACGGATAGAGCCGCAAGCAGAATAATAATAACTAGCTGGACCCGTGAAAATTTTCACGGTTTACCAACTTTATTTTGAGTGTTTGGAAAATTTCCTTCTACCGGTATGCTTGTTGTTGGATTTTAATGTAATTAGTTGC
>LQNS02278125.1:29048097-29065682 GCA_001587735.2 Parhyale hawaiensis
CCACGGGAACGGCAAGAGAGGCTGGAAGAGCAAGAACTGCATTCATTTCCAATAACGCATAAACAATTAAAAAGACCTGGTCTGTGGCCGAGAGATAAGTCATCAGCCGTATCACAGATACGCCAGCTTCTCGAACTGAATAAAGCTCGAATTTCCTTCTATCTATTAGTGATGAAGAGCGTGACACAATAGGTAAGTAGGTAGGTAGGTAGGTACTAGCGTATTAATATATAGATAGATTTACATTGCAGCCAAATTTTGAACATTGAAGGTTTAACTATAAGCTGGTATCCAGATTACAACAATCCGTGAACATTTACGGTGAATTCTTTTGGTTGAACTATATTTTCTTGGTGCCGCACAACTTTTGACCAATTCAACCAATTCAAAACTGAGATTCGCGCCTTACCTTGCACGAGAGATATTTTGCTCTCGTAGTCTCAAGGTGGGCTTTGTCAAGCGGGCTTGCGCTTCTTTAATAAAAGAACACGGCTGCAGGTATATGAGACCTACTTTACAACAAAGCCTATCACGAAAGCAGGAGCAATAAAAACCTTAATTACTAAATTACTGATGGCTGGGCCCTTTAGTTTGACATAACTTTTACATGGTAATATAAAATTACTTCAACAAAAAATCTAGCTGACTCTAACCTAACATTGGCTGTTCTTACCTAATGTAAGGTAGCCATCGCTAATTCCTAACAACATTTTTTGGTCCTATTCTCTGACCAAACCTGGGCTGTCCTAAACCCTCGCACACTTTTTACTCGTAATTTTTTGAAAAGAAAAAATTGGAGCTCATGAAATCATTGGTATGGTAACACGAGTGGTTAAGTTTGCAAACCAATGTCATTTTCTATTCATTTTAAAATTTCGCGCTTATCATTCGTTGAAATAAACCTGCCGGTGTGATACGAGCGTGAACCACGAAAATTATGTTGCTACGAATTTTCCGGGAAACTCAAAAAATTCTGGCTAGAAACTTCGGATGGATGATGATTGGCACGTGTTATGGATTGAGGTCCTATCAAAACTCTTGACTGCGTTATTTATAATGTTTCACTGAACTCCGTTTTCCATTCATTACTGAACTTAACCCCGACTGTTAGTCCACTTGACGTCACGCTCCATTGTACGTCCGCCGCAATCGGCAGTGCACTAACCTGTTCTGTATTATCATCCTTGACTGAAGTACCTACTGGGGGTAATTATACACTAACTTTATACCTAGGAGAAAACTAAAAACGCTACAGACTCTTAGATAAAACACGTGAATTCAAATAAAAACAAAAAACTGACAATCAAGTTAATTCTCCCAATATGTATAACCCTATACAACGATCTGCGTCCTTCCCAAAAGACTTCAAATAATGACATTCCAGCGAATAACGGACTTTTTAGTTTGTCCCTACAGGGCTAACTCTTTCTCCGTGGTACACGTGGTTCACCGAACTTACAACGTTTCAAATAGTGTTACTCGTACATGAAATGCTAGACCAAAGTGAGATTAATATTCAGTAATATGGTTAGAATTGCTTCTGGTATCCAGAAATACCATCAGTAACATTTTTGTCGTGAAGCCGTACACGTCAACCACAAAAAAAAAAAAAAAAGATGATGGCAGCGCCACTACCAATAATTTGATTTCTGTAATATTCAATTACATAACACCTGTCGTTGGACTAGCACCAATTGAAATGGGAACAAACGGCCACCAAGGGCGTTAAAGAGGAAGTTTGCCATGCCCATCAGTAAGAAAAGAAGGCGAGTGCCGCAATCATGAATAGTCACACATATGTTCCATTCAGCTTTTCGGTCCATGGCAGTAGTGAAGCAAAGATAAGAATTGATACCAGCATAACATGACAGGCACACCAGAAATTGGGGTATAGAGATCTACTGCGCATTATAACAGTAAATTGAGAGAGACGAAAGTCTCTTATACAAGTAGTAGTAGTAGTAGTAGTAGTAGTAGTAGTAGTAGTAGTAGTAGTAGTAGTAGTAGTAGTAGTAGTAGTAGTAGTAGTAGTAGAAGTTTTACTAGCGCTTCAGTGGCACACTGCCTATATTGCGCTGAACTATTCCTATGTTTAACCACAGGCTCGTGCGCCGACAAGGGCGCGTTTTAAATTGTCAATGATTTTTGTCTCGGCTTTTCTGCCAGTAGGTCTCAGAGTGGTCAGTGCGCTACTGACAGGAAAAAGGCGCCAGTTGTGCATCTCCAACACCCGGGCGCGGCTGAACGCTGTTGCTCAGCTACGCCGCACAGGGGAAGGAAACGAAATACAAGAAAGTAGAAGTCTAGCCGCGGGAATTGGTCAGCCACCTTGATCGGCAGCCCACCTCCCGAAACAGACGGGGAAGTATTGAGAGCCTACCTAACTTTACAAAACTAACCTCATCAGCAGGAACTACGGCCAGATGCTACATCACCTGCAGAGAAGGCACTCGGGACCCTTGGGTGCGTGATGCCCAAACATATTGTGGCAGGGAAAGGGCCCGCTCTTTTATACAATTATGCAAATCGAATACACATGCATAGATACATATATTTACGTAGAGGTTAAGCTTTTCTAGCTGCTACAATGGTGTTTCACCAAGGGAAAAGAAAGAGACGCATAATAAATTGAGAGAAACGAGGCTCCTATGCATGGGAGTGTTTCCACAGAGGGTCAGAGCGCACTGTAGCCAGGAAAGAAGAAGAATACAAAGCATGCTTTGTAAGAGATGTAAAGTAGAAGAAAGCCAAGTGCGCACGAAAAAAAGATGAGAGGAAGAAGGACTGTCAGAAGGAGTAGAAAGCAGCTAGGAAGTAGCAGACTGGGTACCGAAAGAAAATAGTTCCTCTCATCTAGCTAATTTGAAGGTTATGTATGGTGCTCTCAAGAGTTCGAAACGCAGGATGAATAAACGAACCTAACTCTGTGGCCTATGGCCCATCCTATGCCTGCTGATGGGACAATCACGAATATGGCAGCTAAGAACTAACGAAATAACTAGCAGGGTAACGAGCAATTTCCGAGAATTGGCAGCGGAGGACGGCAGGGAGCGCCGCCTCAGAAACGGGGGCTGCTACAGGCAGGGTCGTGCTTCAGTTCAAAGCCGTCAGCGGAAGCTGTAGAGTCGTTGTTTAGGGATAATGAGGACATGTCTAGGACGAGGCGTTGCTGCACGTAATATAAGTAGGATTGAGCGAAAAAATAAGCTGTGTAGAAAGAGTGGTGTACAAAAGACAGGGGCTCTATAAAATGAGAACCTATGTCAAAATGGGAATTACGTAAAATAAGTAAAATAAGTCGACTAATTTCTCTAAAACTTAACGTTTCGGGAATTTAACTCCCATTATCAGAACCTATATAAGCGTCGGACGGAATGGGAAGCGGAGGAAAACGAGCAAGTACAGTCGGAGGAAAAATCGTCAGTCCTGGATCGTGACAAAGGATGCCTCAAAAGAATTTTATTTCAGATGAACTAAGTGAGGACATGTGTTAACGGGGTGGGAACGAAAAGGCGAATAACCATAGCATAGTGTGCTATGGGGGTCCCTATATAAGCGTCGGACGGAATGGGAAGCGGAGGAAAACGAGCAAGTACAGTCGGAGGAAAAATCGTCAGTCCTGGATCGTGACGAGTGGTATGGTTGTAGTAATTATATTGAGGCTAGGTTTTGTTTTATGGATACATAGTGATTCTAGAGTTGTGAGTTCTATTGCATTAGATTAGAAAAGGCTATGATAGAAAAGCCTTTCCTGCTAATTGGATAGTTGTTTTGTTCTGCATGAAGACGGGAAGCTGAATTGATAGGTTTTGCAAGTGGTAAACCTGTTCTGCTTGATATACCTAGATGTTGGTCAACGCGGGCTTTGAAATGTTGTCCAGTGCTGCCGATGTACAGAGCTGAGCAGCTCTTGCAAGAAAAAACGTACACAACTCTGGACAGAAAACTCGTGGTAGGCTTGTCTTTGAATTTAAAATAGGATCATATGGTAAATGTGTTTGTGTAAGAGAACCTGTAGTTCATGGGCGGTTAGGCTTCGGAGAGGAAAGTTTTCAGGGAATTAACTTTATCGACGGTGGTCTTGCTGTAGTATGGAAAGGAATGGAAAAAGGCCAATTTACGAATAGTAGGTCTAGTTATACCAGGATCGCATAGTTTATCAAGAAATAGTTTGCAGTAGTGATCTAGAAAGTGGTGTGGGTAGCCGTTTTTGAAAAAGGTTGGAAGATAATCCATTTCATTGGAAAATGCTAGGTACGAGGAGGATAAATGATATCCCCTAAACAGTAAAGTTTTTATAGTATTTATTTTAAATTGATCGTAGCAGTGACTAAAGAAGCTGGTTCCAAGGCCTGAGAATGTCGGCTTCCTTTAGACTCAAGTGGTTAGGTTTGAGTCATGCTTTGTGACAAGGGTGTTTAAAAATGCAATAGAATCGATTGATTGGTTTTCGGCGGTGAACTTTATGCTGGGAAGCTTACTATTTAAACATTGTAGAAATAAGTCAAAATCAGCTGGGTCTTTGAAAATAAAGAAAATGTCATCTACATAGCGTTTCGTTTATAATGGATGGGTTTGAAACTATTCGGGCAGTCGTTGATCTATATTGATTCGTGATGGCATAAAAATATATTGGCTAGAGAGCGGCCGAGCGGGGAGCCCATGGAAACTTCGTCGATTTGTTTGTATCACCTGTTATTGAAAATAATAGAAGAATCTTTGATGGCCAGACAAATGAAATTTCTGAATGTAGGTTGGTCCAGGTTGTGGAATGAGTCAGAGTTATCAATAATTCTTTTGCATATAATATTTATGGTATCGTCAATAGGTATATTTGGAAATAGGGAAGTGATGTCAAAACTAGATAGCTATGCATTGGGTGGCAGTTGAAGGTCTATGATTCCATCTTTAAATTCATAAGAGTTAATTTTTTTTACTTCAATTGGTAGCTTTCTGCGGTTGATATAAATTTTGTATTCCCTAACGTTGTAAGATGCAAGAAAGCCTTTTGCTTTCGGAAATCTAAATTTGAGTATTGATAAAATAACGAGGCTAACGATGAGAAACCTCTTAATTCCTGTATTACTTAGTTGAAATAAAACAGAAAGCTTTTTCAGCAATTGTTAAGCAAATTAAAACAAATCACTTTTAAAACATTTTATTTCAGTAATATTTACTTTAACTTCGATTTCCGAAAGGAAGAAACCTTTCTGTCATCCTACAACGACGAGGACGCAACCTAGAAACTTTTCTTTTATTTTACTTGACGGTTTCCTTCGTTGTGATTTGTCGATCTTCAGTGTCTACGTAGCATTAGGAATAATCTGGCGAAATTTTCCAGGAAAAATTGAAGACTTGAAGTGAAATTACAACATGACTGCTTGCAGGCAACGAAATTTTAGCTATGGGGTCAAGGGGAATGTATGGAGTTACATTTTGCAAGTGGTAAAAGGCCGTGTCCGTGTAAATGAACAGCTGTTGCTAGGCACAAGAGATAGTCAGAGGAAGGTGACAAGGTTTTTCTACAGCATGGGACTAGTGATGTTAACTCCTACATACAGTAATTCGTAAAGTGAGTTGAATTTGACCTCGAACAAAGGTTTGGCTGTCCCAGACGCTGTTTAGCGACTTTGGCTATTGATGTGTCAATTATTATTATCATTTTTGGGGGGGAGGTGGTCCCAAGAGTTCAGTGAGTCAATTTCAGGGGTTCGGAGAGTCCGTCTTATGGGTTCGGAGATTCCGTCTCACGGGTTCGGAGAGTCCATCTCAGGGGTTCGAAGAGTCCATCTCAGGGAATCGGAGAGTCCATCTCAGGGGTTCGGAGAGTCCGTCTCAGGGGTTCGGAGAGTCCGTCTCAGGGGTTCGAAGAGTCCGTCTCAGGGGTTCGAAGAGTCCATCTCAGGGAATCGGAGAGTCTATCTCAGGGGTTCGGAGAGTCCGTCTCAGGGGTTCGGAGAGTCCGTCTCAGGGGTTCGGAGAGTCCGTCTCAGGGGTTCGGAGAGTCAGTCTCCGAGGTTCGGAGAGTCAGTCTCAGGGGTTCGGAGAGTCAGTCTGAGGGGCTCGGAGAGTCCGTCTCAAGGGTTTGGCGGAGGTAAAGAAAGGCACATAGGGTCTGCACTTACGAAAAATGAAATGTTTATCGATAGACCGCAACAGTACTTGACTCTTACGTCTGACGCTGGCGGCCAAAAGTCGGCAACGGAAAAATGGAATTTTCACTCCAAAATACCCAACATTTTTTGCGGAGAAGGTATTTTGGATGCAGCGGGGACGCACTTGGGCGCTTGCCTGCATGATGACCATGTCTGGACATATTCATAATAGCTCTTGAGAAAATTCCATTTTACCCTTTTTGGCTGCCAGCGTCAGGGCCTCTTTTGGACCTAAGAGTCAAGTACTGTTGCGGTCTATGGTTTACTTTTGTTTGGAGTTTGGACAAGTCCATCCAGGTGGACTGCACTTTGTTACTCCTATCGATGAAGCCGTAAAATATACTGAATCCTATTAGATTCCGTATTTTTGATAAAAAAGGGTCCTGTGAATACACTTATGGAACTATCCGTGGGTTCAATGCTTCCGACAAGTTTAGGAACCACTACTTTCACTGAATAGAGTTTTTAATGTTGCGTGTTACCAGGTTCTAACTTTTACGTTATTGTTCAGAATATCTTGTGTACATAAAGTATTTTCAGATTTTGGTAGTTTCTTCACCAAATTCTACAGGGGCTGAAGAGTCACCCTACATTACAGATTTAGGCACTATTCATATAGATGCACTTTTAATGAATTAAAAACGTAAGCGATGCCGGCTACAGAACGAACAAACATACGAGGCGCAGGGATGCGGGGATGGATGATCCGAGGCCCGATGCTCAGATTGATAGGGTCACTCAGTGTCTGACTCAGACTTTCTGCATTTTAAAACTTCCGGAACAAAATAGACAGTTGAAAACTAATGTTTTTTCCGATTTAGACTTCCGGGACAAACTGGAGTCCACTGTGACTCCATACTCACAAAAAATGGGATTCGACGCGATTCCGACTCCAACTGCGCAATCTCGAGGGAACGCTCAGAGTGCTTGGAGACCACACCAAGAAATGCCTCCGGCTAACGCTTTAAAGAGTACGAGAGTGTTTCCTTGCAGAAGCCAGTTCCTATTTCTGCGGGACTCGCCTACACAAGAAACAGAGCAAGAATTTAATTCAATAATGCAGTGGTTGAGATAACAATTGAGCACGTTAGCATGCACGATAGCTCCAGGCTTTGAGTAGGACCAAAGACGTAATTTATTGGTTAGCAAAATAAAGCCTCGAGAAGTGATTTGTCTGGGACTTCCGACGGGTGAGCTTGCTTGGCTGTGTTGAGTCCGACCTCAAGTATAAACCCGTGATTGATTTTTTACCCTTGATGCTGCTAAAAATTCCATTTTACTTCGTAGAATAGTTCCCGGCTGTCTCAAGCGCAGTTGGGTTGGTTTGAACATGTACAACAAGATTCAATGTGGCGAAGCCCAAGTTCCTGTATGGAGGTCCTGACAAGTCAATTCCAGTGGGCTCAACTTTGCCGCTCAAGCAATGGAACTTTAAGTACACTTAACCCTATTAGTAACGAGACGAGGCAAAATGATCTCACCCTAACTTCTACCAGTCAGTATCGTTCTAAGGTACCTTTTTTCGATTCTTTTACAATCACCGTTTAAGTAATAACAAGATCAGAAAATGAATGTGACACAGAAAGCTTGTACAAAACACTAGAAAAGCACGGACGCACTTGCTTCGTAAGAGATCGAAGTCATAAAAATTTTCGAAAGCGGTGCGATCATAAGTTTGTAACGAATACAGTTTAGGAAAGACGTAAAGGGACATGACATTTTACAAGTGGAGGATGACGAAAACCATGCAAGATGTGGATAAACCCCCACCGTACGTTGAGACGGCAAAGCGCGGGAGAAGAGGAAGCATAAAAGATAAATAAGTAGAAGGGGTAAAAACTAGAATCCTCGAGAAACGCAAGGAGACACAAGGTTTTGCGACAATATTGATGGCCACCGAGCCCTGAGCTCCGAACAGACATTGTCTCAGGGGCGTACAGTGCGGACACACAGAATGCTGTCGCCACGACGGCACTCGCTTTCGTTTCGCTACAGCGAGCTGTATGCATGTAAATAACGTGGATAAGCGTATATATAAAGTGGGTAAGCATACATATAAAGTGGGTAAGCATACATATAAAGTGGGTAAGCATACATATAAAGTGGGTAAGCATATATAAAGTGGGTAAGCATACATATAAAGTGGGTAAGCATACATATAAAGTGGGTAAGCATACATATAAAGTGGGTAAGCAAACAAATAAAGTGGGTAAGCTTACAAATAAAGTGGGTAAGCATACATATAAAGTGGGTAAGCAAACAAATAAAGTGGGTAAGCTTACAAATAAAGTGGGTAAGCATATATAAAGTGGGTAAGCATACATATAAAGTGGGTAAGCAAACAAATAAAGTGGGTAAGCATATATAAAGTGGGTAAGCATACATATAAAGTGGGTAAGCAAACAAATAAAGTGGGTAAGCATACAAATAAAGTGGGTAAGCATATATAAAGTGGGTAAGCATATATAAAGTGGGTAAGCATGCACTATAAATAAAGTGGACACTGCTCGGTCGATGTCGAAAAAGCCTCACTAGACCATGAGCTTAGCTTCGACACGTAGCCCGCCATTTCAAGAACAGGTGCAAGTACCAAATGTGGAGTAGTGATAGGTCGGATGTCATTTTTTGGACATCCGCGGATGAGGATGCACGTGCGGATGTTACCATCTTGACCTCCGCGGATGCAGAGGCGGCTGAAGATGTCAAAAACGGTGCGGATGTTTTGCAGATGCGGAAGCAAATATTCGCCCCATCACTGATGTGGAGCACATAGAGGTCCGTGTATTGTGTTAGGTATTCCCGTGAGGTAGGTACCCTGACAAAGACCGTTGAGCAGAAGCTGAATCACGATTTTAGCATCTGCGGCGGCCCTAATTTTTGGTAGGGCTGTAGGTTGTACGCAAATAGGGCTAGGCCAAGACATTAAAGTTTCAACGATGTCAGTTGTGCAATTTTGGATACATTTTGCAATAGATAAAGTTGACTTTTGACTGACAAGCGCTTCCAAACAACACACGGATTAAAAACCTCAACTATCAATGTACAAACAAAACGTGCTCTGGCCAGAGCCAATCTTCGCTTCATATTGATACGACAAAAAGTCCCGACAAAGAACTAACGGACAACAATTTTCAGAAAATGAGCAAAATTGCTTTTAAGGTCCAACTTTGACGGCGCTCCCAGATTTTTTGTTCGCGTCTAAGGCGGCCCCTCATTTAAGGCCGCCGAAAATTTCTTGAGGATAAGTCTACTCCATCAAAAGTTGCCTTCGGCCAGTCAAAAAATTAAGCACCGAACTTTGAATATTCCTTCATAATCTAATTTGAGGCCCATCATGACTCATGCTTCCTCACATTTTGTAATCAGGTTTTGTGGTGCGGAAGTGCAGAAAGCAAAGATGGATTTTTCTCCCATAAGAGCATACTAACGTCCAACTTTTTGACTAACTCCAGAAGTCTGAGAAGCCGAAGAAAGCGAGTTACGACCTCCGATTCTCTGGAATTTTAAAAAAAATCGAGCCACGACGAACTCCAATTAGACTGCACTTACACCCGCCCTCGCCTCGAGATGGCAGGCGAGTGCGGCGGATATTGACGCTTCTAGGCAAAGGTGACTTTTTTCGTGCATCAAGTACGAAATTTTTGGTTTGGGGACAGAAAAATCAAGAAATTCAAAGGGGAAGGCAACTAAAAGAGACGAATTCTTTTTGCATCAAGTCAAAGTTGTTTTAAAACTTGCTTGTTCACTCGGGAAAATAGAAAGAGAAGGCAACTTAGGACGATTTCCGCTTGCGTCAAACCTGAAGATTTTCGAAGCTTGCTTGAAGAGACAAATCTTGAAAATAGAAGGCAATAAAAGACGCTTTTTTTCGTCCATCAGGTATGGCATTCTGAGACTCGCCGAGAAAAATACAGAAAAAAATTGAAAAGAGAGATGACTTATGCTTTTCCATGCACTGGGCATAGGGTGCAATTAATTGGTAAAGCAAAGTCGAAGTACTCCAACCCAAACTTGTATGGAATTTCAGATATCAACTTCAATCAACTACTTTTGAGACTTCCAAAAATTCAATCCTGCTACCTAAAATGGAACTTTTTAACTTCCTCAGACTTAATCGGATTGCTTCTGTCTCCTACGTTCGGTGCCAGTCCAATAAACGATGGGAAGAAAAAATAGAAATCGAGAAAGGCTCTGAGTCATCGCATGTGTAGAATATTGGCTCTGAATATTGGCACGAGTTGCACGAGACTTGACATAGTGGCACAGCATTGGTGCCAGCTCAGTCCGTGCGAGCGGTTACGAGCACTGCAGAGACAACTCCCTCTGCTTTCTCTTGCTGATAATGGAGTGCAGCAATAACTCTGTATGGCCACCTCGGATGGTGAGCATTATACCGGAGCTACACTGTGCACTAGTACGCTCAACTGATGAACGAACGTTCAGCTAGCATGTCATTCAACTGAAGTACTTTCCCAGGGTATCTCGATCTGCTCCGACTTTCAGTGTGTAATCGAGATAACGTACGGGCTCATAGGCTGAGCGTGCGATTTGCACAATGTAGCCTCGGTATAATATTGTCCACACTTTGTCCAAAGAACATATCTTAGGTACGTGCATAACAACGTTCTTGCTCAGTCCAATGGAACAAATGAGTTTTTCAATATCTAGGCAGTAATATTTCATTTTCACAAGTAAAATTAGTACAAAATACAGTTTCAAAATACAGTAGGCATGTAGCTTATTTCAAAGGCGCCAATACAGTGTGCATAATCGCAACTGTGAAACTGGCACAAAACTCACCAGAAGACGAAATTCCATTTTCCAGAATTTCCTCGACGGCAAGGTGCGACTCCGCCCAATTCCAGACTAGGTCCGCATCACTCCTAAGGCAGAAAGTAAGTGCAGGGAGTATCGTTCTAAGAATACTTGAAACCAACCTGCCAGGACCTCATCTCCTCTTGAAGCTCATGCCAGCGCCTCATTTTTTTTCGGCCGCTGAAGAAACAACACTGTAAGGGGTAAAAAAAAAACAGGGAGGCTGCCCTAAGGTTTGACTGTTATTTTACTGAAGTTCTCAAGTTGACCAGAGTGGATAAAAAATGAAGGAAAAACAAAGGTATCCACAGAGTCACCCTACAAACTTGATCTCAAGGCTATGTTTAGCGAGATGCAGTAGTGTCCATTTTGTAACGTGCTGTTCTTCTTATAGCTTGTAGGCAAAACAATCGATTTACGCCTGCCAAAGTGATTGGTTTGGAGATATGGAAGTTCACCTCTTCGATGGGGTACAACTTTGTAATCTTGTCTATTTATGTTCAACTTATCATCTCAGTTTTAGTAAGTATTGGCCTTAAATACTTTGCCATATATGTATTATAAACGCTCATGAAAATAAAATGCGGTACATTTGTTATGAAATCTTATTATGCCAGAATGACGAATATATCCTATAAACATTGATATTCTGCAAAATACAGATAAAGATGAGGCTAGTGACAGGTTCTACTGTCAGACATTCTTTTTGAATATTCCAGTAACAAAAATAAAGTATGATATTGGCGATCCTGTAGGACCATGGTACACAAAGGATTGTGCAACACCTGTACTGGAATAATAGTCAAATATTAAAGAGGTTGGAGTTATTCATTTCGTTTTACATGCATTTTAACTTTTTCTCTTCCCGGCAAGTTTAGCGAGACGAAATTTCCCAGTACGAAGTTGCACACCATATGCATGTAACTTAAAGTGTGTTCTTTACATTTACGGATAAAATTCGTAATCCAGTTGATATTCCATTGCTTTCAACTAGCTGTATCCATTTTCCGCAAAGAGTGATGACCCTTATAATAGGATAGCTTTCCATTTTTATCTCATTGCCACATCTTCTTTTCAGTAAAGTTCATACCGTAGGCCTCTTTCTCCGTTTAGCATTACAGAATTATAGTGCAAGAGTGTTCACTTTCCATCGTAGAGTAATGATGCGACCTTATACCTGAGCTTTCCCTGTTCTCTTCTCGCCGCATCCTCTATCTGGTAAAGAGTTCGTACACCGCCGTCTCATTTTTGTGTCCCCTGAAGCAGAAACAAAAACAGCAACAAAACAAAAGCCAAAAGCCGGTATTTGGCTGCAGGGTCTCCCACTCCTTCCCTCTCATACCCCGGGAGCCTCAGCAGGACTGATGGATGGCTGGCGCCCTGGCTCAATGGACTCAGTCAAGTGTGGTCTCTTGTAGACGAATGGACTGACAAGTCTCTTCAGCTCAACACTAACCAACCTATCCAGGAGATGCCAATGAGGAACAATCCACGATGTCGTCTAGGAGCTCCAGGAAGAAGTGGGCCCGTTTGCACAAGATTGAAGAGATTGCAAGGCAAGGTGCTTTAGTTTTCTCCACCAAAATAGGAAAACTTTGGTGCTTGTATCAAGGCAGGTGGAAGCTTTTATGGCAAAATAAAGCATCATAGAGCAAAGTATGTAAGTATGAAACTACAGCAATAGCCCAATACGTTGTTTTCTTGCGCTTTAGCCGCTGTACAGCAAACAAAAAGAGGTTTTATGCAATGTTCAGTATTCTTAACCCAGAATGTAAGTCGTTAAATGAAATGTTTTATCATTATTAAGATGGGTAGTTGGGAAAAAGCACGCGTAAAGTCGTATATATACTATAATAATGAAAGAATACATATAATGTATAATAGTTAAAAAATAAAGTAACATCATTGGTACGATCCAAATAAATTCTCAAACTTATGAAAATAGTCCACTTCTCCAACGATCATTGATGGTCCATCCTATAGAGGCTTCCTGTGAGGGAAACCATTAACTTCGAGTGTCGGGCTGAGGAAGAAGATGAAGAAAAGAAATACCAGCCTAAAAATACATGATTTCTTATTCTCTCTACGAAATTACAGAACTGGTCATGCATGAGAGTCGGGTAATATAGCAGTTCACAAAAAATGCTCTATACTGGACGAGAATAGTGATCTGGGACCACGATCTTCTTTAGATGAATGGTTCCCTCTATTTTTGCACCGGCGACGTCCTACTCGAATCCTTGAACCCCAAGTGACGTTCCTATACTGGATGTCTAAAAAAAAAATGTTACGTTTTCCATTGGCTGCTGTTCCAATACTATTGGAGCTAGAATAATGAAACACGTATCAGACAAAAGATTAGATCCTATATTTTCATTCTATGTTAAAAAAAAGTCTATCCCTCAAAGTGCCCCCCATTAGCCATGATACACTTATTGATACGATGGTGAAAATTCGAGACAGCCCCTTGAAGTGTGTTGGCATCGATGACTCGAGTTACGTCTTTAACAACACATTTTAGTTCACGGTGTTTGCTGGACGAGAGTGAAATACTCTCTCCTTGTCGAATCCACATAAATAAAAAAGAAATCAAGGGGAGAGAGATCTGGAGATATTGGGGGCCACTGAAAATCCGAGCGCTGGGAAATTAGCCGTCGAGGGAATATTTCGATTAACCAAACCATAACGTCACCAGCAGTATGGGCTGTTGCCGCCATCTTGTTGAAACCATTCATCAGGATGTGTGTCACAATGAAAAGTTTCTTTCAGCATATCCAAATAAGTCACTCTCTTTATTGACACTGCTTCTATGGCATTGGGATCTTAGAAGAAGTAAGGGCCATATATCCCTGCCGCTCAGTCCACACCACACTGTTACTCTGGGAGAGTGAAGAGGTTTTTCCGTGAGCATGACAGGTTTGGTTAGTGACCAATAACGAAAATTTCGTCTGCTTGTAGTTCCTTTCAGGTAAATGTGACATTCGTCGCTGAAAATAACTCTTGTCAAAGATAATTCATTATTTATGATCATATTATTTATCTTGTTACAAAACAATAGACGCCGATCTTTATCAATGGCCGAAATCTCTTGATGACATTGTAATTTATACAGTTTTAGCTGAAGATCTTTTCGACAGAAGCGCTGACAAGTTGCTTTGCTTATTTGGGTAACAACAGACAGTTTTCTAACAGAAATATTCGGGTCAATCATTATGTTACGACGTACAACATCAATGTTGCCTTCTACTCCTTTTTGCTCTTGGACGTCCCAAATTCCCTTTATCCAATTTTTGATTAGTGCCTTTTTCTTTCCATTTGTTGTAGACTCTTTTCATTGTGGGTCTTGATATTCTTATTGCAAGTTTTCGCTGAAATGACTGAAGAACAATGACTTCAGATTTATGATTTCCAAATGACTCCACTGTGAAAATTCTTTGTTCCAAAGTTAGCTGCATTTTGAGGGAAAATCATGAAATAAATTTCAAGTTAGGCGCGCCATACTAAATGGGTTAGGAATGCATTTTATATGCCGAAGTGAAACTTTGGAATCTACTCATTCGAATGAGATCCATTTCATACTCCTAACTATAATAATTCTGAAACAGCAGCCAATGGAAACGAAACAATTTATTTGAGACACCGGTATCTGTGGCTTGATTTACATTTTATTTTCTGAGGAGAGGAAAGAAACCTAGCAATAACCAGACTTCAAGAACTTGAACCACTTCTAGCAAAGCTACGCACTTCTCAAGAGACTGGCAACCTCCGACCGATGTCTCGAGAGTGAGAGTTGTTTACCAATTTACGTCTGCCCAGAGCAGCAGTAATGCTGCTTACATCGGTTATACGACGAACGCTCTCGAGATCCGCATAAAACAACATAAATATTCATTCAGTAGTATCCAGAAACATTGGAGCTATTATCACCACATGGCCGTTCCAGCTTTCGAGATAGTGAAACGGCATTTCCGTATATTACACAGCTTTTCCAAAACTACCGACCTCAAACTTGCCGGGGCAATAGAAATCAAACACCAAAATCCATTTGTCAACGTCAAGTACAACGAATCTTATAGTCTACCAAAACTCCAATAACGCCGGAATAGCCCCACGTACTATCTTAGTGCCGTGTAGATAACTTCATAAATTTGCTGATGGACATGCAGTGACTTCTCTATGAATATTTTTCTGTTTGATCAGGTTCATAGGTTTGTGTATGTCTAGATTATGCTATATAATTATCTTTTTTCATGGATTTTATATCTGTACTAGTGGACCCGTGCATTTTTTCAAAAAATTCACGCAATAATGTATGTATTTTCTTAATATAGGCCGGTGTGGAATTTTCTTTTCTTTGCTTGCTTCTTCCTTATCACAAGAAGTTCGTGGTGACACTTCATGGATTGTACTTTCCTAACTAAATACATATAGAGGAAAACGCTACGAAGGCCAACTCAAATTATCGTAAGAGATGCGTGCTTTCTACTGAGTAGTACACTTCAGTTTGCCTTCAGCACACTCCTTCCCTTCCCTAGATGACATGCAAAAAACTATATTAGTAAACACTGAAACATCACTGAATTTCATTTCTGCTTTGTATCCAAAATGCACAGTGAGATAGCTTCAGCGTAACAAAATTTTTGCGTCCAAGACGTTGAAATAAATAATTGTTACGTCTACTGCACCGAGAAAATTGGTTCCTCTACGCTTCGCTGATTTTCTACTAAATCTGTACTTCGTAAACCAAAAGAAAATATAATTTCGATGTAGAGAAAAGTAATGACTATCAGACTCCACGGGAACGGCAAGAGAAGCTGGAAGAGCAAGAACTGCATTCATTGTTATGAACGATTAGCATTTTTTTTGCCCACAATTGATAATCTACTATATAATAATTCACGTCGTGTTTTTATTTATTTATTTATTTATTTATTTATTTATATCTTTCCTGTCACGCTCTATGGGAATAAGATAGGAGAAAATAGGCCGGGTTGTAGAANATGAGGAAGCCAGCGGGGGTTTTCCTGAAGGGCTAACTTACTGCCGTCATTTATCGCACACGTGCACCAGTCATTAATAACCCAATATGCCGTCATTTACAATGACGGCTCGGGACACTAGTGCTTCTAATAAATACGGAGCTTTAGCTTTGTATCCAAGATACTCGAGGGTGACATATATAGCTCTAACAAGGCGTTAGAGCTGAAAACGGGAGCTATTTATAAACACACGTAGGTCATTCTTAGTATTGGATATTTTCATTGCAGATATGATAAGTCTTGAGAAGGACACAAGTAAGATGCCGAAACGTCTACATAATTTTTAATTCCTTGTTACTCAAGCAGTAACCTGTTCTTACTCAAGAGTAGTCTTGAATAAGCTTGGTGCCATAGCATAGGCGTATTTTAGAACGATTGCAAAGTAATGCAACATTTTCTAACTAAAGTGTACTTATTGGTAGAGATACATAATGAAGAAGACAAACAGTTTCTCTTTAATCAATTCATTCAGAATTATATTTTAAATAACTGAGGTCCGGTCACGCAAAAGTCTAAATGTAGGGAAATTCACGGGTTTCACTTCAGTTAGAGGTTGTCACTCACGATGTGATGGTGTTTCTGTGCCCAAAGCCTACAAACTATTTTCCTTTGAACGGGGTAAGAGCGGTGAGCTGTATAAACATGGGACGTGCAAAAGAGACAAAATGTAGACGATGTAGTCGTCATTCAACGTTACTATTACCCCAAAGAATTACACCGTGTAATGTTTTCTACGTAGTACAATAACTGTGAGGTCTCCTTCACGGTGTGGGGTGCCTTTTCATCTAGGCGCAATGGAACTTCAGGTTGCGCAGGGACGTCAAACAGTGGCTGGTGATACTGCTATGTTGCAGATAACACCCTCTCGTTATTTTCGAGATAACAGCCTCTCGTTATTGTGGTATAGAAGAGTCTTCCAACAGGAGCCACATTTGCCAGTTTGACAAGGGAATTATTTTAGAAAATGATGTCTCATGCTTCTGCAATCTTGCCTCTTCTCGAGATGTGAGTTCGATGGATAACTTGGCACAAGGTTGTTTAATGAATCACTCCCAAATTGAATAAGGTAAAATTTACATTTGAATATTAGCGTGTATGTGACGTTTATCGATTTTCTACAGTCCGTGGTATTTTACAGGATTTTCCTAAACATGAATCGCCACATTCCACGAAACCACAACTATAGGCACAGGTTACACTGCTAATTACCATCTACTGCTGTCAACTACAGTATTAAAAAGATAGAGCTTTAATGGATTCTGAGCCATTTTAGAAGCACAATCTTAGAAACAATACAACATGGGACAACTGTATAAACTTAAGAGAGTACAAAGAAATACACTTCTGCTGCACTGCAAAACTGTTGAAAATTATTTTTCTTCGTATCGATACGAAGTGTTTTTACGATAAAAATTTTCGAGAATGCCAAATTTAATATCATAACTGATTAAAGATTATTTATAATATCCGATTATAGCAGTATCCCATCGTCGGTGAAATCTGCTTTCCACTATTGCGGTACCCTATTGAAGGTCATCCTTTACTTTAACTCCTCATCGACGTACGGTAACCATTG
>LQNS02278125.1:29115004-29125693 GCA_001587735.2 Parhyale hawaiensis
GGCTGGATTACACTGACTTGGCGAGAGCAACTTAAGCTTCAGAGCATTATTTATTCTTGTCTTTCTCAGAGGAGTGACGTTATTGGGTGCGCGGAGATTCATCTTTCTATAAATTTAACCCAGTTCGTGCGAGTATCATACAGCCTTCCATAGAAGGGCGTAATTTCGTTCTGATAGAAGAGTCGGAGCTTTGTACTGGAAAATTAAGATACTGTGGCGAGTTGGGTGAAATTTATGGATAGATGAAGCTTTCATTAATTGAGATTTACGATAGAATATTGAATAGAAAAATACCGTTTCGTCACATTGCTAATGTAGTTAGTTATTCTTCAGGAAAACAAACGGTTTCTTATTGGGAACGAAATTGTGAGTTTTTTCACGAAGTTGACTTCGAACAAGATGTAATGGTGCGACCTTTGTCGTTTTGTTTTCACAAGGCTCCCGAGCGGTCTTGGATAGCAGTTGGCAACGTTGTTTTCTTTTTATTTTGGCGATCTTGGATAGCGGACGATCCGGCGGGCGGGCGCGTTTGCGCTACGCTCACCCCTTCAGTTCACTGTTCAGTTGGGCGGGTAAGTTTTGCAGGTCTTTGTGAATAGTGTTGAGGTTTCTGTGTAAATTCTCAAAGTTAAGCAGAGTTACGTGGGCTGTACTGTTTACTGCCCGATATAGACGTCTGCGTGGAACAGGGTTGCGCATATAATAGCCTAAGTCCATCTCTTAGGGGAAATCTGCGTGTGTCTGTGTTTCCGCATCTTATTGCTTGGATAATTGCTTGCAGAACCCTGGCTTAGGGGATATGTGCGTTACATGCAGATTAGGGAAATCACTCAGCGGGCTGTGTGTTTCCGAGCGAACTTGACTTGATCTGCCAATGAGGTATTTCATCGTGACGCCATGCGTTCCGTAGTGAGTCAGACAAGGGTGAATGGGCATGTGAGTGAATTAGTGTATTTGAGTATTTATTTGCGATTTGTACTCTTCCTTGCCCACCATGCATATGTGAAGCAGTTATTCACCCGTGCAATGTATCCCTGGAGGGTCGCCTTAAGTTCGTTAGGTTCGCCATATCAGTTCCTATTTGTGCTCATACTGCTACTTGATTCCCCCTTTTTTCATTTTCTGTAGACCGCTTTAGGTTCGTACATCCTTCATTATGGAGAGAAGCGGCCCAGGGAACTCTGTTGGTTACCTCAGCTATCAGCTAGGCTTTGGGGACGCCTTCTCTTCGTGCCCGCACAGGATCCTTTCACTATCGTATTCGTACCGTTGCAGTTTCCTTCTGAAATTCCTTTTATTCTCTGTGTTTCATGCATTATTTAGGGGTTTCCGTCTTGTCCCCTGCTTATATCAGTTGCCTTCTGGTTCTTCCGGTTCTTCTGATACCATGGTCTCCTTTTTTGGCTTTTTGTTTTTCCCTTGCCTCGTCTTGTTCATTCTCCTCCTGCTGACGTTTTTCTTGTTCCCTTGCTTTCCGTCTCTTCCCAGCTCTTATTGCTGCGGTTTCTCTTCTGTTATTCTGTTGCTTCCTGTTCCCCACGCTCCTAATGTTGTTGCGCAGCTTTCATTTCTTCAATTTTGCACAGTCATACTGCGTTTCCTTCTAGTTTAGGAGTTTGTTCGCGCACTGTTGAGATGCGCTAAAAATATTGCGTGTTTGTTTTTTTAATCTTTTTGCAGTCGTGAAGAGTACTGCTGAATGTAACTTTATGGCGGTGATATTAGTGGGAACGCCCTGAACCGGAGTTCATAACACCTATTATTCATCCCTGCACCGCCCCTTTGCCATAGTACCCCACGTGAACTAGGTTTGATCCCTCCTTATATGTGCCTACGGTGCCTGATCATGTTTATATTGTTCGCAGGAGGGCGAAAATCACGAAAATCAGGACAACTTTTTGTGAATCACGGAAAATCACGAAAACCTTTGTGAATCACGAAGATCTTTGCTCATCTTCTCAAATCACGAACCTCTTTGGAATCATGTAACTCTTGGTAAACCTTGCCAGTCTTCTCCATCTCGTCTTTCTTTGCCAGTGCCGGCTCTTGCTTTGTCTGCCTGTCTGCCGCTGCATAGTCTCCTTGTTGGCCGGCCTACAATATACCCGCATAAGAGTCTACGAGCCCTAGGTCTACGAACTAGTTTAAATACGAGTTTGCCTACGTGTTTACCTACGTGTTTACCTACGTGTTTACCTACGTGTTTGCCTACGTGTTTACCTACGTGTTTGCCTACGTGTTTACCTACGTGTTTGCCTACGTGTTTGCCTACGTGTTTGCCTACGTGTTGCTTACGTGTTTGCCTACGTGTTTGCTTACGTGTTTACTTACGTGTTTACCTACGTGTTTGCCTACGTGTTTACCTAAGTGTTTACCTACGTGTTTACCTACGTGTTTGCCTACGTGTTTGCCTACGTGTTTGCCTACGTCCACCTTTGTCTGTCCACCCAAAAGGTGGTCGAAGGAGTTGAGCAATGTTCATGATTTTATGTAGGGAGTTTGGTGAGTTGACCTAGATGTGACACATGCAAAAAAACTAGGCTTAGATGGCCATAAAAAATGACAGTGTTGCATTTGCCTCCACCGCGGCAGATCGTCTTGCGCGACGAGGCGTTCTATTTTTCCCATGTTATTATCGAAGAGATAATACAAGGGGTGTAGCGCGCTAACCTTGTTGGACAGAGCATCCATGTGAGAAATTAGGATTAGCTGGCCATAAAAAATGACTACGTTGAACTTGTTTCCTCTTGGTCTTACGCCAAGAGGCGTTCTAGTTTTGTTATGTAATACACTGCGAGCAAAAATATTAATTCCTCCTTTGCGATAGAGTTGCGCCCGATGTTGCTCCGATTTAATTGTTCCAGTGGATAAAAAACGCCAAAAAGAGCAAACTGGAACCATCCATCGGCACCAGTGTAGGGGGTGAACTTGCTTAACCTTTTGGAAAAGGTCTTTTCTTATTTTTTTTATTAATCCCGAATAATTCTCCTGCAAATGAACTTTTTGTCGGTAGAACAACTATTTCAGAACAGAGGGAGTACATATTTACATGTGTACGAACACTCATCCCCCCCACCCCCCTCGGTAGCTGAAGATTTTATTACCCTCGGTTATTGAGTCGAAACCGTTATTTTAATGAAACTTTTCCAGCAGTCAGTTATTGAGACCAAACAGTTGTTTTTACTGAAAATTAACGAGCCGCAACAAAACCAGCACCAGCGAACTTATCAAACTTTCGCACCTGAATGGGAACTTCTGTGAACTTTTTGCAGAGCAAAATTACTTCTCAGACTATAGGAATTCGAACTTTGGAGACACACACCTTTATAGCTGCACTCTGAGGGAAAAATAGACGGAATTTTGCAATGAAGCATAGGCAAAAGCAATAATACAGACACTCCTCCTTCGCTGCAGGAGAAGAGGTAAATAATTTTAAACGGAAAACACAGCCGTTTAGTGCATTGTATACTTAATGTCACGATTGGTTATACAAAGGCTAGTTTACGATATTGTAAACAAGAGAAAAAATTCTAATGTTCTAATTCACGTTTCGTTAGCAACCCAATTAACCTTCTGACAGCTAAACATGATTTTCTTCAGTAGCAGCATTGTATGCCAGTATGCGTCAAAGTCTTACTCATCGATTAACGGAAAATTAACCTACATAATATCATTTTAAGTAAAAATATTTTTTACCACTCAATATCACAGCGCAATGGTCTCTAACCGCTAGAGTATGCCTTAGTACATTTCCAAAACATGCGAAAGTAGGGAATGGGGGCACGGGTCATTGTATAAAAGCCTTCCATCGATAACATCATAGCCCCTGACGATCCGTGGTCAATAACAGTCGTACGTCGGACACACTTCTGCGGCCAGTTGGCTATGCCTGCAGCACGAACCAGTGCATGGGAGATTTCCACTGGATGGTGCTGTTAAGTTCACTACTTTTCCTTTACCATGAACGAGACTGTGCCCACACTACATCTAACAACAACGTTCATTCATAGGTACCGTCAATTTCCCCAACAGGAAGAACAGACAAAATAATACAGGCAGGATTGGCAATCCTCACTGAAAAAAAAAAATGAACTTACTGTAGTTCGTAAAAATGAATTCATCAATTTACGAAAAAAAATTAAGCAGAACCTCGTAGATTATAGTGAAGAAAATATAACTTTTAAATTTATAGGTGAATAATTTCCTAAACATGCAGAAAGTTCTTAGCTTACCATTTTACGGTGGATACTAAGGTTATCAGAGAAAAAAAATAAAATTATTATGACTAATTCTATTATAGTCTTACTTCAAGTTTCTCTACCCATAGAATACATGCAATATCAGGAAAAACTTCATTGAGCCTTTCTAGAAAGAAAACGAGAGTCTTTGGGGAAAGTCACTATCCTGCAACATATAGAACAAAGTCACACAACACTCAGATTTGAACCGTCTTCGGCTCCGAACAGACATTACTCCTGGGGCGCGGACACACATCAGACTGTCGCCAATGCAGGCTCGCCTTCGTTCCGCAAGATTACAAACGTGCACGGATATCTGCAACATGTTCCTAACTTTCCCTTACCTATCACAGCTCTACATAGAGGATGAGTGTTCACGCGTGGCTTACAACAGTGAGGCAAGTTGGTGAAGGGCAGCCCTCACCGCCGTCGAAGTAGCAAGAGACTTTTGTGCTTGCTAATTTATCTAAAAGCTTTGTCGACTCAAAAAACTAGTGAAGTTGCTTGCGAGTTTGAGCATAAGTGACCTTAAATCCACGGCCTGGAATGTTAGAGGCATAACTCAGGTAACCTCTGCATGGGATTTACCGTTGGGTCTCGTCCACAGAGGATAGGAAAAGAACACTTCATACAGCAGTGTAGGTAATCGTAAAGTGGTGTGCTGATTTATTTAGGTTTCTCGTAGCATTAGTACAGTCGGAATCGGTACGCAAAGTTGGCATTCGATAATTATTATATTGGGTAGTTAAACCTCCGTTTCAACAAAAAAAAAACGATTTCCTAGAGGAAGAAGGAAGGGACACATAATATGTTAATAGAAACTTGGAACTCATGCATGAGGGTGTTTCCACGCAGGATTAACGCGCATAGAAATAGCAAGTCGGCAAAGAAGAGGGCGAACAGATTAGAGTAACATCAGTATGAGTACGAAAGTGGAAGGAAGCAAAGATGGCGCGAAAGACAGACGATCCGAAGGCTTAGCTAATGGCTAAGGTGACCTGCGCAAGCCCCCTGGGGTCTCTGCTCCCCCTGATATAGGATGCGTGAACCTAACTTTATAACCCATCCTATGCCCCTCAATCAAGGAGGCTTTGCACTCAGTGATGTAGGGTTAACCAATTATAGCCTAATGCAAACTTTCACTCTCCGCGATAACATCACTATTAATATCGCCAAAAAATGAACGTTACGGGTTAATGGGCTAACTTCGAATACAACGCAGATGATGAGTATAATCATTGCATTAGATTAGCTGCTGTGCTATAGACTCCAGCGGACATGCAAAGAAGGCTCCGCAACAGTTTAATAATCCAGCCACGCAGACCTGCGTCTTCGCGGCTTCATCTCGACTCGAGCCATTTGGTCCAGTTTCAAAGAGCGCTGCTCCGAAGAAAATTGTTTAGGTTTAACTGGGTCATTTAAATACTCACAGTATGAATGCATATTTTAATGGACGGCGTATTAAATTTAGGGCTCCATACTGTATTTAGTTTGCTTGGATGAAATATTCGTCGGGCATTAGCAAATCGAGGGACTAATGAGGACCTACTGACTACTTCCGTTACTTTAAAAAGGCTCTATAAGCCCTAGCAATTTCAAATTATTCATTTGTTTACATCTTAGTAAAAAAACTATTATTTCATGCTTCAGATACTGCTTTATATTGGAGATAAATTGTTCAGCTTAAAAAAAATAAGCTTGAAAAGTTAATGTTGAACAGTAAAGGAGCTACACAAAGCTGACAAAACTGTTGACGAGATTTTGAATCTCCTCAGCTAGACGAGAACTATCAGTTAATTCAGTGTGCCGGAAAAAATCCAAATTTTGTAAGAACTGGGCATAAAAAGTCAGTGAGGACTTTGAGCTCACAAAAATTTTCAGGCCTAAAATTTCACGAATTTAACTTTGCTCCATGAGAAAGATAGCTGCAGAGTCAAGTGTTTCAAAAGAGTCATTAAGGCGACTAATGAAAAACAACTTGGGACTTGTTTCATTGTGGGCAGGAAAGTCGCACACTATCTACTTGACGGGATCGAAACGCAAGGTTTGGATATACATATATTAAATGTTAACCAATATATATATATATATACGCAGTCAGCTATGCCATGAACTATGTTCCCCAAAGTTTAAGACTTTATACCGAAAGAGCCCGAGCTAGGCCTTCGGGACGCCTCTCTTTAAATTCGTGCCCACTTTGCTTCCTTCCCGATTTCATACTCCTACTTGCCCATACTTCATTCTGTTTTTTCTCTTCTTTCCCGACTTGCTATTCCTATGCGCGTTGATCCTGTGTGGGAACACCTGCGTGCATGGGTTCCCAGTTTCTCTAGACATACTATACGTCCCTCACTCTTTCCTCTGTGATATCGTTCTGCTCGGAAACGGAGGCTTAAACTTCTTAATTTTAACTAACTATAACTAATTTACGATTTCATATCACCAATAATCATCATTACAATAATAAATGTACAAAAAAAATTACCATTAATTAGCCGATATTTCTGTCATTGTTTTGAACGAAGACAGCAAATCTTCAGCACTCGACAGAGCTGCACTGCTAAAAAAGTTTATTCTTGCTTCACAGGGTTATCTTGTTGCAAATATTTTGAGGCACTGGTAGAGTCAAAACAGATTCAGCATAAAAAGTAATGCATAAATGTGTTCATCATTTCTCTACAATGCGACAAAAATGAGACACCAGTGCTAAATGAACTCTAGTAGTAAAGCATAAACTTTTGACTCCGATAGCAAGGACTCCTTTCAAATAAACTTGATGTTTTGCAGACTCTGTCAGGTCATAAAGTGAGTGGTGAGCGCGGTAGAGAGGCAAACAATGGCAGGGAGTAAGTGGGAGAATGAAGGCGTCGGTAATGGCGAATGTTAGCTGAGAGTAACTCAATAAAGCACTTCAAAGAGGCCATTATGGGCCAGTGAGTGCAATCTAAGAAGAAGAAAACACTCTTTTGCTTCCCGCAAGTCGATCTGATTACCCGCAGATGACCAGGCTCCCCACACACACACCCTCACAAACAAACGCAAGATCCAACTGTGATTGTTGGGTGTTTTCTTCCGCGGAGTTTCAGAACAAGGCCGCCTTATGTTGGGGTTTTTAAAGAGCATTTCACGTGTGTTTGAGAGCGTCGTTAAGAAGCGCGCCGGCTCTCAGGCAGCCGTAATTGTTATTGTTAACAGGGGGAAGTCGCTCGTTCCTGGTGGCAATGGCATGATGGTAGATGGAAAGCTCGGTACATTCGCTCGCCTTTCCCCGTTTGGCCTGAGGATAATAAGCTCGCAGCCGCCGTGCCTTTAGGAATGCACTTACAGTCCAGGTTTCCAACTTCCTGTGGCTCTAAAAATGCTCAGATTTAAAGGTGCGTTTGTATTTGCCTGGTGTGCTGCTTATGGTATACAAGGATTTCCATTTACAGCTTGTGTACAGCTATGTTTGACAAGAACGAGTTATATTAAAAAATTATATTTGCTCGAGTTGCTACAGAAAGTGTAGAAGAATTTCGTTTCCAGATCACAGAAAAGCTAAAATTAACATTATACACCGCCATGAAAAGAAATCGGAATTACGACTGCTGTAAGCCAAGCCATTGAAATCTTCGTAGCACACACACACAACATTCATATGAACTATATTTAATACAGTTTGAGCAGCGCGTTGAATAACAATTTATGGCGAAGCTGCACTCGCTGTTAGGGAGAAGTCTTTGAGGCCTGGAAGCTTTAGCAAGTACTGAATCCGGAAGAAATTGTATGAGGTAATTCGGAAAGCTTTCACGCTGCCTATTGGACATTGCACTACACGAAACCCACTAACTCTCCCGGTTATCGGCTAAATTGTTAAGAATTTGAACTGCACAAAAAGAATAATTTCACAGCCTTTCACACTGATGGTATAAAAAAGATGATTAAAAATTTTTATCAAAATTTACTCACTATATAAGATTGTAAACATTGACATATAACACGGCCAGAACACGAAGCCAAGGCAAACAGGCTACGGTGATTCATTACAGTTTCGGCTCATTAATCCTGGCAAGTTCACAGTTTTCCCATCCTCTAACAAGAGCGTTGCAAAGCGCTCAATCTACGGTCAGTAACTACCGAGCCAAACTTCAGGCCAATTATGGACAAGTTAAGATTTTTGTCTCGCTCGAGGACTAACTTGTGCCTCCGTCTGATTGCCAAAGCCAGAATGGCTCTTTGTGAGATGAAATGTATGGCGCAATATCCGTAGACTTTGCTGCTTATCCCAACAGTTCCCAGTCAATCGACGTCGCTCAATCAGCTAAATGGACGGACCTCGCCGCTTTCAAGATCTTCGGCAAAAGAATTAGAGGATTCAAAAGAGCATCGATTTTACCGAATAGTTTTCAGTGTTTGTTGTCTTAGCGTCTTCAGATCACGATAATGGTAATGAGGCACAATTTTATAGGGGTCCTTACATTACATGGTCGAACTGATTGCCACAGTCCATTATTTTGCTCGAATGGCGGTCTCAGCTTCTCCAGATTCTAATAACAGTAATGACAAAACATTTGATAAGAATCGGTATGTTAGTGCCCTTTCTATCATGAGACAGAATTCGATCAGTCTATTGTTTCAGTTTTCAAGATGCCAATGATGTATGAAAAGGTTAGATTTGATCTCGGGTTATCAAAAGAAGCAATAATGTTACTAGGTTTAATTGTATGCAGATCAACACAGAGTAATATTTCCAGGGTTGGAAAAACCATGTTTGTTTTTGGTTTAAACCAAAAGCCATGTTTTTCGGTTTAAAAAAACGTGCTTTTTTGTTTTTTAAGTATTTTGTTGTTTTTCCCCAAGTTCTAGGAATTTTATCCAACAGTTAGAGGGTTTTCTACTGTGTAGACACATGTAGCTAGCTAATCGTCAACAATCTTAGTCACTTCATTTCAATTTCCTATTGTAGAAGTACGATTTTGAGATAAAGGGGTTACGAAAAAGCAGTTAGCAGAGTTACCTGTATTTGCTTTTGCTACATTTAGTATGCAACCTGCAGAGATGCTATGATTTAAAATTACAATAAAATATAAAAAGCTTGAAAACACTTCAAATTACAAATAGAAGTTGACAGCAATAGCAAGCTACTAGCGAATTGATAACAGATTAATGAACTAAAAAAAGGTGAAATAGCTATAAAATCGTTTGAAAAACTTAGAAACACTCCAAAATACAAGGACATCTCGATAGAAATGGCTAGCTACTAGCTAATTGAGAGCAGAGTAACGAACGGGAGAAAGTGAAATAGCTATATTCCTACATCCTTCTCATGAGCTCACTAGCTATCTAACAGCAACAATAAAACTACTACATACTTCAAATTTTCAGTAGCTTCTAGCTTACCAGAATATAATTAGATATGCATCTCTGTACTGATATAACACAAAATTCAATAAGTTATAGGTTTTTAATCAACATAAACAATACTTGACCCTAACTTTCCCAACACTCAAGCGGATTCCTGAGAAGAAACACATTAACTCATCCCTCCAGTTGTGTGACCAAAATTTGATACTTTCTAGAAGTAAAACTGCTTATTTTGCAATGTTTGTGAAGAAACACCAAAAAAGTTGAATAAAAATAAAAGCATGTTTTTTTTGTTGGTTTGAACCATGTTTGTTATTCGGTTTAAGCCATTTGGTTTTAACCAGCCAACCCTGAATATTTTCCTCACATTCTAGTATTCTATGACTTATTACACTTCCAAATTTTCTTGCAAGTAGTTTTAGCTCATAAAAATCTAATTAAGGTCATGGATTGCAGCATCACCTCTGTTCAAGATGGGCGGTGTTAGTAATACCACCTAGACCTCGTCCAACAAATCATCAAGATAAGATATAGTACGAAAAAAAAAATCTGATGGCGATTCTTCTGTATTAAATTATGTCAGTACGATATACCGTGGTATATCTTTATAGTTATGCTTGGTCGTAACTAAGCAGAAGCTAATGAAAATTTCCCGAATAATGAGCTTATAAAATAAATAAAATCGATTTCAACTTACTGTGATATCTGGCCTTTAACAGCCGTATATGACTCGATGCAATTCATATCATACGACGACAATAACGAAATAAAGGCGGTCGATTGTTCGGGTAATATCTGATTGGAAAATTTAATACTGTATATTAACAACTAGAACGCCTCGTGACTTAAAACCATTTCCCGCGGTAGGGGTGGGGGTATATTTAAATGCCATCATTTTTGACGGCCAGCTTACTGTAGAGTTGTGGCATTTTCACATCTAGGTAAACTCACCAGAGTCCCTGCTAAAATTACGAACATTGCTCAACTCCTTCTCCTTTTTTTCTCGGTGGACAGACAAAGAAATAGGTAAATAAATACACTGGAATATCTAGCGAAAATATTAACACCGCTCTTCGCTTCGCCAGCGGGTGATAAGTATCTAGTCGTC
>LQNS02278125.1:29133227-29150927 GCA_001587735.2 Parhyale hawaiensis
ATAAAAAGCTCAATCACAAAATTTTTGCTGTCAGTTTTGACGGCTGGGCCCTCTAGTAGTATTATAGAAGTGTGGTTACGCTTCCCTAATCACGGCAGTGTTCCAAGAAAAGACGAGGAAGGAACATATAGGTTGATAGAAACGTTGAGCCCGCCCATGCACGAGGGTGTTCCCATATACTGGATCAACGTGCATGGGAATGTGCAGCAAGTAGGAAGTTAAGAGGAGGAAAAGAATAAGATATGATAGGTAGGAGTATGGAAATGCATGGAAGCAAAGTGGGCACGAAAGACAGACGTCTCGAAGATCGATAGGTAAGACTCGATCAGGTAACCTATGCTGTCCCCGTTGGAGAGCAACATCTCGTAGCATATATATATATAGAATACATGAACCTAACTAGGCCTATTCCTATGAACCATCCCACGCCCCTTGAGGGGCGCACATTGTTACTTAGCTGAACAGGTCCACGATAAAATAACACTTTTTTCTTAGAGCCGCTGCCAGCGTCACAGAAAGAAGTTCTCAATTCCAGGGAAAGAATAAACGCTGGGGCTGAGGTCAATTTTGTTCTCTTTACATCGACGCTGTAAGCCTGTAGTAAGGTATTAGGAAAATTACAGCGAAATAAGACTGTTTGGTTCTCAGTTTCAATGAAGACCTTGTTTTTCTTCAGCAACTCGAGCACTTTTGTTATAGTATCTTAATACTATCTCTATACGTAAGTTCAAAGACAAAAATTCTAAACTTAGCCAACGAATTCCCTGGGACTCTTATTTTGCGTACGCCGAGCATTTACAAAGAAAACGGCGGAAAAATTGAGCGGGCAGCGTTCCCAACGCGTCTTGTTTTCGGTGATGGAAATCATTTCTTTGAAGTCCGTCGAAGGACAAAGACTTTTTGAAGAAAAAGCAATCAAGTCCACAGACGTCCTGGGTAATTGAAACCCAAGAGAGGCGACAGGAAGCCATTAAAATTGGAGTAATGGACGAACTTGAAAACTTAATTTGTCCTTAAAGAGAAGCCATCCGACATTGATCTCTTATGTATTTCTTTGGCTCCGTCTGTCATAAAGTTGAATGGAACTTCAGTGGTGTTGTAACTTTAAGCTTTGCAAAAGAATATTTTTTTGAACATTAAGAGTCAAATTAGATTTCACATTGGAAATCGATAACAAAAGGTACTCGACGCGTTGTATTAAACGCTGTAATTCACTCAATACACGCTAAGAATAAGATGCCTGGCACAACTGAATTCTGAACATTCAAAAGAATAAGATGCCTGGCACAACTGAATTCTGAACATTCAAAAGTGATATCCTCTATGTTTTGTAAGCCCGCAAGATGTGGAAATTGTTTCTAAACAAAAATATACCCCACAACTATCACACTACATTGAATGATGCGTTCTGATATAAATTCTATACACAAACATAAGTTCTGAAATGTAGTTAATTAAAAAAATGTCGGTAACAGCTTTGAAATATTCACAAATCTTTATCTAGGCGCAGAAAAATTTCACACACAGCCATACAATTTGAACTTTATTGCTAAACAGAGTAGAACTGGGTTATAAAATCAGAAAGGCACCGCCATACTTTACATATATTAAGATTATTTGCAATTAAAAACTGCAAAGTTTTTTCTAATTTAAAATGGTTGAGGATAGGCCTGAAATGTTCTTGGATCTTTCCTTACGTACAAATTATATCACCTTAAAACACATTAATAAAAAAATAATCAATGTAAATTTATTTCTGTATTTCATGCCCCTCCTGTATCGGGAAAAGGCACTCAAAAATTGCAATGTCAAATAACAAACGCACATATGTTCATGAAACGAGCACTGCACAGATTTTAGAATGCATGGTCCAGACGAAGTAAAGTAGCTGTCAACTTCACATTGCTCAGATAGATAATAAAACTGATGTCCGAAGGTGAAGGTAAAGTCAACTTTGACTGCACCCTCCACTGGGATACCCAACGCGCACTGGTTGGTGCTGCAGATATAGGCCAACTGGACCCAGAGGAGTTAGTACACCTACAGTTGATTATTGGCTGCTAAGAAATATGGCACAATAGCGGAAGGTTCAACGGCGCTCGTCCCCCTAACCTAAGGGAAGTACCCCCACAGTACAGAAAAGGGGAGTAAAAGCAAAAAGGAGGTTGGCAGGGCCACGCCCATTTGACGGCTAGGCGCCACAAGCACTTGCAGAGCTACCAGAGTTACGAGAGCAGCAGGCAATGCACAGCTGGCAGGGTCCCCAGTGCGATCGTTCTCCCAACTGTTTACTTAATAAAATATGCCCGAAAAACCGCTGTTTTGTGGTTATCTCAGTTGCTGAAACATTGCTGTAGGTAGTGGTATAACTATTAAGTGATATTTTATTGAACTAGCTAGTTTATAGTAGAGCTTTTCTTAGGAGTAAAGCAGTAGGGCAGAGAGCTGTGTGCGACGTAATCTCTCACCTCTGCTCTTGAATGCTGACTGAGATGCTGATGTACTTGTGATTGGCTCACTGCTGCATACGTCACAAGTACGCACATATTGTGGAAGTTATTCCCCTTTTCAACTGTGCAGCACGCAAGACCTCCTGCTGAAAGATGCTTCAGTAGTTTTGTTTCGAGCGATTCAAAAGTGTTCATTCACGAGTCCCTCTCATTTAAATACTTCCCTTTCTTTCACTCTCCTTTAGACTTTCTTTAAATCAAGGTTCGCGAGTGCCCATGAAGTTTGCAGCTTAACTTGAAGGGGCCACTTAATTAGTAGATGTTAATGATGAAGGTGCTTTCTCACTTAGAAAGCAGATTTTTATCACAGTTCAATCCCTAAGCTTCTTGAAATTTGACGTTGATTTCGCTTGGATGACTGAAGTATTTTCCAAGAGCATCCATGCTCCAGTTCTCATTTTGTAGTCGACTCACGATTAGAGGCAAGAAGAGTGACATCTCAACGCTGGGTACACTAGTCACAAAACTATACTAAAGTGTAAAGTGTATTTATATTATATAGTTCTTTATTTACTTAGTATGTTGCGTCCTCTGCAAGCAGAAAAGTCGGGGATTATATCTAAATGCATTTCCTTCCAACTCAACTTGCAAACGCTGGACGTCAGGGGGTCGAAATTTTGATGTGGAAATGCAATTAAAATTTACTATAGGGTATATAGCCAATTTTTAAGTCTGAGACATCTTGGTATTTATTTTGCTCAGCTTCTTATTACCCTATTTTCCAAAATTGGTTCTAACCATTACACAATATTGGTCAGGAGATGGACGAAGCCGAGGTCATGATGCAAAATCTGTGCTGCCAGTTTCGGCAGTCGGGCGCACATGTATCAAAATATAAATTTTAAAATTTTATTATAAAAATTTCGCGAGATTTTGATCACTTTCTACATCCTCCATTTTAAATCTCATATGCTATCAAGCAATACTTTCAATTGAAAAAAAAGTTAACTGTTTTGAAACATTCACGAATCTTCCCAAGCCTTCTAAATTTCTCACCATGCACACAGAAATATCCTTGAATTTACTGGCGCTGCACAGCGGACTGACCATGAATTAACTACACAGAAATTCAGGGAGGAAAGTCCGCAAGTAAATTTAAATCTTGAATAATTCATGGCTTTTCCCTAGCGTCAATCATCCGGCAGCGGCAGAATCACAGCGCCATCAGTAAAATTCAAATCAGTTCTCATCAAATTCCAGTTTGCTGGCGCGCAACAGCGAACACTCGACTGCATAAATGACAGTCGCATTTTCCTGACATCTTCTACGCGTCACGCGCTATTAGGTGTTTTGTATTTAAGGGCGAAAGTGAATACCAATTGAATATAAGGGGGCATTACGTTACTCTTGACGCCGAGGTGATATTGAATTGCTACGCTGACAGTCGCATTTGCCTAACATTTAGACGCCATACGCCTCTAGGTCTTTTAATTGCACTGGGCACAGTGAATATCAATCAAACATAGACGGATAGGTACGGTGAGAGTTATACTGCAGAGTAGCTTTAAACGTCTTTGCATAAAGGGTGTTCAAAATTTATCGATGCAATATTTTTCTGCCCGAATTTATTAAGTGAATCGAAATATACAAACAAACAAGCAGACAAAAAAAAACGATGTTTAATAACTAATGCTTTCGAATATCTATATTTTATTCAATAGGTCTTTCGCTGGTATCGATAACCTGCTGCAAACGTGACAATTCTGGACGTGTTCTCTCAACTAAGCAAAAATAATCGTCCGCATGTTTTATGTGTTCTGTGAACACGACGGTGCAATCAGTAAATACAACTGGGGCCTGTAATCACAACTGTGTGTCCACTAAAAGACTGCCAAAATGTTAGCCGTAAAGTCTGTTAACTGAAGCAGGTGATAGTAAAGTTTCTGATACAACTTCAGATGTGGAATGAATCAGAACGCAGACTCTGTGTACATTTCCGCTATTTAAACAACGCAGTATCAGTATCCATTCGAATATTCAGCAGAAAGAACACGTTCAAATGCCCCTATCGTGTGAGCACGCCTCATCGGGACTATCTCTCGCTCTATGGCCCACTCCTGCATGAATTTGTTAAAGTAACGCATTTGGAAGTCGTTCAGGCAACTAACATATACGGACTCGTGATATTCATTTGGCCAGTGAAACGCAGGAGGCATATGAGATCATATTGGAAGTAGATCAGATCACAGTTTACCTGCCTGGCTGCTCACTCATCCATTTATCTGGGTAAAGATAAAGTGAAATTGACCGAACCCAATACTGGGAAACCCACACATACTGGTTTGTGCTGTAGTTATAGGCCAACAGGCCCGAGAGGAGTATACGGCTGCACCCGACCGCAGACTGTCTAGAACTATGGAGTCAGCGACGGACGACTCCATGCAGCAGATCTGCACCCAGATCTGGCAAAAGTTAGTACCCCCGCAGCGGCACGCAGGCCGTATGCTGACTGATAACGTCAAGCGCCGCTGAGAACTTGGCTGCTTGACAGGTAGGCTTGAATTCGCGGTCTTGAGCGTCAACGTCAGAAGTTGACTAATTGATAGAAAATTTCACTTGTTTTTAATCAACAAAGCGACCTTAAACGATGAATTGCACACATGGGCGCTGGCCAATGTTAAGTTGCAAAATTAACATATTTGTATTCATATTTGTCAATTTTAGATCCTTTTGGTGCCTAATAATACAATGATCGTCGCCCATCGTCTTTTTTACCTAGGAAATTGTGTTTCATGCTGTTGAACACATTTCTTACATTACCATGAACAGTTTACCTTTTGTTTGAGATCTCTATGTTAAGAACGACCTTAAGTCAGCAGTTCTTTCCGTATTTCGTAGTCAGCATTTGGAATAGACTTCCTTCCGACGTTGTTAGTGTGGAATCACGTCTTGACATACATTGGGAGAGACACCCCCCACAGCTAAAGATTCCTCCTCGAGGAGTCGCACACTCTTAACGGCCAAAGCCTCCGAGGCTTCCTAAATCCGTCTTCTTCTCTCTTCCGCTCCAACTGCACTGTCTAACATCTTTAACGCCGCATATCAGCGGCTATTGACCATGATTGAGTGCATTCATGATCGTCTCTTTTGCAGAGACTCTTCTTCTTCCTCTTTTTTTCCTTCTCTTTTCCTCAGTCTTTTATATCCTACTAACATAATGGCAATAGCTCATAGAGGGCCGGGCAAGTTCGGTGCCTCTTTGAGAATGGGCCTGTTGGTTCGTCTACTGCCGCCTATCTAATCTAATCTAAGGAGGAAGCATATGTTGAGGTTTCATTTATTACCCATCGGGCCTACCTGGGAGTCGTAGTACTGAACAATTGACTGAGGTCATGGTTGTATCAAAACTGAAAAAAAATCAGTAAGGGGTTGGCGTCTGCACGTCTAATACTCAGGGGTCCAATACCTCCTAAAAAGCTCTGACAATGCTCAGGAACTTGCTCTGTCATGTGGACGGAACCACGCTGTCTATGGCAGTCTGCAAGCAGCAACAAAGCACAGCCCCATCTCTCTTGCCATGTAAATACTCCAGCAACAATATACGCAACTAATTGATGCTAAAAAGTGCAGTAATGGCCCTAGGTAAACAGGCCGCTCGGGCTCGAGTGGAGGCAGGCATAACGAGACCGAGGCGGCAACAGAGGGTGTTTGCCAGTCATCCTTCAGGCTTGGAATTATTTTACAAGTCGGCATGTACCAGGTTGAAGGGACCATCTCGAAAGACATAGAAATCAGTTATGTAGATTAGTTTAAGTTACAATAGCGATTGCTGTTCAAAAGAGGCTAAGGAAGAGGAAAGCGTACAAAGAAATACATGGAAGAATAACGTACGTGGGAACCGTAAGCTGAAAACACGAGGATTAACGGAACAAATATCGTCAGTAGAAGTAGGAGAGAGTATGTTAAAAGTCTTCGTGGAAACCCATAGCCCACAGTATAGCACAGTGTCAGACGACAGTACTCTGATAAATAGTGAGTTATCAGCTCCGAACAGATATTGTCACATTGGCGCGTAGTGCGTACACGCACACACACATACATCACACGCTGTTGTTGCCTATATAGCACCGCACTCGCTCGCTTTGTTACAGCGAGCTGAAGAATGTAAATGAGACCAGGAACGAAGAATGTTCCAAGAGCCGAGCTGAGGCGACGTATGAGATCCTCCTGGGTGCGGCTCATCGTATACCGCGGGGTGATCCAACGTAACTAACCTAACCCCAACGGACTACACATCAAATACGTTCCGTGTCTGGAAAAGAAAACGAACTTCTTCTTTCTACCGCCCGACAGGGTTGCAGAGCTTAGTTTCAGACTGTGCTGGCCGTAGGAATATTAAAGTTTAATGTGGGGGATGAAAAGGCTAAAAATACAACTTCGACAACTGCATAGGGACTGGAACGACGCTTACGCTTAAGTTGTAGCAGCAGCAGCAGCAGCAATCCCGCTACAGAAACCACGACTGCAATCCATAGGAACTTCGTATAAAATCTAAACTTGAATTTAAACTTGGCGGCAGCCGGCGCCGCTAAGGCGCCTGTTGCCCCAACTTGTTGGTTAAGTTGAGCAAACAGCCGCCGGCGCTCAGGTGGAGCAGACGCGCGTAAGTTTTACTTAGGCCTTTCACGTGAAGATTTCGATCTGCCACACGTGTAGCTATCGATAATGTCACTGCAACCAAAGACCGCTACGGTTTCCAGTAGCAATTGCGTTGTTTGAAACGTTTCTCCGAACTACCCAAGAACAATCTAATACAGCAACGGTTTTTTCAGTGAGCGTTGTTCATCAAAACGTTCCGAAAATCAACCAGAACAGCTAACTACAACTAGGGTATCTCGTAGCAACAGTACTATCTGAAACATTTTCCCCACAATGATCTCATAAAACTACGATTTCTCGCGCGAACATGTATTGAAACGTTTCCTGAATTGAATTGAGCAACTAAATACAATAATTCTGTATCGCATGGGCATAAAATTATTTGGTATATTCCATAAAAGAACGTAATAAAACTACGGTTTCTTGAGCTGATAGAGTCGTTTGAAACGTTCTTTCCCTAGATCAACCGGAAGATTGCCTAAATTAATATCTATACTTTCAATGTTTTTAATGGTACTTTTTTAGCCTATAATTTAATATAATAATGCATTCTAAATGGGTCTAAACAGCATGTGAATCAATTGTTGTAATAGTGACTGAATTCTTTGAACCAAGGATTGTTATTAGCATCATTATTCATTATACAACTACGGTATCTTGCAAGAACTGCATACATATGTACATATAAGGAGATGCTGGATGACATAATATTAATATATTCGCTAAGGAAATTCCGCTGGCACGGGGAGCTTCTTGGTCTACGTGATAAAAACGCTTCTAAATAGTCATAATTACTTATCCATGTAATGAATTCTAAAAGCATCATCGATTGACAAGCGAAATTAGGCGCAAGAGGCTTGACTTGCCCGATACGTCTGACAGGTAAACTGGCTTCAAAATGAGTAGAACTTCAGATGTTAACCCTTAATCAAAAACCTTTGAGACTTCTGAAAACAACCTGGTTGCTGCTTCTTGAAGGAAAATAAGGTACAACTTTTGAAGTGGAAAATAATACCAGATTATAGCTACTACAGCTAGTACAAGCGTGTACTCTGTAGCAGTACAGAAACTGTTCTTTTAACAGTTAGTTGTAAACTTTGTTTAACCTCCGTAGCCGCAGCTCAGGCGTTCCAACAGAGATGAGTGTGTAGCATTTAAATACCACATAATTTGTCGGCTGGGTGGCCTTCGTGCGCTACCACGGGCAGGGAACAAGGCGCAAAGCATAGTAGGAGACACTCGAGTGGTCGGCCTCTTTCACGGCCTTCGACACGAGAGATATGAGAGAAGTCCCGCGGACTAGGTACGCTATCTCGATCGACAGCTCACCTCGCCGAAAAGAAAAGGAAATAGAGAACCTACCTAACTTTAAAAAACTAGCCTCGCCAGAAGGAACTGCGGCCAGATGCAACATCCCCTGCGGAAAATGTACTCGGGTTTGCCACTGGGGTCGTAAAGCCCATACACATATTATGGCAGGGCTATAGGGCCCTTCATAATATACCCGTGAGGAGTGTTCTTTTAGCAAGAATCTACAGTCACAATATTGACAGAAAATGCTTCGTGTCTGCTACAATAACGCAGCGACGGTATATTTAAATTTAAACCGTAAAACAGCAAGGCAAGAAGGCTCTTGGGACTCGAATGATAGTGCTGTCAAAATTTTAGAGCAAAAACAACACGCTAGTTCTGAGTGCCAAAAACTGACGCTGAGGTCCAGCGGAGCCGTCAAGGGTTGTTCATTCATTTCTTGAGAGTTACAATTAGCCTTCTACTGACATTAATAAAATTAAATTTCGTACAAATATTTTTAAAATACATCGCATCACAAGGAATGCGGCCCGTTAAAAACTTAATAGTAGCCAAATCTGTCAACACTTGAGTATGGGAGGGGAGAGTGTTCTTGCGCAGTAGCGAGCGACTGGCGGATTGCTCGTCCTTCGGATCGCCTCCGCATATCACAAGTCACTAGGTGCCAGAAAATGAATTACATGCCCAAATAAACAGACCGTCTGCACGGAATGGGCTCCACTCCATCTATCGATTCACGTCTTCTTCCAGTCGATTATTCAGAATTATTGACCAGCACTTTCATTCGAGTCTATTGACACGTACTTCCGTTCGATTCTTCTCTACTCCAGTATTTCCTTTCGATGTTCCTGCCTGTGTTTCCCTCAACATCTTCAGTTTACAATTACCTTCAGTCGACTATTGTATTGCCTGTAATTCCATTCCATTGATCTGTATTTTCATTCGTTACTTCAACTGACCTGTTTTTGACTTAATTCTCCAATTCAAATTTACTTCCTTTCTCTTGAGCTGTACTTCTATTCACATGTACTTCTCTTTAATTCTTCTACTTTTGTAATTTTATTCAAATCTTATGCCTACCTGTACTTTCAGTTGACTTTTTTATTAACCTTTACCTTCACTTGATTTTTTCTGTTGACCCGTAATTCCACTAAATTCTTTGTTGACCTGTAATTCAATTCGATTACTTGAATGACATGTACTTCCAATCGATTATTCTACTCACTTTTACTTCCGCATTAACTATTTACGAGCATCTTGATTATATTCTTCGTTCGTCTCTACTTAGATTCCATTCCCATATTTCACGATTCATTCGTCTGTACATTTATTCTATTCATCTATACTTCGATTCTGTTTACAGTACCTGGACTTTGACTCTGTTCATCTGTACTTTCTGTTCACCTGCGCTTTGATTCTGTTCACCGGTAATATGATTCTATTCAATTGCACTTTGACGATGTTCACCTGTACTTTGATGCTGTTTACCTTTAATTTGATTCTGTCCACCCGTACTTTTGACTCTTTCACCTGTAATTTTATTCTTTGACCTGTGATTTTATTTTTCGAAATACATTGTGATTCTTTTACATGTACTTTGATTCTTTTACTTGATATTTATTTTTTTCACCTGTCCTTTGATTCTTTCCCTCATTCGTTTAGTCTCTCTGGTGTACTTTGATGTTTCACCTGTATTTCGATTCTTTTATCCGCGGTAGCTGCGGACATTGCGCGCTGCAGAGTTGCGCCGAGGTACCCGGGATCGATCCCCACACCAGGCGCAGTTTTTCTCATGGCACTCGGCGTGCTGAATCAGGGCATTGTGTGCATAGCTACCGTGGGGGTACCTGCCCTAGGGTAGAGGGGTGGCTGGTCGTTGAACCTTCCGTTTCGGCGCCATAGATCTTAGCGACCAGTCGACGGCTGTAGCTGCACTTACTCCGCTGGGGCCAGTTGGTCTATGTCTACCGCACGAACCAGTGCGAGTGGGATTTCCCAGTGGAGGGTGCAGTCAATGTTGACATTACTTTACCTCAATTCACCTGCATAGTATTTCGATTATATTCGCCAGATCTTCCTTTCTATGCACCTATACTTCAGATCTATTCTGACATATAATTTGTTTCTCTTTTTCTGTTTACCTGAACATTTCACTTACCTGCACTTCCGACTATTTGCCTGTTCTACGATTCTCTTCCCCTGTATTTCGGCTCTATTCACCTGTGCTGTACAACGACTCTCATTGTTTAGTTCACCTCGACTTCGAAAATGTTCGTCAATTTATTTACACTTCGATTTTATTGTTCCAGTTACCTGTCGTTCGACTGTATTTGCCTTCACTCTTATTTTGTTCTTTCCTTTCTCTATATTTCGATTCTGTTCTTCTGTTCACATGTACTTGATAAAAAGACGAGGACGATTGGTTCTTATCAGAACTGGGGAAGGGATTGCCTGTGCAGACGCGCTTCATATTCCTGCTGCAACGGACAGGAAGAAGAGAAAAAAAAGCTTGATTAGTTGCAGCCAAACAAGTTTAAACAGATTCTAATTTTTCCATAGATAACGACGATTACTCGTTTCATTTTTTTGATTTTCCTACTCCGCCGGAAAAGATACATGTTTTCCAATTTATCCTTTACAGCGGACTGGCTTCGGAGAAGCGATATCATGGTGGCGGGGAGGTCTTTCTTTGTTCAGGTATAATTAATGCCGTACAATCACTATTTGCAGCTATTATTTCTTGCACTCGTAATCACATATAAATGGGCGAATTTGACAGCTGCGTGTTCGGAATCCGCCTTCGCAATTTATCACTCCGGCACTGAGAGATCAGGAAGGTATGAGAGATGATCGAAATGACTCTGGGTACATCAATAGTTTTTTCCACCACCAGATATTCTAATGCTACGATATATTGCACGGTGAAAGGAGCTCGCTGCTGAATTCACTGCATATTATACAATAAAACATCAATTTACTATTAATTGAAATTTTTTCTTGCATAGACCCAGCTGCGCAGGAATTCTAATCAATCAGTGGATATTTGTCAAAGATATGTCTCCACTTTTCAGCTAGTGTTTCCGTAGACTATTTGTTTACGCTACTCCTAAGTAGCTGAGCCAAATTTCTGCTTGTCGTAAGACCAGCATTGATTGGAATATTAAGAACAGTCGGCAATGGATAAAAAACAACAACAACAATCAAATAGAAGTGAAATATCAATTACCACTAACTTAGAGGGGGAACTTGATAAAGTTCTTGATCCAAGTTTGCTCGCCGTATACCTCTCACTCTTGAATCAGCTCCAGCTTGTTTCATTGCACCAAACTCCAGGACACGATCTTATGCGATCTTTTCAGCAGTGATTACAACACGGCGTTCCGGTCATTTAAGTCAATTCGTGCTTTTATATTTTTGCTTAGCATTTCTGCTATGTTCTCTCTTCTCCACCTTTTTCTGACACAAAATGCTCTGAAAGAGCTAGATTTGAACGTGTAAACAAAGTGAGTAGATACAACTTCTGCATTAAATTATTTTAATTGAATAATTCAGCATCTACAGATTAAGAGCACCGATACTAACCTGTAAATGGATACGACAAATAATTTGACCAAAGACTAACAAATTCCCAATGAATGACATTTCTGACTGTGAAACAACTATTTGAAACAGAGGCAGTATGGTGAAACACTATGAATATATAACTAAGCATATTAAATACATCTCAATAAGCTACAAAGTATGTATGAATCAATCAACGACCTTCCCTTCCTGAATTACGATTATAAAAGACATTTAGAGATTTTTGTTCAATGGACCACGGAATATCTCGGATTAGTACGCTAAGTATTAAATAAGAAAACACACACATTTTTAAGAAACTAACAGAAACTTTAACATAGCATTGCATCGATTGGTATAATAAACCAGCGAGAGGCGTTTCCCCACACCAAGCAATTGTGATTATTTACTGCTTCGCTACTTTGTGCGTATCCCCCGAGCACCGTGGGGGACGGCTTTCGCTTTGCTGCCGTACTTACACTGCCCAGGTCTACAGCTCCGGAAACTTAAGAAAAGCCTCACGTATGCCGTTCAAAGAATGCTAGCACATATGCGAGTAAATTGCTAGTATATAAAAACTAAACAAAATTCACGCAAAAGCTAAAGTTACTATTGTATTAGATGTTTAAGTTTCCCTAGATGACACAACTCGCTCGTTCGCGACAACGGTGTCAGAACTCAAAAATTGGGTATTTTGAGTTATTGCCGCCATCACAAAGCCCGCGCCAAGTTCTATTAGTGACAATAACGCAGTGACGCCATAACTGAATCTGTAAAAGTGGCTGCTTGAGAAAGGGCATTATTCAAGTGATAGTTGAAAACATACGGCGATATTAAAACTGTTTTCACCTCCCCTGAACCCTGAAAAATGTCAATATTTGAGTGATGACAACGTTGTCACAAACGAGCGAACTATGGTGATTCAAGAGAGAAAAGGAAGGGATATGTAGTATGTCGACAAAAATGTGGAACCCATGCACGAAAGTGGACCAACGCGCATGGGAACAGTAACTCGCGAATGAAGAGGACGAACAGATAAAAGTAAGATCAGTAGGAGTATGAAATCAGAAAAGAAGTGAGCAGAAAGATAGACGTCCCGAAGGCCTAGCTAACGGCTAAGGTATGCTACACTAACCCACTGGGAGCGCTGCTCCCCATAACATAGGATGGTCCTATGCCCCGTGAGGGCCGTAATGGCTTGCCATATTTTGGAGAAATTGAATTCTTCTCAACGAATGTCTTATTAGGGTCCAGTTTATTTATTCTAATTAAGTACATGTCTACAGAATTCTTAGCCAGCACATATTTATGGCAAGTGCCAAAAATTTAACAGTGAAAATTTTTGTGTTCGGGCACTCTAAGGTGCAAGCACAACTTTCAACACCAAGATATACGACTATAATTATTTTATTACATTTAGCCTCTTCAATCCAGCACAAACTTGTTATTTTAAAGCGAGGAAACAGAAGAGGCGTATAAAAATGCCCACAGAACGGGCACTCATGCACGAGGGTGTTCCCAGCTACACTGGGTGAAAGCGCACCGAAACAGGAAGTTTGGAAAGAAGTAGAAAAGGAGAAAAAACACAATCAGTGAGAGTATAAAAACAAGGTAGGCTGGGCACAAAAAAAAAAAAAGATATCCCAAAGGCCTAGCTAAGGCTTAGGTAATGTATGAGTTCGTTGGAAACCCTCATCCACATAACATAGGATGAGCGACCATAACTAACATAACCGTCACGCCTATCTTATGATTCCTAAGGGGAACATGAGAGTAATATTGCCCAGTTCGGGTTCGACATCAAATGCCGAATGCCCCCCTACCCCAGACCCTAATTCTGTGATCGACGGTCAACGTGATCTTGGTTGTCTAGGTCGTGCAGAGTATCCCTAGTCAGAGGATCAGTAGTTGTAGGCTTTCCTCGGCTTGCGCGAGTAATCGGGGGACGCGCAATTCGAAATTCGCCCCAGTCGAGTACCAGACATTGTTTTCTAAAAAATAAATCCGGGATAATGGCTTAATACTACTTTATTAATGAAACACTGGGAGGAGGCGTTGAAAGAACTTTGTTCCTATTTGAAGCCATAAAATTTTATTAGTGGCTACTCTGTATTAATATAAATTTTAAAAATTGTTTAATACTTGTAAATATTTAGAAAATGGAAAAACACGGAGCAAATTCTAAATTTACTTATGTAGCACATCAAAAACACAATGTCTGGTAATACTTTACGGGCATATATAAAAACTTTTTTATTATATGTATTTATTGATGTAGAAACCGAATCTGAAGTCCGTTTTATTCGTTCGCCCCTAGTTTCTAAGTTATAGCGCAAAACCTATAAAATAGGGAAAAACCGGGGTTTTTGGGTGGGGGAAAATAGGGGGAAACCCATAATTTAGGGAAAACCCATAAAATAGGGGAGAAAACCCTAAAATACCGGTTAGGTTAGCTTAGGTCATGTTGGGTCCACCATTGTCGTTAAAGTATTTTAGAGTTTTTCTTTATTTTATAGGTTTTTCCCTATAACTTAAAGACAAGGGAGGAGCGAATAAAACGGACTTCAGATTCGGTTTCTACAGTACATCAAAAAGTACGTATAATAAAAAGTTGTCTTTTTTATATGCCCGTAAAGTGAAATTTTACCCAATTTCTTGTGGCATAGTTCATCCTCAACTACTGTAGATACTATAATTTTTTATAACCGTGCAAATCGAGAAGACAACTCGGGCGGGCAGCTCGAGCACTCGGTATCAATAAGTAGCTCGTGCCAAGTCGAATCGCGCAAGTAGAAATGGAACTAGCGTAAGTCGAGGAATCCCTGCATTCGCCATCCTGCATTGAACTTAAAAGGGGAGTTCACGTCACCGACGTTCATCGGCGCTCAGAGCATAGAGCCGACTTCACAAATCGGTTTACGTAGCCATCCATGGCTATGGCTACAACTTGAAGTGTTAGAACGTCGCGCTTAAAATGTTCAGATATTAATCTTTGTGAATTTAAACTCGCTATAAGTTGAGAAGATAATTTTACCATTGGCATTTGCTACAGTATAAAAAATTGAAGGGCCAGATGAGATTTGCAACAATATTTTTGATTGCTTAGCTAATTGGACGCAACCTGAAACCACTACCGGGAACATAATTAGGTTACTTGAGTTGGTCCCATGCTGATAGCGCCAACGAAAGTCATACGCATAGGCCCGAACCTACGTTGTGTCTAGGGGCATACTGGCAAGACTAGGAGGTCTGGCCGGGGTCATATCATTACAGACAGCGTTTACTAGAAATCGAAATTCCAGTGTATCCTCATCAGGCAACACCCAAGGCGGGAATCTCGAGAAGAACAACAAGCACAACACACTGGGGTTGCGTGCTGTTACTCAGCATGGGCAGTACTAGGCATAATCACTTAAGAATGTGGATAAATTAACCAATGTACCAACTAAACATTAATTATAACCCTATTCATAGCTGGCTTTGTTATTTTGCAAAAAAAAAAAACGGGTCCCTAAACCTATTACATTATTTCTACAGCAAAAAAAATCCTCGTGACGTAATAGGGGAGCCTTGTACAAATGAGGCTAATGGTAATATAACAGGCTGAAACGTGACCATTTTTTTCTCGTAGGCGATAAATGGTTATCCCGAGTCAGCGATTTCACATTAATCGCGCGTTTATTTCTTTTTCAGCAGGAAGGTAAAGTCGCACGGTAGCGACTGATCCTATGCATGCAAGACAGTTGTATAATTATGAAAACGAAAGATTACTACAGCATGAAGAGCTCGAGTCGCCCAGCCCGCAGCATAACGCAAGCTTCACGACATGGGCTTATGAGGCACTAATTGTACCTCGACCAGACTTAGCCCGCGAAGGGCGCCAACACTCAAGCAAGATCTCCCACCGTCGCCAGTACATCACAGCTTTCGCTTAGCTTCAGCGGGCAGAAAAAGTCGGTCCGGCAGGAGGCGCGTCAATTTTGCAGTGCATGTTAATTTACTAAATATGGCAGCAATTTCCGCAACAAGCCGTACGATGTAACATCGCGCGACATTCCTCTTGGGAACTCCAAACATTTGAAAGAATAGCACGAGATACAACAGCGACGTAACGGCCTCTTCATTAAGCATTGCCGTTGCAATCGTAAAGAAGGGCGCATGGAAAAGAAATCGTGCATGAGAGGGATGCACTTCGAAAAAGAACATATTCATAACAATACGCAACCGGTGCCTTCATAAATACCTGACAATCTTTGGGGATTCTGAAGGCATTGCTACCCACAGACTGCTCTCTTTACAATTACCAAAGCTAATTTGGTTTCGCAGATATAGCTAACTGAACGAAATATTTTGGTTATGGGAGCTTACAAACCAAACCATCCATTCTTGTATAACAGTATCAGGTGATAATTTGGTTTTACCGATTAATTGGGTTCTTCGAATCTAATTAGCAATTATTGTTGTATTTACTTCATAAAGACTGTCAGCAAACTTAACGTAGTTATCCATGCGTAGTATTTTAACTAACAAATGTTTAGTAGGCCAGACGATATTCACGAAAGAGTTGATGAGCATTTTTATCATTCATCCTTAAGCTTATCGTAAAATACGCGAGTCTTGCACTTTTCCTGCCTAAGGTATTGCCGCGTATTATGTGATGCTTACCTAATTGATACACAGCATAACTGCCCGTGAATTTACAATAGGAATACAGCGAAACAGTTCTCTGCGAGTAGAAGAATTGAACCAGAAGAGGTCAGACATAAAAGATGCATCTCATATTCAATGCAGTTCTTGTACGGTCGATCTTGTCATTCATATACACGAAGGCAGACAGAGTTTGGTTCACAGCATCGTCGTAGCAATTGTCGCCATAGATTCACTGATAAAAAAAAAACGAATACGGTAATGCGCAAAATCAGCGTCTCATGTACAGCGCATTTTACAATTTGCAGGCACAAATACAACAGTCGGGAAAGTCTGCGTTACAAAGCTTTGTTCCAGCAAGCGCAGGGTAACACATCAACCCCACCACCCCCCGAAAAAAAAAAGCTACAGGGCTATGCACACAATAAATACATTTTCAAGGCAATCTACAAATCGCTCGCACAAACACAACAGTCGGCAGAGTCTGTTTCACAAGGCCTCGTCGTTGCCATTATTCGTACAGGTGCACTGATAAAAGAAAAGACCAGCTAGGGCTTTACGCACTAGGAGTATCTCATTTTCAGCGCACTGTACAATTCGCTCGTTCAAAGACTACACGAGGCAAAGGCCGCCTCACCATGCAGCAGCCCCGCAGCCATAGCCACATGAAGCCCTTGCTAGCTGAGGCTTTCGACAAAAACCGAGAGTGGCTTTAGTATTCGAGCCGTGCAGATGCTGTCCCATTTAAAAGACTTTTGTCCTATATAAACAGAAGGGAGTTTAACAAGGCCAATTAAACCTGGACATACAGGGAGTGCAGCATGGGACTAGTGCGAGCTGCTGCAAAATCTGATGGGTTAACTGGGAGCTTGTTACTCACGAGCTGAGAGTTTGCTTGGGTAACTGGGGGCTTGTTACTCACGAGCTGAGAGTTTGCTTGGGTAACTGGGGGCTTGTTACTCACGAGACGAGAGTTTGCTTGGGTAACTGGGGGCTTGTTACTCACGAGACGAGAGTTTGCTTGGGTAACTGGGGGCTTGTTACTCACGAGACGAGAGTTTGCTTGGGTAAC
>LQNS02278125.1:29153314-29164025 GCA_001587735.2 Parhyale hawaiensis
TAGTTGATAATTTTTACCCCCATTTCCGTCAAATTGGTGACATGCGAAAAAAATACCTCACTTGAAGAACTTGTTGTTTAGATAAACTAAAAATACAAAGAAGAACATACTATAATTTAGTTTTGATGATCAGTAATGTTGGATTGGTGATTACTCTTACAGCGGTAGTACTAAATCAAACTTGACTTTCAGCTAAACAACTTTGGTTGCTGTCGCGCTCGAATTGTTTCAGCATGATCGAGATGGATGCATGTGCATCCATACGCTAGCAACGTCGAACGCCTGTTGGGGAACAGCTGTTGCCTGCATAATCAGTCTCCGGCCGGCATTGATTCCCATTGAACTTCAGCATCCATGCACGAAAATGTCAAAATTTCAGTCCACTGGCATGGAGCTTCAATGCAAAGAAATCCCAAGTTTGCATCGCGCAGAGATTCACAATTCCCGCCTGAAATTTGATAAATACAGAAGGGAAATCTCGAGTTTGCAGCCCGCGCATTTTTCGTGTTCACAATTTACTGATGACTTCTGAAGCCTATAGTGTTAATAGAAGAGAAATCTAGATATTCCAGCCGGCACAGATTCTCAATTTTACCCAGTACAGATTAGCAAGTGAGCTTAGTGCTCATAGATGAAAAATTCAGCAATTCCACCCCGTACGGATTCACAGTTCCATCCCGTACGGATTAACAGAGAAATTCAGCATTTGCAGTACAGAAACTTTGGTATTTCCAACCGGCACAGATTCTCAGTAACACATCGCATTTACACCGGTCGTGGCGAGCGCCCTAGAAAAATATAAAAGCTACAGCCTTGCTTCCCGAACAGCTTGAATGTGCTTTGCAGAGGGCAAAATTAGCTTCCAAGGCAAACTTCGAGCAGTATCTGATAATAAAGCCAACGGGCGGCATGCAAAGCAAGGATAGTTTCGTTTCTCAATGGCAAGCTGTGGAGTTACATAGTCGCGACAGTTAAAAAAAAAAAGCTTGCATGTTTGGACTTTAGAGCAGCTGACTGGATTCTGGAATGCAGTCTTAGTGCACAGATAAAAAACTAAGGATTCATAGGTTTATTTACTTCGAAATGACAGCTTATATGTATGGTAATCCAGGTAATGGTAGTTTTCGCTTTTTATAGGTAAAGTTTGGGTGTAACGCATGATGAATTGATCAATGCATTTTCCAATTTCACGTAGCTATGTTTGGGCCTCCACGCCCAAATATGGATAATATTTTAACGCCAAATGATTTTCCTGCTCAGCTCCAAAGCACGCTGAGATTCTATTCGTGAATGAAACCATTGAGATATTTTTAAACTAGAGTAATAAATTTAAGCATTAACATTCACTAGGAAAAAACGATAATATATTATTCTATTGAATTATACGGAAAATAACTATAAATTTATTAATATTATAGGCTTCATGGCTATCCTCATAGCTTAAATCAAGGATTATGATCAAAACTATCCACATATAAATAAATTAATGCAAATGTGTAGCAAAGAGAAAACACTTTTGGCTCTCAGAACCCATAAAATAATACTTGCAGTCAAGGCAGCTCAACTATATTCGGCGTATGAACATATTCACTGATGCTATTCACCGTAAGGCTTGCATTATCAGATAAACGCAACATACTTTCAATCAGCAGATACATTACTTAACGCGCTAAGATTTAATAATCATTTCAGAAAATGAAATTATCAGTATAAATGCGCCTTAAATATGCAGGAGTGTATGTAATTTTGGACCAGAGGTTTCAGTAGCTGGCCTAAATAAAATGTGATTCCTAATCGGAATATTTGAAGGAAAAATACCATCGCTCTATGAAAAACTTAAGTAATATCAGTGGTATACGGAAAACCTAATATTTCTGACTGGGCTATAGCCGTTAATTTATACCCAATGACGCAAATGCAGTAGGCCTAGCTTACTTAGACTTTCATAACGCTAACAGGATAACATACTCATGAACGCCTGATTAAAAAATTTAGAGGACCACAGCGTGCAGGAAGACTACCCACACTGGATCTGTGTACGGCTCGTGGGTGACAAGCAGCAAGAACACGTCCAAAGAGTGACAAGCGACTATAGAATCCTGTCACATCAGGGCTGTTACTAGGAAGCGCGCTCTGCTCACACTTGTTCATCATTTAGAATTTCTATCAACGATCTTGACATTAACGACCTTAGTAAAGTTAGTATATCTGCAGTTGTTACCGAACTCTGCCACCATGTCTTTCAAAAAACAATTGCAGCGAGGAAGACCTCGACCGCCTCAAGGAATTGACCGCAATCTAGCAGATGAGCTTCGATGTGGACAAACGTTCGGTGATCTATAATGGACAAAAAAAACGTCAACGCTCAACTGAAGATGAACAGCACTGAATTTGCATCAGTTACTTAGCAACGTGATCTACGAATGACAATTACAATGGTGCTGAAACTTGAGGAGTACGTCGAAAAGAGCGGAAAAGAGTTTGTTGCTCAATGCTGGTCACGTATCTGAAAGATATTGATAAAGATTAATACCATGCTTACGCATTGTCATACGAGTGCTGTATCCACTAGTTCGTTCATCTCTCTCTAGCAAAGGCGGCTCAAAGAGCAACATTGAGTGACGTTGGACTTCCTAGAAAACTTACCGGTGCACAGACAGTTAACACGTTAAGAAATAGTGAAAAAAAAACTTGAGTAGCATCCTCCACAACAGTGAACTCTTCTTCAGTAGCTCGTCATTCAACTTCTAACCCCTCTGTTCTTCAAAGGCAGCTTTGTTCAACTCACCTCCATAACAAATGTTACGTGAAACACAGTAACCTAACTGATCTGGTACAATTAATCATACCGTAGAAATAATTCCAGCAGTTGCGGTTTACCGCTTGATCGTGAAACGCAATAGCTCCTAGAGAATGAAACTAGGGCTTCGGCTTCTCTCTGGGGATGGGCCTCTTGGTCCGTCTTTTGCAATTTTTTGAATGTTTATATAAAACAGAAGCACGGGCACAATTGCACATGTGGCAAAGTTGAATAAAAGTAACCAGAAATTATCTCCAACTCTCCAGTGATCTCCACCTGGAACACAAAATTTTGGTGCGCATTGGTCCGACTTATCTCATGGTCTAGTTCTGAAGTATTTTATCTTTTATGAGATATCTCGCATTATTGTATGATTGGTGTGGTGTTCTATATTTAGTTTGTAGAGGCGTGGTAAAGATTATAAAGTCGAAATATATACTGTAGTTCAACTCAGGGCATAAAAATAGATTTCCTGACTTTGAGCAAAAAAAAAAAAAAAAGAGTGAAAAAAAAACCCGCACATCTTGAAAATAAAGTTGGGTTTATTTGCTGACGCACAGGATTCACATTATTAATATTATTATTTTGTACAGGCACCAAAATCGCAGAACGAAAAAGGTCATTAGTACCTTGGTACGCGGCGAGCTTTTCAAAAAATTTCCACACTCCACTGGCGCATTTCCACTGGCGGACGAGTATTTACTCAGCGGGGATTAGTTTTTAATATGAACAAGCTATCTTAATAACAGGCTTTGACTGCAGCTTTCAAAGCTGACAATGTTTTACCATTTATTACACGAAAGCCCCGATGGAGTTTTTAGGTCGGGCGTAAAATGCACAGGCGCAATAATAAATCGTCACGGTTTGTGCCGACCGGCCGGAAAGAATTGAAAAAAAAAAAAAAAATCGAGTCTGCCCTTGTCAGCAGGGCGGTTCACAGCACCTGGGGAGTCTGTAATACTTTTATGGCTGTGGCTCCATACGCAGTGGCTCCATACCTGGGAAGTCTAATACTTTTATGGCTGTGGCTCCATACGCAGTGGCTCCATAACTAAGAAGTCTAATAGTTTTATGGCTGTGGCTCCATACGCAGTGGCTCCATACCTGGGAAGTCTAATACTTTTATGGCTGTGGCTCCATACGCAATGGTACTGCGCTGTATCCGTTTTGTTGCTGCCCTCGTTAGTCGTGACAGCTTATTTAAAACTAACACTAGAATTAACATTAAAACTATAATTAAAATTATTTCAGACAATGGGAAATGCGTATGAATGGGGTGGGACGGTAGTCGTGGGTGCTGGCATTGTTAGCGGTGTACAATAACCGAATATACCTACCAGTAGAAAATCGGGGTTTTATTGACTAAAATCAATGAAATAAATCCTTACATATAGACAGATTTACAATTTTCTTTCCCCTCAAACCTTGGCGTCATCCAGAGAGGGGAGGTCTTATCCGTCCGCCCTTGTGTTTTAATTGAAATAAATACTTAAGACTCGAGTCAGGGTTGAGCCTCAAACTGGCGACCTTCAATTACATATTTGCAAGGAGTGCTACACTGAATCTAATTTTTACATTTACTTAACGAAGAATGTAACGTGCCTAAGCAAGGACTATAAATCTCAACATTAAAAAAAATTTTTTTGAAGCGGAGTACACAATAGTGACTTTCGTCGGCACTGTCACCATGTAGGCAACTCAACTGAGCCGCTTATATTGCCGTAACAGCTGAAAAAAGCTGATACATTTTGCAAATTTGAACTCCTTGAAAATTTAAAGTGATAGCTGATAGAGAACCAGGGAGACCTGCCGCAGTGAAAAAATTGCAACGGTGGACCGCTGCAATTTTCAACTGATTTTTGGACAGCTTACTGGCCCTGCCGCTGCGGCACATTCGGACTTGTTACTTGAGTTGGCCATCTGCTACTAGCGCCGACGAAAGTCGCTAATGGGAACCCGTTTTTTAGTACCTTCATTCGACCGTGGCTGTAGTATGTGGAAAAGATACATCGCTGAACCCTTTCACAAGAAACCAGCGAACCTACTTATAATAGGAGCAACTCTCACTATCAGCCGTAAGATATACGTTATGATCAAATGAGATATCTGTTGGGAAGCTCAAGAATTTAAAAATTAAAAAAAGTGATATCACAAAACATAAAAGCTACAATGAGTGCAACACTTTTTTTTTTCATCGACGTGTTCGTCGTTTTTTTATTTATTTAGGGAGGGGGGGGGGCAGCCTCGGTAACGAGAATAGGTAACTTCACCAATTAAGCAAACGTGCCCAATTATTTTTTTATGATATTGAGTAGTTTAAACCTCCGTTTACCCAACCAAGGTGATATCGATATAAAGAACGTCGACAGACATGCGGAACCCATGCACGGGCGTGTTCCCACCCAGGATCAACACGCATGGGAACTGCAAGTCGGGAAAGAAGGGGGAGAACATAAACATTCATCACTAGAAGAATCAAAATAGAAGGAAGCAAATTGGTCACGAATGACAGACGTCCCGAAGGCCTAGCTATCGGCTAAGGTAACCTCCACAATCCCATTGGGGTCGCTGCTCCTCATAACAAAGCATGGGTACCGTGCTCACACGAATGGATTTACAAATCTCGTATAACATTAGCTTGGGGCGTAAATTTATTTCCATTCTATAATTATTGTACAGCGCATCTGATCATTTCAAAGGAACTCATAAAATATATATCACTACACCATCTGTAAGCAATGCATTGAGGCTTTATAATTCCGAGTCCACTGTACACACATGGAAAAATAATCGAAGAACTATTTTTCTGCTACACTGTATCGCTCACACCAACGGCATCTTCAAAATCGCTTATCGGATATTTCAATGATGGAATTACGCTTTCAAGTGATTAGCCATCGTTTTGGCTCAAAATATTGCAATATATCAGTAATTATTTCCAAGCGCGGATGTAACTTACAGTCAACCTAATCAGAAGAGCCAGCAGAGACACATGTGCCACGTCATATGATTTTTTTTTTTTTTCATTGGGTTTCAACACGGTAGGCTTCAAGCAGACGTCTTGCAAGAGGTCTCGGGTTCCCATGTTAACATTCTACAGGACGGTTCAAAAACGATCCGCAAGAATGATACTGTGGCTATAGCCACAGTTGGCCACATGATCATTAAAGGATTAACCCTTGAATTCATAATGTTCCATATTGGCTCGTACCAAATGATATTCTTCTTAAGGTTGGTCAAGATTAAGTCAAGCACAGCAGGGCTAATTAGCTTATCGTCCAAATTGAACATCAATTTTCGCAGAAATAACCCTATTTAAAACGCGGGGAACGGTTACTTTGGGCTATAAAACATCACGGAGTTGTTCACAATGAGACCTTGATCCGAACTTGAGTATGGTTGGCTGAGTAGCAAACTTATTGACTCATTGGTGTGTCCTGTGACGTCACTTTTGCAGCGCCAGCTGACGCAGGGATTTTACAGAGTCTGAAGTGGATACGGGAGCTAGTGCCAGTTGATGGGGAGCGATCCTCGCGATATCGATGCGTCACATGCTGTGAAGCAGCGAGTTAGTCAATACGTTGTTGAAGCCTCCCAAGGCACAACTAAGGTTGTTTCAAGAGTAAAAAGGGAAGGGGCAAGAAGAATGTCCATAAAACCGTGGAACTCATGCACAAGGGTGTTCCCGCACAGGGTCAACGCGTATGGGAACGGCAAGTATAGGTATGAAAAGGAAAAGCAGAAGATAGCATCAATTGGAGTACGCATATGACAGAAAGCAATGTGAGCGCAAAACACAGATGGCTCAAAAGCCTTGTTTGGGCTAAGGTAACCTACAGAGTCCCTCTCTATGGAAACGCTACGCCTCATAACATAGGATAGGCGAATTTAACCAACCTAACCCTATGGCCAATCCTATGCCCCCTGGGGGAGTGGCAGGAACTGCAGAAATTCGAAAATGAAGAAGAGGAAGAGAATAGTTATAGTCTGAAAGTTTACGCCTCCGTTTCCGAGCAGAGCGATATCACAGAGGAAAGAGCAAGGGACGTATAGTATATGCAGATAGAAACGGGGAACCCATGCACGAAGGTGTTTCCACACAGGATCAGCGAGCATGGGAACAGCAAAGAGAGAAAGAAGAAGAAGAAGAACAGAATAAAGCATGTGCAAGTAGGAGCATAAAATCGGGAAGGCAGCAAAGTGGGCACGAAAGACAGACGTCCCGAAGGCCTAGCTAAAGGCTGAGGTAACTTACACGAGCCCCCTGGGGTTACCGGGAGGAAGAGAATAAGGACTGTCAACAGTGGAATTAAGATACTGGAAGGAAAGCCTAGTTGATGTAAAGGTTATTTTGCGTTTGGGTATATTTTCCGCACTTGAATTTCAACATCAACCACCTTTTAGTTTCCATGTCTATTAGGTATCATTTATCATAGGAAGAACATTACCATAACTCGACCAAAAGACGGTTTTGGATGGCGCGGTGTTAACGGAGAACAGAAGTTGCTACGACACAATACAGAGCACTCGTAAGCTAGGGTCACACCATGTGACCACCCGCTCAGCATATGACCGAACGGTCAGTTCGCAGGGTCGTCTCGATACGCAGTGTAAATCTGTAGCCGTGAAACCATTGGAGAGTTTACGTAGAACAACGTGCGAGCGCAACGTCCGGTCGTAAGTTGAGGGCGCGATTGTACAGTGTGCCCCCCCCCCCCGGCATAAGTGATTGACTTCTCACATATTTCAGAAACTCTGCTGCGTTCCCTAGTTTTTAGCAAAATCCAATTTGCAGGTGAAGTTAAACTGCAGTTACCCGGCACTGGAGGCATATGGGTAGCCGCGGCTAAGGAAATAGCTCGGTGTTAAAATAACGGGTACGGAATATGTACATTCCAGTCGTAGTAGTATGCTCCTGGTTTTAAAACCGTTCCCAACATCCCAATGAAAGTCGTGTCAATAGCTTACAGCCCTCTCATTTGCACAAAATAAAAAGTTATTTAGGAACCTCCATTGAAAGATAATGGAAAGAAAAGGGTTGATATTCACGTTGTTTTCAGTAAGTTTGCAGGTACGAAAGAAATAAACAAAAGATATGATGCTTCTAGAGAAAGAAAGAGCTTGCTACTTTGGCCCAAATACTTACTGTCCTATGTTTAAGTTTCTACAACCGCTGCAAAGATGTTGCAGAAAAGCAGGAGACAATAAAAAAGCAGGTATGCCGTACGCCAGAAAGCAACGACATACTCAGATAGGAACACCGTGACGTATAGCATAAGATAGTTTAAGCCTCCATAAATAAGGACCTACTAAGCTTTTCTAAGAGAGGAAAGGAAATAGTCTGTCAATAGACACGTGGAACCTATGCAGGAAGGTATTCCTACACAGGATCAACGCGTATATATAGGAACAGCAAGTCGGTAAAGAAGAAGAACAGACGAAAGTAATACCAGCTAGGAAGAGTATGAAATCGGAAGTGCCTGAAGCAAAGTGGGCACGAAAGACAGACGTCCCGAAGACCTAGCTAACGGCTAAAGTAACCTGCAGGATTCTCCAGGGGGCGTTGCTCCCCATAACATAAGATGGGCGAACTTAACGAACACCGTAAATGAGAAGAGCAACAAGTCAGGTTAGACACTAGAAAAAAAGTGATGATATTAGTTGGAGGAATGGGCTCGGGAAGAAAGCTGGCTTAAAACTAAGGTTCTGTTGGGATCACTAGCTGAATAGCCATGGTGGTTAAATCAAGACTAGGATACTGATATAATAAAGGCTACAGTTACCCATAGTCAAACCAGCGTAGAGAGTCCGATGGGCGTGGCTAAGAACGCAAAATAACTTGGCTAAATCTCACTTAAGCGCGTGGTATAACTCGTCTCAAACGATAAAATTATATTAATATTTGAATGCTCAAAGTGCATATTAGTTCGTTAGATTAGATTTGGCACTGCGGCGTTCAATTCAGCCCCGCCCCTAAAGGACTGCTTACGCTGGTTGACTATAGTAAAGGACTTTCTGCTATATAGGGGCGTTCCTCCCCATAGCGGCACTAGTATAGCAGCTGCTCTAAATATCACGCCGTCTCCGCCTTACCGACCGATCACAGCTCTCATACTGATAACAGAAAACTGCCCGTCAATTTACAGCACTTTCTACTAGTTACTGCCGCCGTCATCTTCCTCATAAATTTACAGATAATTTCCTTGAATGATACCTAAAAACTACTGACCTCTTACTTTGCAAATAATTACAGTCATCGGTGAAGTCGAGTCAAATAACGGAGAATTTAGGTAAAAAAATTACGTAGCAGCCGTAAATCTTACGGAATTGTGTGACAGTACTTCGGCCATTATTATTTTCTGCAAAATTTACGGAATATGTATCAAGCTCGACAGCTGAATGGGTGGGGAGGGAAGAAGGACGATGAGATTGTTTTATCAGCTATAGCGAAAAAAGAACAACAAGAAAACTCTACCGTACAAATGAGAACTCTCTCTTTGACGATAATCAATAATTTTCAGTTGATGGCGCACGTACTGCATTCCTAACCACCTCAGCAACCACTGACACAAATGACCACCGATTAGCATTAGCCATCTCTGCTATCATTTTCGATGGAACTAAAAATGTTATCGAGCAGACAACAAGCGCACTGAATATGAAAAGAAAACAGTAAAGATACTGTGCTGTTATTTTCGGTGGCAAGGACGGCGCAATAAGGCAGAAACGACAATCAAATAATTTGGAAACGAAGGAACAACTACAACAATACTACAGCAGGGCTACCGTCAATATCGATGACAGGATAGACTGCAGACGTTGCAGGACGGCCTCCCAGCTCATTGATCACTAACAGAAGCAGACAGTGATAGAGCTATTCTAATTGTATTGTCATTTGCAATTAATAATGGCAAGGAGAAAAAGCGACTTTGCAGAACGGGCTGACAATTTACTATATATGAATAACGATGCTGCAGATACACTCTCATTATTTTAATGGCAATGAGGCTTAAAACCGAGAGGAACGGATAACCAATAAAGCATATACGAAGCAACGCTTTTACGATGATATTGTCATGATTTTCAGTAACTAAGAGCTGAGTAATTATTAACGTTGTAGTACGAGCCATGAGCAAGAGGGAAGTCACCAGCTACGTTGCTACGTGAACATTACTATCAAGCTGGAAAGTAAGGGAAATGGAAAACGGAGCAGAATGGACTAATAATTAATTATATTGAGTAGTCTGAGTCTACGTTTCCACTACAAAGGCGATCTCAAAGAGACAGAAAGAAGGCACACATTGTATGGCGATGACAACGAGGAATCCATGCACGAGAGCCTTCCCACGCAGCATCAACGTGCATGGGAACAGCAGACCGAAAAAGAAAAGGAAGAACAGAATAAAACAATGTTAGTAAGAGTATGAAAGTGGAGGGAGACAAAGTGGGCGCGCAGGAACGACGTCCTGAAGGCCAATCTAAAAAGCTACATATTCTCCCCGGGTTCGCTGCTCCCCATAACAAAGAGTGGTCGAACCTAACTAACCTATCCATATGGCAGAACGGACCTTCAATTAGGAGTGGATGAACCAGCTGCAGCGTCATAGCAATGCTGCTATCATTCTGAGCAGCAAGGAAAATGGAAAACGGGTGCAGCACGGATCATCAATTGGCTATAGATGAACAGCAAACCATGTCAGAGCTGCGTAGCTATATTTCGGTAGCAGCGAGGTCATTAGTTGCGTGTTGTGTTTTCATTTCGAGAGAGCGAGCGGCCGCCACTTCATACAACAACGAGACTGGTGCCCTGCGAGCGCACCACTGCCTAGTAATTAATTTCGCTGGTGATGAGATAATCCCATTGATAAACTGCACAAACTGCACACCGGCAGCTCGTTATTGTTTGTGTGT
>LQNS02278125.1:29182796-29219281 GCA_001587735.2 Parhyale hawaiensis
ATGCCATAAATTCTATTGCATAGAGCTGGATGCGATATGCGGGTCGCGAAGCCAACAACTTTCGCTTTGAGGTGCACAAGCTCAGTGTCATCACCACAGCCTACGAATTTATAATCAATGGAGAGCTACAGGGCATTTAAATATAAAACCGTATATTTCCATTTACATGGATCAATTTCCTATATCAATAGTTAGATGAAGCCCGTACATATATAAGCGAGTAGGTTATCGTTTACTATCGATCTAATTTCATTCTGGTACACAAGGTGTAGGTTACCTTTTTTCTCTTCCCAGAAAGACAAAGCATGTAATATAACATAAACTGGTCAGTATGCCGCAGATGTCCTGGCTCGTTAGTTTATACAAAGTGCATTCTGACTGTAGAACATGGTATGAGAAAAAGAGAATTTTTTTTGCATTTACTCACAGCAAACAGTATGTAGATATTGATCAAAAAACAATGGTAAATCTAAGGAGACTCCTCCTTAGATTTAGCTTTTCGAAGAGAGAGAGAGATCCGCCATTTCCGGTGTGTAGCACTAGACATACTGGAATACTCTGGTTTATTTACAAATTAGTTTCAATTATTATACAATAACTTCGGAAAAGAAAATGATTGTATATAACATTTATAACGGTAAAGAAGATGAGCCCATCATGCCCTACCACAAATGAAAACAACAAGTCCGAAAGAAGAGATGGCAGAGAAAGAAGTGTATAAGTGGCACATAGGAAGAAAATAAATTAAGTGCTGAAAGGAAGACATCCTTAAGACCGAACTTAGGCCACTGGAACCTAAGGAGTCTCTTTTTGGTATGCAACTCCTCACATCAGAAACAGGCCAAGCCTTGCGAAAATCAAATCTTACGGCCGTTAGCTCATCGTGTGCCCTCCGATAGCGATACCGAATCCTTGAAGAAAACAGAATGTGCGTATGTCGGTATCTCATTACTTGACTCTTATGCTGGGCTCCACTACGAAATCGCAAGTTCAACTTATAAGTGGTTGTTGAGCTTGCACGTCATACCTATACACAGTGAAAGTTGGTAGTAAACAAAGATACCCATGAAAAAAAAAAACTCCCCAGTTGAACGACGTGCGAGTAAAACGTCTCATAAATTGACGTGTGACTGCATGGAGTGGGCCAGGCTTTCCTCGTCAACCACCGTTCCAGGCATACGCTCCTGCGCCGCACGTGAAGCAAAGGCCTCATATTTTGAATTCGACTTTCTTGTTAATGTTTCTGAACCTGTTAACAGGAGTTCCCGGGAGCCCAAGTTAGCAAGCAAGTTGGACGGAATTGTGATGAAGTTGATGGAGCAGAAAATAAGCCAACGTTCAGAGATCGTGCGCACCGTCGGTCCTATTGAATCAGGGCTGATTTGTGCGAGTAGTTCTGGGCGTCAGCTGTTGCATGCAGCCAGACTTGGGAAAGTCGTTCGGTTCAGGAGTACCTACGTGAGGTGGGTGTTCGGAAATGGAACGTATTGGTTGATCAGCTGTTCATATTGGCACTCAAGCTTCACGTAAACTTTGGGTAATTTCGTTTGAGCAACTACTGCGAAGAGTCTGTTAAGATGCGATTCCTTTCAAATTTTAAGCGGCCGCTACTTATAAATATATCTATGGCATTGCATCTACCAGTCATAGCATATTACCATCAACTTTGTTCTATTTCATTTGGTTGTTTCAAATAAGATTATACCAAATTTTATATTTATCATTACCTTTTCGGAAATATTTCACGGTTCACTCCAAAAAAAAATCTAAATATATTTTCACAACTTTTATGCAATGTTTTAACATTTACCGTGTTAAATACATACATTACGATACATATTTAAAAAAAAAATATTTGTTTAAGCTGGAAAATGGTTACAATACAAGTCTGGATCAAAACTTAATTGTTTAAATAGACATGAATTACAATAAGCATTCGTGAAACGTAGTCTGTGGTCTCCAAGTTACACTCGTGAATTAGTGCTTACGTGAATCATTATATTGGCACTCGAAACTAAAGGTTGTGTAAGTCAAGTGTAGAAAATCTGGGCAGTTACGTGTGGATCTTTACCGCGCAAGAAAGTAGCAAAGAAAATAAAAAAACTATAATAACGATCAACTAAAAATTTTGTTTCTCGAAGCAAAACGATGTTTGATTCAAATGTCGCCTAAGACGGACGCTGGGCTGCACAGGGTTAACTAGCAAGCATCTCGATCCGCTAATAAGCAATATCACTAAACAGATTTGAATCTGTCCCCGGGCACCATTGCACTTTACACAACAGGCTGGTCACATCCTATGCCCCACTAGGGAAGACACCTTTACCAAGAATATTATTTTCTTACCGCGTGAAGTGGGATCATCATATGTTCCAATATGGTGCACTTCTAAAAGGAGACGTTCTTTGCTGGTACTAATCTGGAATAGATACATTTCTTTATTGAGAAATGAGTAAATATGAAAAAATGCAGAGAGATATAACGACAGGTACAGAGGAGATAAAAGACCTATTCTATAAGCAGAGAAATCGCATACACTTCTACGTTATGATTAAAACGACATCTATGAAAATCTTGGCTCTTTCAACGTAACTAGAGTACCCGCGCTGTCTGCAATATCAGCGAAGGATTTGAGACGATCCGTCTTCATTTATTATCCTTTGTCACTAATATGCTTCTGAAACATACGATACAACAGCCGACTCAAATTTGTAATAAGAGATAAGTGCTCTCTTTCAATTCATATAGTAGCACAATCTTTTCCCAACATAGGTCACATGCGGAATAAATCTTGCATTAGCAAGCAGCAATGCTTCAATGAATTCAAATAAATTAAATAAATTACCCGACGCGTACCCATGATACTGAACCAGCTTTCAGTACGTCAAAGATTTATTGTTGAAGTGAAATCTGCCCGTGAAAAGGAAAACAGCAAGCTGAAAAAATGAGTAATGTTTCGTGCCGGCGAAAAATCATCGCCTCGTCTACCCATCGTCGATTATCTTCTGAATTTGTACGTGGTAAATTGAGAACAAATGTTTTGTTCGATGCATGGAGAAAGTTGTAGAATGAGACTGCATGGCCGCGCTAAGAAAAGCTGTAATATCTCTATATTTTCGATTCCAAGAAGGTTTCAAGCAAGTAGTAGATCGAGGGAAAGGAATAAGGAGCCAACTTTCGCCATCTTCTATAACCCGATCATCGATCTCCATGGAAACGCAACCTAATTACAGAATCTGCAACCTGGCCTAATTTTCGCCTTTCTATTTTGTTAAGAGGGGGACACGAAACATACAAATATATAAACACACACGGTGTTTATTATATTATTTGATGACAACACTTACCAACGTTCACATTTTACACTGACGAGTGCATTTGCATGAATTTCTTTACCTATCCGACTGGCAGGCCGCACCAGGTCCCGCTCACCAAGGTATGCACTCACGCACTTTGCTTCGTTACCCGTCAGCATGTAGTGGATTTCATTGTGTGGTTGTAATAGTTCGTCACCCACCACTGTGTGTACACCTATATTATAGCAAAGTTACTCAATTGATATTTGCCGCTTTGTAATCATTGTATTACTTTATTGCACGGTATGAGAGCTAGGTGAATGTAAATGTGTACCATTTACGTGACAGATTTAGGAAATACATATTTGTATCTTTGGGAATGAACGATTGCGTATTGAATTTCAGAAACACTGTACTTGTTCACCTGCAATGGTGTTCCGGAGACGAGACACTTTCGGTTTTTGGTAAACTGTATTCAGGAAAAGTTTGTTTCTTCACTTTCCCTTCTTCAGGAGGTATCAAAACAATATAATAAACACCGTGGTCTGTTTATGTGTTCATGCACCTATACAAATTAGAAATAAAGTAAATACCAGCTCGTGAGGTTGGTGCGAGAATAAGTTAGGAAAGGCAAGTACTAATTCGTTTAGCATTCATATACAGTAAAGGTCATTAGAGAAACCACTTCCTGCCTTCCTAACCTATTCTCTCACCTGAAGCCCGTTGCCCACGAAACAACTTTCGTTGCCGCTCGCAGCCTAGAGCCAACTCAACTAATCCGACTTCGTAGTCGTGGCCGTGACTTCTGATAATGATGTAACGACCGGACATTTTCCCAGTAACTAAAATAATAATTTATGCAGAATGCTCGGGATCGTTCCATTTGCGTCATTAGTACAAACAATTAGAGAGGGGTGGCCGGACTCTGCATGTTTTACAATGTTTATAACAATGAGAGACATTGATTGTATTCTTCTGTCCCTGCCTGCAAGATCTTAAGGAGGATTACACGTGCTGTGGCTGGCACGTCGAACTAGCCAGTTCAGTCGGAGTGCTTCGTGCCCTGGTCCGTTAAGGTTTGGAATTTATCGCCGGCATCGGCTTTCGGTCGTGTTGGCCTGCAGGCGTTTATGTCAGCTGTTAATGGCCTTTAGCAGCGTTTCGGACTTCTCGATGTTGCATAATGCTTCATTTAAGTTGTAGTACCTATCTGAGTAGACCCGAGCGTGAAGTTTTAATAATAATAATTATGACTCGAAGCATGGCAGTCTAACTGCATTACAACCTGAGATATAGATGAGAGCTTACCAATAACTTACTCCGAATGTAGCGACCGTCACGGTGGAATGACCCTTCATACAGTTATAAAACTTTTAACAATTCTACATAAGACTTTTGTTTCAGGAGTGTAGGTTACTGTTGCCGATAATAGTTATCATATTTCAGAGAATTCAAACTCTTTGTGCAATATTAGGCCATAAAACACTAGCAAATACATCAGAGGGTAAAATATTAACATCAAAGTTACCAGAAAATAAAGCACTATGCTCTAGCTGCAGCTACTAAAATTCGAGCATGTTCACTGAATAATACCGCCTGTCCTCGAACACATTCCTTCGGTGCGGTCCCGGCGAAGCCAATAGAGTTCTCGCAAACGCTTCTATAGCTACTAATAATAATTTCTGCGCTATCTTATTCCATAATATTCAATGACACGTGAACTTCGGCGCAGTCTGAAAAAGGCAGGCGCGTTATAATCTTCATTGAAGGCATTTATCCGTGAAATGAAAGCTTAGGAGTTATCAGTTGCGACGGAAAATTTATTCATAAAACAGAGTTAGCTTTTGAAATTGCCCATTTCATCTTCCCACTAAAATTGGACGTATGAGACCCTTAAATGTGCGTGAACGACGCACAATAGACATATATAATTTACTATGAACTACTTCATCATTGAATTTAGCTTACAACTTTAGGCCAACAGAAAGTATATATAAACAAACTGGGATGACATTGTGCCTTGCTACCTCTGCCCGACGTAACCACAGGATGATAATCTCCGTAATAAACAGATTAGATTAGATAGGCGGCAGTAGACAAACCAATATGCCCATTCCCAAAGAGACACCGGAACATATGCCCCGGCACTCTATGAGCTATTGCCATTATGTTAGTAGGATATAGAGGACAGGAGAAAAGAGAGAGAGAGAAAAAGGGGGGGGGGTGAAGAGTCCATGCCCAAGAGACGATCTTGAATGCACGCAAGCAAGTTCAAGAGCCGCTGACATGCGGAGCTTAGAGACATCAAACTGTGTAGTTGGAGCGGGAGAGCGAATGAGATGGATTAAGGTTGCTTTGGCAGTTAAGTGTTTGCAACTTCCGGAGGAGGAGTTCTTAGTTGCGGAGGATGCCTCTCCCAATATACGTCAAGACGATTTTTAAGCGCGTTGACTGACTCCGCCCTAACAACATCGGAGGGGAGTCTATTCCAAATGCTGACTATGGAATTCGGAAAGAACTGCTGACTTAAGGTCGTTCTTCGAGCTTTCTGCTTGAGTTTTTGACCGTTGTTTCGCAAGAGATCATTGAGGTCTCTTTCAAAGAGCCCCATTGTAGGTACAGCGTTGAAGCCGTTCAAATACTTGAATGTTTCTATTAGTTGCCCCCTGAGACGTCTTTGCTCGAGAGAGATCAGACCAAGTTTTTTTAGGCGACATTCATACGACTTATTTCGCAGCTGAGGTANTATTTGTTCCTTCCGTCAAATTGGCGCCATAGTTCGTAACCCGAGGGCGACTGCGACTACACTTGCTCGTCTGGGGCCAGTGGGCCTATACCCGCAGCACAAACCAGTGCATGTGGGCTTTCCAGGTGAGGGTGTGGTCTAAGTTGACTTTAGGTTTACCTTTAACACTGTACTTGTTCACCTGTAATGGTGTTCCGGAGACGAGACACCTTCGGTTTTTGGAAAACAGTATTCAGGAAAAGTCTGTTTCTTCACTTTCTGTTCTTCAGGAGGTATCAAAACAATATAATAAACACCGTGGTCTGTTTATGTGTTCATGTACCTATATAAATTAGAAATAAAGTAAATACCAGCTCGTGAGGTTGGTGCGAGAATAGGTTAGGAAAGGCAAGTACTAATTCGTTTAGCATTCATATACAGTTAAGGTTATTAGAGAAACCAGTTCCTGCCTTCCTAACCTATTCCCTCACCTGAAGCCCGTTGCCCACGAAACAACTTTCGTTGCCGCTCGCAGCCTAGAGCTAACTCAACTAATCCGACTTCGTAGTCGTGGCCGTGACTTCTGATAATGGTGTAACGACCGGACATTTTCCCAGTAACTAAAATAATAATTTATGCAGAATGCTCGGGATCGTTCCATTTGCGTCATTAGTACAATTAGAGAGGGGTGGCAGGACTCTGCATGTTTTACAATGTTTATAACAATGAGAGACATTGATTGTATTCTTCTGTCCCTGCCTGCAAGGTGTTAAAGAGGATTACACGTGCTGTGGCTGGCACGCCGAACTAGCCAGTTCAGTCGGAGTGCTTCGTGCCCTGGTCCGTTAAGGTTTGGAATTTATCGCCGGCATCGGCTTTCGGTCGTGTTGGCCTGCAGGCGTTTATGTCAGCTCTTAATGGCCTTTTGTTGGATTTTCTTTAGCAGCGTTTCGGACTTCTCGATGTTGCATAATGCTTCATTCAAGTTGTAGTACCTGTCTGAGTAGACCCGAGCGTGAAGTTTTAATAATAATAATTATGATTAGAAGCATGGCAGTCTAACTGCATTACAACCTGAGATATAGATGAGAGCTTACCAATAACTTACTCCGAATGTAGCGACCGTCACGGTGGAATGACCCTTCACACAGTTATAAAACTTTTAACAGTTCTACATAAAACTTTTGTTTCAGGAGTGTAGGTTACTGTTGCCGATAATAGTTATCATATTTCAGTGAATTCAAACTCTTTGTGCAATATTAGGCTCTAAAACACTAGCAAATACATCAAAGGGTAAAATATTAACATCAAAGTTACCAGAAAATATTGCGCTATGCTCTAGCTGCAGCTACTAAAATTCGAGCACGTTCACTGAATAATACCGCCTGTGCTCGAACACATTCTGTCCTTCGGTGCGGTCCCGGCGAAGCCAATAGAGTTCTCGCAAACGCTTCTATAGCTACTAATAATAATTTCTGCGCTATCTTATTCCATAATATTCAATGGCACGTGAACTTCGGCGCAGTCTGAAAAATGCAGGCACGTTATAATCTTCATTGAAGGCATTTATCCGTGAAATGAAAGCTTAGGAGTTATCAGTTGCTACGGAAAATTTATTCATGAAGCAGAGTTAGCTTTTGAAATTGCCCGTTTCATCTTCCCACTAAAATTGGACGTGTGAGACGTGTGTGTGAACGGCGCACAATAGACATATATAATTTACTATGAACTGCTTCATCATTGAATTTAGCTTACAACTTTAGGCCGGCAGAAAGTAAACAAACTGAGATGACATAGTGCCTTGCTACCTCTGACCGACGTAACCACAGGATGATAATCTCCATAATAAACAGTTGCCAATTATTTTTGATTATGAAATGTACCTGGTCCATTGCGACTGAAAGGTCGTAATTAGCTTCGCGATTGAGTGTCTCTATGTACACACGATGGCTAGGAATCCGTAACATTAAATAACGACGATTTACTGCGATGGACACCAAATTACAGAAGTGGCGCTACCGTGCTTTGCGAAATTTTTACAGCATTCGATGAATTAAGCTGCGTCCTCGAAATTCCCAGTGTTTTGTGGACATGTACTTGCTCTGCAAACACTGGTAAAGTGACGCAAAGAAACGTGCTCTAGTTGGGACAAAGTTATAGCAGCCCCTACCTGAGTGCACTGTAGTTCTGTCCACATCTAAAGAATATTAGCAGCTCCTCTGTAAAGTTTTTCTTGCTAACATTGCAAGTCAAACTGATGTAAGTTTCGCACTTATAGAATAATAGTACGACACGGCTCCACACATTTGACACTTCCGCAAAAGAAAATTGGATGCAAAAAGTGATTCATCTAACATCCCGGAGGCTTGTTCGCTCAAAACCCATGCAGTGAAATACTCAAAAGACACAGTGGTAAGTAAAACAGTATCATTTTTGTTGCTAAATTTTTAGTTTCAAACGGTGGTATCGAGATTTTTTAATATATCATAAAAATTAGGAAACTGTGAAAAATTACTCTGAGGAAACAATTTCTTAATGACTGCCTCAGCTATATAACTATACTCGTATCGGCCAATACCCACCACCTCTGCATCCAAAGTTGCATCGCAATGTAAAAGTTGGTACGCGTCAATCGTCAGAGAGCACGAAAGAGTCATTTATCAAGGTATTCCGGAGAAAAAGATTTAGCTCATAGTATAAATGCAGTGCATTTATGAAAGCTAAGGAACATTTATTCATTACAAACAAGAAACAGCGGCGCAAATATATTGTCCTTTTCAACACATCGGTTGCTGCCAGTGACGTGAACGTGACACAAGATCACCCAACACATCATTACGCTTCGGATGACCATAGGTAATATGAATGAAATTTATTAAAAAATGAGAAAAATTAGTTGATGCATTAATTACCAACGTTCTACATGGCTGGCATGGTATATAAGATAGTTTAATGCTCCCTATAGCTGCACATCTATTAAGACTTTCTAAGAGAGGAAAAGGAATTGACATATAGTACGCCAAGATAAACGTAAAATTCATGCAATAGTGTTCTCACGTAGGAATAACGCTCATGGGCACAGCAAGTGGTGAAAGAAGTTGAAGATGAGAAGAAAATAAGATCGATAAGAGTATAAAAACGGAAGGAAGCAAAGTGGTCAAGAAAGACAGATGTCTCAAAGGCGAAGCTGACGGCTAAGGTAACCTACGGGGTCGCAGCTCCCCGTAAAATAGTATGAGTGAATCTAACTAACGTAACCCTCTGGACTAAAGCCCATCTTATACCTCCTGAGGGGCCTGATATGTCTGTTGCCGATCAATTACAATGCGAAAAATATTGTCACGACCACCCTCTTTTACGCCTCTTTACGTAAAGCCTTCCCTATACAAACAATAAAACTAGAGAGCACTCTGACAGCGTATACCTTCGCCAAGCAAGGCACAGTAATAAATATTCAAATTGGTTCTGAAACCATAATTTTCTTTGGAGCAACACTAAAACTGAATCATTTCGCCTTCTATCAGTATTAACAGTTTTTTGATTATCTTGAAGAGTCGTTCGTAACTTCTTGAGTTATGCTGCTAACATACATTATGACAAACAAACGTCAAACACACAAACGGACCAACCGATCATCACCAAAATTTAATAATTTATGTCTTTTAGCATTACGAACAAGTTCTGTAAATTTTACAAAGGTCCATTCTTAACTTTTTGAGTTATTGTGCTATTAAGCATAAAATCAAACACACCGACAAACACTCCCACGAACACATCACCACAAAAACTTCGTAATTTTTTTCGGTCCCATGTGAAACGGTAGGTCAGATGACTCTATAATGCATACTACACAACTAGAGACGTTCCATTTCCAGGACAGTCTTACAGGCCGGCTGCCAAGGTAATGATGAACAACCACGCTCTTTTATTTTCAATAAAAAATTTTCAAGTCAAATTCCTTAAGACTCGCAGTAAATTCTTGCAAATTGTTCTCGACGAGAGAGTCGCCATTATAAAACACTCTGCTCCATTAATTATAGCAGTGCCACCCTGTGCCATGGGAAGTTCTAGCCATCTGATCGATAGTCTTTAAGAAAAGAAAAACTGAAGGGCTGAAGAAATGTCATGTTCTAACATTCAGATCGATTCTCAACGTTCATGTAATACAAATATAAGAATTTGTAAAAAAAATTTTAACACCGTTATCGTTAGAAAAGTTTTTTTAATTCTCTTCAGCTACAGCAAAATTATATATATATTCCAAAAGAAGAAAAGGCAAGGGTATAGAGTGTAGTGTATATGTTCATAGAAACGGGAAACTCAAGTATGAGGGTGTTTTCCCTAAAGATCAACCAACATGTGAAAAGTAAGTCAGGAGGAAAAAATGAGGAAAGACAGAAAAGAAATTAGGAATATGAAAAAAGAAGGAAGCAAAAAATAGACACAAAAGGCAGACGACCCAGTGGTCTAGCTAAGATAACCTACAGACCTTCTGGGCAGTCTCGCGGGGGGAGTGACTCCTCTTAATACACGTAGAAGTCGCAATATGCTTCGGCCAATGGCTGACCTTCAGCCTCTTGAAGGGTTTCGAAGTATTTTCATTAAATGAATCACAATTAGGAAACAGAGTGTAACGGGAAGACTCAACGGGACTAAAATAAAACTTAGCCGGTACAGCATGTAGTGGAATGACGTTAAAACAACAAGTCGAAACATTTAAGGGTAGGCCCTCAGGCCTTCGTGGGGTGGGTTCTAAATCTTAACCAAACTATAAGCAGAGTTACGGTAAATTCTTGACGTAGAGAAACCATAGGAACAATTATTACTCGAGATTTCTGTACTTGACGACAGCCATTTACAATTTTTTGTGCATGGGTGCAGCTCAAGAAACTGGCCAGTCAGGAGCAGAAAATTGAATGAATGAAGTTGCAAAAATGCGGTGATTTGTTTAAATGTGTTTTGTGAAGAGCACTGTATATTAAATTTGAAAGGAAAATAAAGCTTCACTTCCATGAAGAAGTTAAATCAGGGCGCCAAAGCGGTCAAACTCTTGCATTCGGTGCTCTGAAAACTTCCACCAGCCTCCACTTCACTTTCTATTTAAAATTGTTTATTTATCAGTAGACTAAGTTCATATCATTTATTTATGTGATTTAGGAATAAAATCCGCAATTTACGACAATATTAATGGTGAAATTAATTAAAATACCCATCGACTACTCGTCGATGTGACGTCACTTTTAGTGCTAGGTTCAAGTGAGTCCTCCCATTCTGCTGCTCTTTGCTTCCCGATCATTATCTACTTAGCTTCTTCTTAACCCTTTTGGTGCGTGCGGGTTGGTGCAAGGGGTATTGGAGGCGATCGTGACCGAGACCAGACCCAAATGTGAAAGAGTTGAGGGATTTCTTTTTTATAATATATATTTTTACGATTTGGTATGAACAAGTTGCAAGCGCCAGACAACTGTTACTACCGAAATACACGGGCTGGTCCGTTAACGGGTTATTTGAGTAATTGAGTGTATCATACACAGTAGATTATATAACTTTTTAGACTCAGAAAATGTATTAACTTCATCTCAATACGGATATGGGTTCAGACGGGGTAAAAATACGACCCAAGCCATTTTCAAACTGGTTCATGATGTTCTTCCTGCTCATTATAACAAGACGAAAGCTGGAATACTGTGGAATTAGGGGAAATATATTTCGTCTTATCCAAAGCTACCTTAGTAATCTTGTGAAATTTGTTAGTATTGTCGGTCACAGTTCAAATAATGCAATTATTATTATAGGTGTTCCACAGGGTTCAGTACCAGGTCCTCTTTTATTTAGTATATATGTCAATGACATCGGAGAATTAAGGGGAATTAGTGCAATGCCTTACGTTGATGACGCAGCACTTTATTTAAATGATCCTTGTTTTGAAAGTGCTATTACCAAACTAAAAATTTTCATCACTGAATTACTTGAATGGCTGCAATTAAACTGTCTAACCCCAAATGCTGACAAAGCAAAAGTTATGATGTTAACTTCTCGCCCAAGACCTGCTTTGTCACCAATTATGATGAATGATAAAGTTTTAGAATGGGTTAGGTGCTTTAGATATTTGGGCATGGAGAGAGACGACCAACTAAACTATAATAACGAGATTGAACGGGTATGTGCAAAAGTAACTAAAGCGGGCGGAGTTATATATGCTTTTAGGAGATATCTGAATATATATAATCTCTCCTGCTTCTATATTATGCTCTAGCATACTCACACGTAAACCAAAATATAATTATCTGGGGCGGTTCACCATCAAATAAGCTTAATAAAGTAGGAGTAGCAATGAATAAAATCCTAAGAACTATTTTAAATGTAAAACGTAACAACAACAATGTACCTATGATATCCGTGAATGAAATGTTTGCTAAATTAGAAGTTTTGCAGTTGACTGATGCTTACGAATACTTTCTCTTAATTTTTTTGAGAAATGCAATGTACCGTGATGCTTTTTCATACGATATGTACTACAGAAATTTGGAGCCTAACCATGAAACCATGAATACAACTCGCGAGGCCAAAGATTAAATTTACCTAGAGTAAGGTTAGAAGTGCAAAAGCGTTTCGCTGTTTTCCAGAGTGTGAAATCATACAATAAGTTAGAAGGACCCCTTTCTGATAAGGAATTTAAACTGAAATTTAAGAAAACTGCCTTATCACGGGTATAATTCCATGTAAGCTAGGGTACTGCGAGCTGCTGATATTCTTTATGGAGACGTTATTCATCGAGTGAATTGTACTTCTTATCGAATAGCCAGACCATGTGCAATGTTATTACAGGAATATTTTATACTGTTGATTTTTCAGATTATATAGCTAAGATTTTTAGAATTCGCAGACATATTTTCTAAAGTAGGTCGATAACTTTCTCCCAACTATTATAGTACTGTACTGTATCAATCATTATCAGCCTAGGTTGTCATTGAAGAAGTACCCTTGAAGCGATAGCTATTTGAAATTCCATTTAATGTTTAGTCAAGTGAATACCGTGAAACGATTTCAGTAGTATCGTTTTGGATAGTTGAAGATTTAGTTGTATGACTTTATCAGGACTTTAGATGTACATTCATGTCTAAAACCCCATGCATAAGGGATTGTTCAATTTTAATTGGGTATGTTCTTGTTCTTTGAGCAAGAAATGCTATTTTAGATGATGAATATTTTTAATGTATTGAGTGAACAATAAAGGAGTAAACGAGAATAAACGAGTAAACTAATCGGACCCATACAAATTTGCGCCTCTCCTATGCCGAACGAGAATATTGCAATCTATAGATGTGTAGTAAGGTTCGTTCATGAGATTCATGGAGAAGGATTTAATGACCTATATTTAGTACCTGGAAATTTTAAGAATATCTTTTTAGATATTATTCACTAAGAAAATACCCAAGAGAAAAATACAGAAAATTTTCACTACTGAAGTGGTTTAGTATTTCCTTAATTATACATATTCAGAATTTAGATTTCATTCCATGCGACAATAGTTATCCGAAGAGAGGAATAAACTAAGGAATTTAGTTATATGATATGTCAGGAAGCTCTGCAGAGCGAATAGCTCAGGTATGGGATCGGCCGGACGGGAAAGTAGTATAGTAGTAGTAATATTAATGAAGGATTATTGAAAGCACATAGACAAGAAAGGTTAAAGAAGGTGGTGAAGAGTTAAAATAAGATACTGCTAGAATTCAGTGGTCAGTCTAACCCGACACAACACTTCATCACGGACCATAATTCTAAAAAAAAAGCTTCTTCTTTTCACTCGCCAGCACCGCAGGGGTGCGGCTAACTCAATTACACACGAAAGGGAGAATATTTCGCAAAACTATGCGGCGACTTTTAGTGTACCACCATTGAAAGAATAAGGTAAATGTAAATATCCCTTACCACATCGTTCCAGTCGCTGGATATGGTTGCGTAAGGACAACTAGTAATACGAATTCAGGGAGAAAAAAACAAGAGGGCGGCAAGGGAGAGAAAAACGTTCCGGTGCCTACATTACAGGATGTGTTAGGTTGGCGTCGGATAGGTTAGTTAAGAATAGTTACGCTAGCTTCAATTCAGCTAGAATAGGTGCATCACCAAACTTACAGACGCATTATATTGTACCAGAAATCCTATGTAGGTCACATCCTACCGTACTCTACCCGCCACGAAAATGTCCTGAATGCCAAGGTAACTTACACGAATACGAAACAGTTTTCCTGTGGGAGCGATTATCTCTATCGGTGTAACACTTAATGCGATTAACACGGGAAAACTGAGAGATAAAATTGCGCCGCTCTTCGAAAATCATTCCATAGGTACCTAACCCTAGCCTCAGTAAGGCCTTTGGGACACATTTCTTGCCATGTTTTCTTAGGCCGAGTTCACACGTCATTCATTTCAACGCGTTCACTCATCCACTCGACCGCTTGTTTTGTTGCGTCATTTCCTGCACAACTTTGTAAACGCCGCAAAAGGTTATTACAATGTTAAGTCAAATCAGTGTCCCCTGCAAGTATCACTAGGGAAGTTGCAGATATCCTTCCAGAATTGGAATGAATTTAAACTCAGAAAACAGTGCACTTATGTGCTATTCTTATGGCACAGTAACACATTCGGAGAATNTGTAAACGCCGCAAAAAGTTATTACAATGTTAAGTCAAATCAGTGTCCCCTGCAAGTATCACTAGGGAAGTTGCAGATATCCTTCCAGAATTGGAATGAATTTAAACTCAGAAAACAGTGCACTTATGTGCTATTCTTACGGCACAGTAACACATTCGGAGAATTGTATGAGCGAACGCGCGGATGTAATGACGTGTGCTCTGTTTTCGATTCCTCGTGTTGTCTTGCTCATACTGACCGTCCCTGTTCTGTTGATCATCTCCCCTCGAATTGACGAATATGTCCAAGCGCATTCAGGGTTCAGTGCCTAAGTTCTCAGCTGGTTATAAACCGCTTATATAAACCATTTATTTTCTGGACGGTATTAACAGTACTTTTCTTGTGAAACAAAGGTTTACTTAAAATGCGGTAACCCATCAACTACGAGCGTTGCCAGGCACAAAGTATTCGTCCGTCACAGTTTGCTTCGTGGCCGTCCATTGTTATTAGCACTGTCCTGTTCAAGTAATAATTATTCAGTAGAAAATGGGTTAATGTGTTCAATATACTACTTCTCTTTTCTTTTTGAAAGGCTCAAACCTCTTTGCTACTTTTCCGAGACAGCTCTTGGTCTAATTAAAATAAATGGGTGTGATGCAAGAAAAAGGGTGCTACCGTGCGTCTCACAGGTGGCAAAGACCACTGCCGGCTTTTAGCTTCTTATAATATACAAGGTTGCACGGTGTCTAAATATCTTCTATTTTCAATGATATAAAATTACCACGATAAATCATATTTATCAAGGGATTGTTAGACTTTCCTGTGACGAATTCGTCTAATAGAATAAATTGTTCAGCAGCTTATTTGTGGTTTGACATGAGCAGAAGAAAGAAAATATTGATACTGAGACAGGTAGAAGTGCCGACTGTGGCTCCGACTCCGACACCTGTGACTAGGAGGAGTTCAACTCTAAACACCCAAAAATCTCCAACTCGTTACGGGAACACATAGAGTTCGACACCTTGTCGAATTTACTCTCTCAACAGAGCAAACTACCAATTTATTCAGACTCTATGGCAAGTCTATGTCCAACTTGATTAAATAAGATTTCATTCGCCCACATATCAGATTCCTTTTGAGTTATAGCATTGAGAAAAATGAGGCAGAAAACAAACTATTGGATGGACGGATCTTCACCAAAAGTTAATCATCTTTTCCTCTTAACATACCTAATAAACCCTGCAAATTTCGTCAAAATCGGTCCATAATTTTTTGTTCTGTTGATGACGGACAGATAGACAAACCCTACGAAATCTTAACGTCCTTGGCGGAGGTAAAAATGGATAAGCAAGGACACATTGCCATCCATCGGGAACAATATCTTTCATTTTACACCCGAGGGGATGGTATAAGTACCTTAGCCATTAGCAAGGCCTTCGGGACGTCTGTCTTTCGTGCCCACTTTAGTTCTTTCCATCTTCATACTCTTACTGATTATACTTTGTTCAGTTCTTCTCCTTCTTTTCCGACTTGCTATTCTCATGCGCATTGACTCGTGTATGGGTTTCACGTCTCTCTCGACATTCTTTATGTTCCTTCTTTTTCTTCCTCTCTTTGGATCACAGTGTACTCAGTGGGCAGGGAGGCCTAAGCTAGGAACATAATAATAAACTTAGATTTTACAGCAGACTTGAGGAATATACGTCACCGTACCAAAAGAAATGATCTACGACGACTGTAAGAATGAAAGTCTACTAAAATCGTTAAATTTCTACCGGATTGATGCAAGCCAAATGTCTATTACCTGCCAGTTGGGTTACAAACAAAAATGCCACCGAAACATCATGTTGCCGCCATGCTATGGACGTAAACCTCTGAATTAGAAACACTTTAGTTACCGTACCTTATTGCATTATTATGCGAAGGTCCAACGGTGCCGATTGCAACACGCGCGTTTTTTCACGGCGATAACGGTTTTTATGAACTTAATGTTGAACTCTCGTTCGACTTGTCAGAAGAATTACTATAGTACTTGAATCGGTATTCCTTCAGAAGAAGTAAGTATGACTGGTGCTAATTTAACTGCGATAAATTATTCACTCTTCAATAGAAGAGGAGGCTTAAGGATATCCAAACATATCACTCGTAAACTCATACTTAATTTTGACGAGCTAGTTGCTATTTCGTTTTTTCTTGGCATTTTCAACGCAATATCGCTAGTGAAACATGGCTAATGAAGTCCGTAGGCTTCTAGCAGCCTGCTCCAGCGAAATGAAAGCGAGGATGTACAATAAGCGACAACACAGTGCAAATCTGCATCCTTGGAGCAACGTTTGTTCTGAGGTCACGGCTTCTTACGGTATTGTAATATGAGGTTGTGCAATGTTGCAGGCTGTGGGCTAACACGAAGGGTCTTGCTCAGTGTTGGGTAATAGGCTTGGGTTAGGTATGACTTACATTTGAATTAAAAAAAAAATTCTTAGTTTTCCAACAGAAAAACATGTTAGAAATAAAAAATCTGGTACACTCCACTCAATTTAAAACTTTTTTCGATACAGTTAGGTAGAATAAGGCATTCTAAGACTCTTTCATGAATATTTTCATCGCAAATGCTTAGTTTCGAGATATTTGACTTTAAAGTTCCCATTTTTTTATGAGATGCGCCATTATGGCTATGTCGCGCCATAGCTTTGCTTACCAACATGAGTGTGATGCACGTACGCATTGTTGGAACACGCCCTATTCAGTCGTACTAATTCTACAATGGGAACTTTAAAGCCAAATATCTCGAGAACTAGGCATTTCCGAAGAAAACGTTATTTATGGAAAATGTCTTAGAATGCCTTATTCTACCTAAATATGTCGACGAAAATACTGAATTTCAGTGGTATGAAATTTTAAAAATTTCCAAATTTCGTTCGACACTATCAGAAATACGTACTGTTCAACAGGTAAATATAATACAGCGATGGGGATGGGTAAACTTTTTGACTCAGAGGCCACACGGACTTTTAATAATTGGCAGGCGGGCCGGGCCAGCACCAGATGCATAGGCTGGAATCAAAGATAAAAATTAACATATTTGCTGCACACATGCAATTTTTGAATGTCTTGTGACGAGCGCCTAAAGTGAGAGGTAATATACCTATCTAGTATCCCAAAACCTTCCGTGGGCCGGATTAGAAAGACTAACGGGCCAGACGTGGCCGTCGGGCCGTAGTTTGCCCACCCTTGGTGTCGACTGTAAATATTGATGAGGATTGTTTTTACCAATCTACTAAGGTTTTTCACAGATATTGGACATGCATTTCACAGTATCACAATACATTTTAAAATAGATATTCGTTATTATACAGGGGCTTTTACAAAGGTAAACTGTACTATCAGCGATTGCCGTCAGTGGTAGTAGACGATATGAAAGGTTTCTTTGACGCCGCATGTACAGTGAAAGTGCGATAAACTAGACGACTGACATAGCGGTGTCAAAGCTCTAGGCGTCAATGCGGAGGGGAAGGCTCCAGGCCAAGTCGACGACTGGCTCAGTAGACGACTTTAAGCTTTGCTTGCTCGCAAAATAAGGCCACAATGTGTAATTTACTACACATTTAACTTACTAATAACTAGTAGCAGTCCAATGAGGGCGCAGGCCCTCAATTATTCACGCCTAGACTCGGCAATCGGTGGCGAGACGCTACACCGCTTCACCGTCGCTCCTAATTAAATCCACCTGACGGACAGGTGCGCAATTAAAATGATAATCAAAAGCATTTTGAGCAGGCAAGTCTGTTGCTGCTGCTACCAAGTTGCTGACAGCCCCAACCTAATTCACCTCGTCGGCACGATCTCATCTGCTGGCGGCCTGCTTGCCTGTCTGTCCAAAGCGCTCTTTGTTTCGTTTTAACGGACACTTTGGTGGAGTGCATTCTGTCGGGATCGCACCTCTCGTGTCCTTATAATCTCAACTTATTAGCTTCATGATGTCGCTCTGCAACAGTTACTAATCTCTTGCTCTAGCACTCCATTGCACCTGTGTTCCATCAGTCCGCATTTGTTATCAATCCATAGTTTTAAGGAGATTGACCAATGACAGTCTACAACTTTTAGGAAGATGGAGAAAGTTTCTAAACTAAATTGTAAAGTTAAGGCTGATATACAATTTCTAATCTATAGTTCTCTTACTGAGAAATTGTTGAACTAACGCTCTTTCACTAGGCAACCATTGCTATTCTCTTGTTCTGTCACTGTCATCAACTCCGTCTCATTTCAACTGTAATTAATCTTTTTCTCTAGCACTCTTATGTTGTTCCCATGTTCCGTCACTACAACTGAGTGCATTCTCTAGTGCATGCTACTCTGAAATTATTATAAGCTGTACATCCTGTCACTCTGCGTCACTGTTACTGTAGGTATTTTCCTTCTTGCACTTCAATGTCGTTATAGCATCTGTGTGCTAAAATTCTCTTGACCTATAGCACTGAAGTGGTTATTAACTTTTAACTCTGTCATTTGCAAGTGTGATTAATCTTTTGCTCTGTTGCTCCGATACTGTTATTAACTTATGTGCTCCATCATAGTAAACGACGGTAGTTATCATACCTCTGACACCATCCGAACGTTGTTCTCCTGTTTTGCTGCACACTAAAGTTGTCGTTACCGCTATGTCTCTATCTTTACAATCATTACAGTTTGTTAAGTGATAATGCCTAATGTTTATTTACAAATATCAATATTTTGCCAATCGCCGTTGGTTGGCTACATACAGTAGTTTTTACTTGAATTGTTCAGTGAATAGCTTATCTGTCTCTTTACAGATATTTAACGTAAAAATTTGTGACATTACCAGTTATTAGAAGTAAACTTATTTTGAACTGTCTGAAAATTTATATCCATTCACAACTTGGTATTTTTAGGGTGAATATATACCGTGTTAGGTAGCTAATCTCTGGTTCTCCATAAGATTTTTTTAGCAAAGATTAGGATCTTTTATATCTAAAATATTTTCAATGAGATGAAGTGAACTTCTAACCTTGGGCTTTCAGTAAATTAGGCCAGTCAAGATATTGATGGTTAAACCCGATAAATAACACCAAAATCAGTTTTNCCATAAGATTTTTTTTAGCAAAGATTAGGATCTTTTATATCTAAAATATTTTCAATGAGATGAAGTGAACTTCTAACCTTGGGCTTTCAGTAAATTAGGCCAGTCAAGATATTGATGGTTAAACCCGATTAATAACACCAAAATCAGTTTTTTTAACCTAACTATATCTTTGGAACGTTAATATACTTCGCTCTCTTCACAGAAAGTATCACAGCTGATCCTTCCAAGTATGAAAGTAAAGTACAATTTCATTCGATACACAAGGTTTTGGCCCTGGTTTGCGTGTTTAGTGTTTTCTACAAGCTTCTCCAAAATTTAGTTATCTAGTACACTGCCTTTCCTCAGACTCTCTGAGCAGTAAAATTCCTCACTCGCTCCGTGATTCTCCCGACACCAAATTCGCCACTTCGTCTGGACCTCATAAGCTGCCATCTCGTCCCTCCGTCTGACACGGAGGAGTTTTACGGACCGCCTTTATTAAATTGAGTTTAGCTTAACTGGTCTTCGGCCTTATATCCATTTAAGGCCCGGCCTCTACAGCAGCCCTCATACAGGTCTCCGGGCAGAGCTTTTTCTTATGCATTTATGCAGGACTGTGCGTCAACTACATGCAAAAACTTAATTTACCTGGATTAGGGAAGGTCGAGCCTCTAAAGCTTGTTGTTCCGTCGCCGTGATTTACGAGAGTACAGAGGCGATTTGAAACAACCATGGGCCTCGTGTCGTAACTTTGCGAGTAAACAGGAAAATGCTGCACGTCAACTCAATGAAAACCTGTCGTAACTAAGCAGGTAAACCCGAAATGTTGCCTACAAATTAACAAACATGTGCTACGGGTCGTAACTTTGCAGGTGGTAAGTGTACGACGTGGTAATTTTGCAGATTAGCAAAAACTGCTTCGCGATTGAATGGGACTGCAGGGGTCGTAACTGTGCAAGTTTAATCGAAAGAATGGCGTCATTGTGAGAGATTTAGTGTCGTAACTTTGCGGGAAAACAGAAATGTTACAGCCAGAGTGAATGATAACCAGTCGTAATGCTTCTGGTAAACAGGAAAACGTCGTATCCAACGTGAATGACGCTTGTGTCGTAACTATATGATAGAGTACCGGGGTGGGGGGTACTAAGCCCAACCAGAAATGGGGAACGTTGGTAGGTCACAGTTGTCGCATCAGTCTTCCATCTCTGATGCCATAGCTCTGATAACTGTCGTCGATTGCAGCCGCGCACTCTCCTGGGGCCAGCGTGCATCTGTCTGCAGGGCACGAACCAGTGCGTGTGGATATTTACCCGTCGGGGTGTGCTGTCAAATTGGCGTTACTTTTATATAGGTCTATAAAAAAATTGGTTACTTTGAACAAGCATAAATATTGAAGCCCTTTTTGGTATGTTTTGCTGCACTCAACCCCCTTCCTAAATACTGGATTATTAAAATACACAATTAGAATTCCACCGTTTCCAAGCTATATTTTTTTGTCACAGTTGAGTACTTGGGAGCAAAGCGCGGTCAATAACCACAAGGAAATGAGCTTGTAGGACAACTTCTGCCGGGCAACAGGTGGACGTGGCAGACAAGTTGGACACACTGTGGTCTTATGATATATTATTCGAGGAGTGTGTGAAGGCGGCAGCGGGGGTGTCCCACATATAATCAGTGCGCATGTTAGTAGCAAGCTGGGAAACATTCCAACTGTTTACTTCACGGTTCACCCAAAATATGTACACGATAGTGTTGTTCTTACTAGCTATGGGAATGGCAAGATTCAATGCGCGGTATCACGATCTTTTAGAAATTGTTCAAATGTATAGCTACTGTAGATATATATATATATATGGAAGACGGATGAATGGTAAGTAATTCATATTTACTGTTGTGGCTACATAATAAAATATCGACAATTCTCGTCAAAATTTGAAAATTAGCAGCTTCGAGGCAAAGATTGAGTTCCGAAGGACAATTTCACCATCTGCACGCAGCCGCGTTCACGTCAACACAGTGTCAACAATAACCTTTATAAGGGGTTATAAACTCAATACACAAAGTTTATGGAGAACAATGTTGAGATGACCTAGGAAAAAAAGTAAAAAAAATAGAACACTGACTGGGGGATGTTGAATTGGTGTAAAAAATTGAATTATTGGAGCCAACTCCCATCTACTGTAATGCATCAACTACGATGCGGCCAGTTCATAAGCAACTGATGAAAAAAATATTAGTTAGCTTCACAAGCTTAGGGTGGTGGCTAGAGCAGTAAATTCTGGGAGATTTATAAAAGCATCTTTTAGCTAAAATAGAAAAAAAACGAAAGAATCATGATACCTACACGTTATATAGCAGCTACTATCTAGAAAACGCAAAAATAATAATTTTCCATGATATCATCCTATTAGGTGAAGCAGTGAAGGGCTAATCGAAATCTGAACTATATGGATAACAAGAACTGTGGCTCGCATTGTAGGCACAGGGTTAACTAAATTCTTTACATTACATGATTCGGACTTTGTTGACAAAGACAACAATTAGTTTTATATTTTTTATATGGTTCTGATCTGAAAATAAATTTGCCACGAAAGAACTAAAGGATTTTATTTTTCTCCTTTATTATTGCTATGTTAACAGTAAAGAACAACTGAAATGATCAGAGTTCTCTTTATGACACTGATACAGAATTCGCACTTTTCCTACGGGAACGGGAATACTTTTGAAAAATATTTTAAACTTGTTGATTTAGAATTCATAATAATAATAATAATAATAAATCTTTTATTGTTCTCATAAGGTACTGTGTCCAACAAGATTAGGGCACAGCGCCCGAGGTTTTCATGATTGAAACTAACTTAAGAATAGTACTAAGCACTAGCATCAGAGAGTTATACATAATTATGGTCAGCTGAGAGTCACCGGTCAAATACCTACACATTATGAATGAGATGATAAGAGAACCGTAGGCTACACAGAGTTAAAGCAAAATAGGTTTCTTGGGAGTGTGAAGTACCGTTTGTAGAATACAGTTGGCCAGGGAAAAGAGAATCGAGAAAAGAAGTTTTAGATTTTTTCATCTGAGACATGAATGGTAGCATACAGATAACAGTCGGCTAAGGCTGGGTGAAGCGAACTAGTTAACACTAGTTAGCACGGTTACAGGTATTTAAAAATAGGGAGAAAAGTGGGATGTGAAATTTAGAAGATATAGACCAGCTAGCCTCTTTCAAGAGTGAAAGAGAAAGGGACATGTATGCCAGGAAATAAAAATAAAGTCCAAAGACAATGCAGTTAGAACAACAGTGCACATTATGATATAAGAAAAGAGAGAAAATGTAGAACTAGACATACTATACAGCCTAACAAAAGAAATCGGTAAAAAGCGACTACAGTCGCCAGGTTTTGTTGAACATTTTTATTCGATTTTCGATTACCCAACTTGATTGCTAGCTACACGCCCGAGAAGATGATGTCTCCAATGGTTCTTCGCACGGGAGAAGGTAAAAGCCTGGCGGTGTAGGTCGGCCACCTCGATCAGCGGCCTACCTCCCGAATCAGAGGGGGAAGTATTGGGAACCTACGTAACTTTGCAAAACTAGCCTCGTCAGCAGGAGCTGCGGCAAGCTGCGACATCACCTGCGGAGAAAGCAATCGGGACCCTCAGGTTCGTGACTCAAAATAATATTTTGGCTGGGAACGAAGCCCGTCAGAATCCACCACTTTGAGGGCTGAATACAAAATTTGGACTAAGGAATGAATACATGAAACAATTTGATATACACGATGCATATGTGATGTAGCGTACCATTTTTATGCCTCTTATGATAAAGATTGAATGAATTTACACATCAAGATAAATATAGTAAGTCTACAGATGCACTGCATGTAACGCTGCAGTGACTCTGTGACTATGACAGACTGAATAAAATTACGCACCAAAAGAAACAAAGTACATGTATAAATGGGATATTACACATCAAATGAAATATATAACATTTACAAATTCCTAATTGAATATAAGGCAATGAATTTATGGCTTCCATTTCACCACTGAATAAACCTAAGTCAACCAACAGTTATAATTAACTAACCATTATCATTCCTGAGTCCACTATCCTCCGCTTAGATTTCATAAATTAATTCTAGATTCGGTTACGAAGCATATCTAACTCAACTATGGACATTCTTGGGTCAAACGTGGCTTTAATATTTCATTCAACCACATTAAATGAATTAGAAAAAACAGTATTCATCATTAACTTCATCATTTAATATTACTGAGTCAGTCGACAGTCATTTTTCATTCCGGTGATTTAACTAAATTTCAAAACTTACCGTTAAATGCTGCGAACGTTACGGTTCACCTTACGCTACCCACCACTGTCAATAACTCGAGTGCCCTAATAATTATCGAGCCAGTTTAGCTTTTTATCTAGCAAACAGCCCGAACGTTTTTTTTTAGTAATGTTAGCCCTACGGAAACTTATCTTTTTTTTCGTCGTTCTATAAATGGCTAGCAAACCAGCTGCTCAACGAACAATAATTAAAAATGACAGGGAAAATGACTAAGAAACAAGCGCCAAAAATACAGAACTTATGGCGCAAAAATAAAATAAAATCATCATAAAATTCAACTTTGCTGCCGTCGACCAAAATCTCCGGTTCCATTGGACCTAAAAGCGTTTTTATTCATTTAACTCGCCGTAAGTGGATGAAGAGCAAAACCTTCACCATTACAGAAAAAAGCATTTTACCGCGTCTGCGACAATTTAATAAGAACACAGTCGGGCATAGGCCGCTTCCATAGATTTACTTTATTTGTTGGGTCGGTTCACGTTGCATGGACCCAGAACAAAGTTAGTTTCGGTAAAACCGTTGAAGGAAATATGTGTGTCACCTCGGCTCCTTTAATACGCTGGCCGCTATGTAGCACCACACGTGGTACAAAGCTTCACGAGAATACTATGACCTGTTAATTCTATGAATGGCGGGCAATGTACCGAGTACCAGCCAAAGATGACTTTTGGTCTGTTTCCTTATTATTATGATTATTATAGTCATAGTTGTACCACCGTGCAAACTCGGTCATTCTACATAGCTCGGTAGGAATATTTTATCTCGGCATTCCTATCGGGAAATCTCGGTGGGCTCAGTGCACTACTACTGGCGGGAAGAAAAGCGAAGAGAACAGAAGATAGACACTACACTCAGGTGGACGGCCACTTTCGAGGTCCTCCACATGAGAGAGTAGAGGTGTCCCGCGCACTAGGTCGGCTATCTCAATCGACAGCTCACCTCGAGGAACAGAAAGGGAATATAGAGAACCTACCTAACCTAACAAACTAATCATCTCAGCAGGAACTGCGTCCAGCTGCAACATTCCCTGTGGAGCACGCAGCAGCCCTCGAGTTCGTGAGGCCCATTTATATTGTGAAAGGGCCCGTCAGAATATACCCCTGAGGGCAGGTCTGTTTCCTTCCAATTTTGGAATTCCAGTATGTTATACTAATAATAATAAATGTTCATAACTTCCCCAAGATATCACGTGTTGTACATTTGGAAGAGGCCTATTTGGGAATAAGGTAACCTATCGAGAGATATGCGGTATAGAAATGTAACGTCTCATCACCTAGCCCTGTAGAGACCGTGTATATGTTACAGTGAATGTGTAAAATCAGTAATTTCATGAAATCCCTGAAAATTTCAGTCATATCATGTAATCACTGTTTCACTCGGGGATTTCACTACATTACGGAAATACTTAGAAATTTCATGAAGTCACTAAAAAAATACAGCCAGTGATTTCATGAAATAACTGAAGCACAAATCTAGCTCTGTATTGGCAATATGCAGAATTTTGACTGACAATCTACATAAAATTGAAATCTTTTATTGATATTGAAAGCACAATTAAAGGATTAAATAGGCCAGCTGTTTTAGGTTTTTTTCTGACTGCCTACACCAATATTAGTAGCTCGCTCTGATGATGCACGTGAAAATTCGGTGGGTGGAATCAACTTGAACTGCACGTTCGCTCGTTCATAACTTATTCCAACCCGAAATAGTATTGTGACATCTGAAGTTGCATTTGAGTTTTGCCTTGAAACATCTGCACAAGTAAGTTGTCTTCACTCTCCACATCACCGCACTTGCACAAAGCCTGGGAATACACAGACTCAACAGCAGCTTACCTAGAAAGCAGGTAATAATTACGTCGATTTTTAGCTCGACTGTTTCCAGTAGCGAGTTTAAAACTTTCTATAATAGTAAAATATTCATTCGTTGGTATGAGGCATGTCTGAAGCTGTGCGCAGGCGAGCAACATCTTCGCTGATTTCGGGGAGACAATATTGTGGATAGATCCAGCTTGTCGCAACATGTTAATGCACATGCAGCAGCGAAAGATGCTTGCAGTTGCAATGACTTAGGGTAAAATAATTACAAACTGCATAAAAAAGAAATGGTTAATTCATAATTTGATTAGTGTGATTGTTTACACACCGGTTTTTTTAGTCACCGACCATAGTGCTCAGCGACTGATTGTTTTGTACGGTCATGTAGCTTCTAAACGAAACTTTGACATCTACGTTTGCTGTTGGCTATCATCATCGTAACCCGAAGACAAATTCATTTTATACCTTTAACACTGCAGTTGCAACTGCTACCACTTGAAGCAAAGTTTTATTATGGAAAGCGGTGGCGGTACGTACGTAGTAGTGAATAGAAAACAGGGAAAATTAAACGGCAAGTTGCTTTGATTTAATGTTAGAAAGCTGTGAAAACGATTGGCCTAGATCCATCCGAGTCTGGTAAAGCGAAATGCCGCTCTCGGCAATGTTTGCTTCTCGTCTGCATTGGGCTTAAGGTCGCGCGCACTCATACACAAAAGTTGTATTGCCACGTAATTCTGTATCCGATTTCGTTGCAATGTCCAAAGCTCCAAATTGGACATTACTGTGCCGCTAAAAAGATTATCTAAGGTATGAGTCATTTCTTGCAGTATATATGTAGGTATGTTATAATGAGCAGCAGTGATAAAGCTTTGAGAATACCTCCTACTTTTGAGTTAGTTTAAAGTTGCAATGAGGCACAGTTTGAGTGCGACAGTCAAGCTCCATAGAAGTAGAAGTCACTGCAGCGTGACAGCCGAAATGAAAGGTTAGGTGACTGAGCAATTTTTGTGATTGTGTGACCGCGCAATATTTTATATTCCTCTTAGCGCTTCATTAACCTCTACTTAAACAGACTAGCAATGCTGTCACCAGACTTGGTAAATAAATATCTGTAAAGAAAGAATCAAAACATAGCACATCACTCAAGAAAACGTACATTTGTGAAAAAAATAGAGCCAATGTTGTTGTTAGCTAGATCCAAGGAAACAGAAACAAAGTGGGTACGGGAAGAAACGTCCGGATGACCTAACTGAAGGTTCGAAAGATTACAGTAACCTATGAGCGACCCTGAAGGTGCAGATCAGAAAACTGCACACATTACTAACTTAACTCTATGGTTTACGTCGCACCCATTGCCACATAATGTCACCATTTCACAGATTTACTGAAATATTTTGCACTTTCAGTAAATCTGTGTAGAAACTGTTGCTTGAGTTCAGTGATTTCATGAAATTTCTGAATATTTTAGTAAGTTCGTGAAATCCCCGAGTGAAACGCTGATTTCACGAATTGACTGAAATTTTCAGGAATTTCATGGAATTACTGATTTCACACATTCACTGTAACATATATAAAATATAAATATGTCGAAGGAATACCACGACTTGACACGTCTTTCATTGGAGACGCTAGTCTTACAGTGAACAAAAGGACTAGGTTTCCCTACAGCTTTCCTGTAGACTCCTAATTAACAGTGGGAAGCAAAGGATAAACAGCCAGCACCCGAGAGCTAATTTGCGAATATTCCTTTGATTTTCGACGGTCTGAGGAAAAAGTCAATTTTAGGGGCGGCATCATGACAAACTTTTATCATTGTGTGCAACAGACAACAGACACAATAGAAAGTTTATTTTTATTATAATAATATTTAGAAGCTTAGGACTCTTGTTTCCACAACAAAGGCGATACCACAGAGGAAGAAAGAATGGACTGGGCATATTGTATGAAGATAGACACGTGGAACCCATGCACGAGACTGTTCCCTCACATGATCAACGCGTATGGGAGCAGCAGGTCAAGACAGAAGAAGAAGTACAGATGAAAGTCAGATCAGTAAGGGTATGAAATCGGAAGGAAGCAAAATGAACACGAAAAACAGACGTCTCGAAGAAGGCCTGGCTAACTGCTAAGGCAATCTACAGGGCCCTCCTGGAGGCGCTGCTTCCCATAGCATAAGATGGACGAACCCACAATAGAACGTTGATAACATTGCATAAACTTCTCTCTCTTGATTCCTCAATACACTACGCTGAATTTCTGGAGCGGGTTTTGCATCGTGTGTTTATTGCGTTGTATCTACATTAGCACCGAGACAAAATCAAAGTGAGTTCCTCTTACTTGCACCTTCTATAAATTGACCTCGTTATGACTGATGTCCCGGACTTGACGACTGTGTCAGTCAGTTGGCTCCCTATTAGCAGTTCAGACTTCTCACATCTGGTTATGTCACTGAACCTGAACCAGGTTGTTCCTGTGGTAGACACCAGGAGAGTGGTGTTCGTTAAGAGTGGGGCTGATTGGAATACTATTACTGGAGCAGTAAGGGCGTTACCCTGGCGCTAGATTATTTGTAGTGATGACCCTATCCTTGAGCTCAACGACTAGACGAGTCTATTTTGGAGAGGTTTCTCCCGAAGAGGACTATTCTTATGAGGTCTCGGGACAAACCGTGGTTTGATGACCAGTGTCGGTTAGCTTTTGAAGCTAAACAAGCAGCTTATCAGGCTTGAAGCGTTCACGTGACCGCACGTTGTGGCAGACATATGTGGATTGTAAGGCCGAGACTAAGCGTGTGTAAGAGAGGGCAACCGCATCGTCAGAGGCAGCGTTCCAGGGAGTCTTTACTCAGTTAGACCATCCACATCGTTGGTGGAGTGAGCCTAAGGGTTCAGTTTTCGGTGCAGAACCTTCATTTCCGCCCCTTGTTGGTCTCGGTGGAGGTATCATTGCTGATCACTTGGCTAGGGGGGAACTATTGTCGGCTCACTATGATTTGAAGCACAGCCGAGATGTGTTGCCATTGCCACATTGATGTCACCCTGAACATCGTTTAACCTCTTTGGCGTTCAGATCTGGTACTATCAAGGTGATGCTTGAGGGTCTTGATCTTTATGGAGGTGTGGACCCGGTGGGTATGTTTCCTCTGTTTTATAAGCAGCTTGTTGACGTTCTCGCCCATAAGCTTGGAGTGATCTTCCGGCGTCTGATACGACTAGGGAATTTTCCCCGTTGTTGGCGCACTGGGAACATTACTCTCATACCCAAGGGTCCAGTGTCGCCCCATATCGCCAACTAACGACCTATTACGCTGACGCCCATTTTGCCGAAGCTGTTCGAGAAATTGGTCGCTCCAAAGCTTCGACATTTTGCTGGGGCTACGGGTTTGTTGCCAGCTGGTCAGTTTGCATAGAGAACTGGTTTGTGCTATTGTGACGCACTGTTATCGGTGTCACACCATTTGCAGTCTGCGCTGGATTATGGGTCTGAGGCACGCCTGGTACAGTTGGTCTTCAGCGAGGTGTTTGACAGGGTCAACCACAGGGGTCTATTGTACAAATTGGAGTCATTTGGTGTTGGTGATAGGATTCTTTCAATCATTCGTGTTTTTTGTTTCTGGGCGAACGTAGAGTGTGTGTGTGTGTTGACGGCGATTTGAGTGCCTCCGTCGCAGTGGACTCTGGCGTCCCTCAGGGTAGCGTACTTGGCCCGCTGCTGTTCGTTTTATATCTATATACTAGTGCCATGCTCTGCTCGCTAGAGAACACGATGATCAACAATGCCGACGATTCCACCTTGATGGCAGTGATACTTGCTCCCAGCATGCGTAATGATGTCGCCGAGTCTCTGAATAGGGATCTGTCGCAAATTAGTGCATGGTGCTCGGCCTGGAGTACGAAGCTGAATGCCATTAAGACCAAGTCTATGATTATCTGTCGGTTTCGGACACCTTTACCACAACATCCACATCAGAATATAGATGACACTTGGCTTCAGGAGTCTAGCTCTTTGGAGATTCTCGGTGTTGTTTTGATAAGAAGCTTACAATTGAGCCGCATATTAGAATAGCGACTGGTGTGACGTGCTTCCAGTAAGATTGGGCCCCTGCGTAAGGTGAATTCTGTGTTTGGTAACAGGGAGGATATCCGCAGGTGCTTTTATGCTTTCTTGCCGCCTGTGTTGGAGTATTGCTCACCGGTCTAGGCTTCAGCTGCTGACAGTCACTTGCGTCTGCTGGGCCGACTTGTCAGTTAAGCCAGCAGGCTGTGTGCCGAAAATGATCTGGTGAATCTGTCCCATAGGAGAGAGGTTGCTGGACTCTGTATGTTTTATAAGTTTTACAACAATGAAAGACATTGGTTCTTTTCATCTGCCCCAGCCCTCAAGGTCTCAAGGAGGATAACACGTGCTGCGGTTGACGAGCACTCTTTCACTTTAGAGGAGTGTTAGATGCAAAACTCGTCAGTCCAGTCGGTGCTTTGTGCCCTGGTCTGTTGGGGTTTGGAATTCATTGCCGGCATCGGCTTTCGATCGTTTTGGCCTGCAGGCTTTTAAATCAGCAGTCAGTGGTTTTTTATTGGATTTTATTTAGCAGCGTTTCGGCTTCCCCGTGTTGCAAACTGCTTCATTTGGGTCGTACTATCTGTGCGTGGCGGTCCGGGCGTGAAGTTTTAATAATAATTAATTATACATAAATAAAGTTTCACGGTAATATCTTCCAAAAACTAGCGCGTTGATCTGGCAAGACCATACAAGAGCACCTAAACATTGTGTTCGTAATGTCGGGGTCACATATGCATTTCTATGCCCAATTGTTTGCTACCATGAGCAGCTCGCGGGCCGTTTCGAGACATATTTAAAATCGGTATAACTATGGGAAAAAAATATCTCTGGCCTTGCACGAGAGGATCTTGCCGCTCTGTCTCCAATATTCACTACTTGGAGGCAATAAAATGCAGAATTTTGGGACCAATGCGAAACAGACTAGAAGTGCTGCAAGTTTAGGTGAAGGTCATATAAATCATGAAGAACATCAAATACAAGACTAACACTTGAACAGCGATGAAGAGCTCATTTTATGCCAGGGTCCCTCAAAACAATGACTATCAAACATTATTCGCGGATATGCAACTTCCCCATCGTCCCTCTAGATATTTCAGGTCGGTATCATAGATATGGAAGCATAAATGATATGCGCACCGCATATCCTCGCATCAGGTTGTGAGTGCGATTGTGTAGTGTAGCTCCGACATTCCTAGCTGTCGAGATGAAGCTTGTCAAGGACTGCCTCTAATGGCTAACGAAGTGAGGGCAAAAGGATTCCCATTAAACGCGAACTTACGCCTCCCCAAACATAACGATATGCTTTACAAAGAAAGAAGGAAGGGACAATAGTGTGTCGAAAGAAACGTGAAACCCATGCACGGGGTGTTCCTACACAGGATCAGAGCGCATGGGTAAAACAAACTGTGAAAGAATCAGAACAGAATCGACAACATCGGTAAGAGTATGAAAATAGATGTGAGCAGAGTGGGCACAAAAGATAGACTTTCTATTAACCTACAGGTATCTATGAAGCTAAGGTAATCTATAAGCTTCCTTTGAGAAGGGGATGATTCCCATTACATAAATTGGTGAACCTACCGCCATGGCCCATCTCTCAAGGCTTATATGAGGGAGAGGCGGCGAAATAACACTCGTGTTGGCTTAAACGCCACAATAACAATAAAAAATGTGCTTTCTGATACTTGAACTTAGAAAAAATAGTAGTTACTTAGATGTACAGACATCCACTGTACCTTATACTCAGAAAAAGCCAATTTCCAATATTGAACGCACGTAATCCATTTCTTGTCTTACTGTTCTTGCCGTTGGCGTTTTATCAATGCCCTAATTTCTTTAAACAATCACCCCAAATTTAAACATTTGCACCCGTTTAAACCACACCTACTGCATATTACAGTTAACCATTTTGCAAAACTAATTGAACAGTTATGCAAAACGTTTAAACTGTTAACAGTTTAACAGCTGTAGGGGGGTACTATGCTCAGTTTGACTGCAAACTTCGAATATTTGATCTTTTTATTGAAGTACTAATGCGACGATACCAAGCTCCTTAATTGCTTAATACAAGTCTGTCATGAACTGTTAGCAGCTTAAACGTTTTGCATTATAAGTAGTTCTGCAAAATGGTTGACTGTTATATAGGTGTGGTTTAAACGGGTGCAAAATGTTTAAATTTGGGGTGATTGTTTAAAGAAATTAGGGCATTGGTAAAACGCGAACGGTAAATACAGTATTAACTATGCAAACAGACGATGTCGCTGGAAATTATCACCTGCTACATTCATCATACTAATAATAATAATAATTTTATTGAAATCATTGGACACAATCATCGAACATAAAAATACAAATGAAAATTTTACGTACATTTTTGCAACTTTAAATGACGTAGAGCCCATCACCAGTTAGGTTTTGACTATTCGGGCAAACTATAAGACTAATGTACACACATTTGTTAGCAAAACTTCCAAAGTAGACAAGTAAAGGTACTTGAGTATACTTGAGCTACATCATGGAACTCGCAAACTATGGAAGGTAGAGCATGATTACTGTGTTTAATAGGCCTAGTTTAAGCTTACACAACAGCAGCAAACCAACAGAGAAAGAAGGAGAAAAGGGACACAAAATATGTCGACAGATACGCCGAACCCACGCACGGAGGTGCTCCTACACTAGACCACGCGCATGGGAACAGCGAGCGGAGAAAGAAAAGGAATAATACAAAAAGGTAACATCGCCAAGAGAATTAAAGCGGTAAGAAGCAAAGTGGGGAAAAAGGACAGACGCTTCGAAGGCCCAGCTCACGGTCGAGGTTACCACAGGGTCCCTCCCCCAAGGTCGCTGCTCCCCACAACGCGGGATGGGCGAGCCTAAAAATGTAACTCGACGACGTACCGCCCATCGTATGCCCCATGACGAGAGGGAGGAAGGAAGCAGTGGAAGCCATGCCGCGTCACCAGGGCGGGTCCCGACTCGTCCAATAGTATTATGGACCATCAACTATTCCAGTCTATGCCACTCTATAGCAAACTGTGAGAATTCAGGAGAGAGGGGAAGACACAGGAAGCCAGCAAAATCATAGAACACACGCACGAGGGCGACTCCCAGTTGACCTCGAGTACAGAGAACACAAATCAGAATAGAAGAACAACAACAAAAGAACAACTACACATCCAGCTTCCACAGTCTGGAGCGCGAAAGTAGGAGAGAGTAAAACGGCGAAAAAAAAAAAAAAAGGAAGAAATGATACTCTGAAGGTCCAGTCAAACAATGTCATTCCGGGAGATCTTTCCTCCACTCGTACCTCGTACTTTATTCCAGTGTCACATAAACTCAGCGATATCCATTCTCCAGAATTTACCTACGGGACTCAGCTCTTTCATTTGCTGAAAAATTACAATGCATAAATCTCGCGTAAGTAGACGCAGCGTAAGCATTGTTTATATTCTTATCCATTGCATACGGCTCATATACAGCGATAACCGATCCTCTTGAATTACCAGCTGCAGGCTATCACTATCGCTGCACTACCAAGAGTTATTCATTCGCTGACTCTATCACAGCTACGGGCATAATTAATGGGCCGTTTGTTTGTATCTTGGGCCCGCTCAAGCATTCGCAGAACGTTTTCATTTATGTGGAACGAGGCTGTAATTCTGGAGTGGGTCACCGGCAGCCATCTACGCTGGCTATAACGGGGGTCTTTAAACGGGTCTCTGACACGGGGTGATGCCGTTGCCTTATGTCGGGGATAAACACAGAGCTGGTAGAGGTGTAAAACCTAATTCGGATACTGCACTTGATGAGGCGTTAAGGTTAAAGTAGTACTATTATTTGATTTTTATAACTTAACCGGATCTTACGCAACTTGGGCTGTTTCTCATCAAGTGCTTTAGCTTCGTATAGGAATACACTAGAAGAAAAACTACTTGTAGCAGACAGCATAAAACGAGAAAGATAGCGTTAGGTCTCCTTACCCAAAGCCTTCGTTGCAGTCGAACACACGATGTAGAATATCAAGCAACACAAGAAGTATTGCATGGGACTAACAAACCAGGAAAGAAAACGAGCAAAAGAAGCAAACAAAATCTTTAGGGGTAGCAGGAAAGATGAGAAGAGCAGCGCAATAAAAAATTTGACGAGGTAAAAAGGAACTATTTTTGAGATGATCACCCCCGACATACTTGAAGCAATTGTCAGGTCAAATAAACAGTGACAGGTCATTTCGCCCTCGGTCATTTCGCCGTCGTTCTTTCCGCCGTTAGGTCATTTCGCCGTGATGCACCACAAATGTCTTGATAATACATAAATTATACCCAACCACTAACACCCTAATATGCTATTATTATTGCTAGGAAAAGTTCCGGCTTCAGCTTCGGGCCCATATAGCAAGTCGTGCAGTAAAATTTTCCAGGAAAAGAAAGGGTAATAAAAAGAAAAGGTGAAATAAAATTAAAAATACAGTAACTTAAAATGTAATGCTGCACAGCATCACCGATCTTAATCATTTGCTGAGTACGAAATGATGATAGAAAATGCAACTAATGTGCAATGAATAACAAATTCCAAATCTAGTTATCTACTAAAGAAATTGCTAATCACGCACTGGAACTTAAAATGCAATAATTCACATAAAACGTACACATCTTGGTCATTTACTGAGACATGACCTAGTAACCAAAATGGCCGAGATTTTGTCAATCGGCAGTCCACTTGAATGTCGATAGTTGTTATATATTGTAGTTCTGGCGGGGTGGCGTTTTATTTGGAGTTCGGATTGAGTTCGTGTTGAGTTGGTCACTGTACTTGGTTGTGAGAGTAAACTTCAAGGCCGAGTATAGTTATCAGGCTACAGGTTGGATGGTGAAGGAATGCCGTCAAGATCTTCTTGTTTATTTACATCTTATCATACAAGACTTAACAGATATGATCCAATGATAGTAGCAACATGCTACTTGAGAGATGCAGACTATAGAATACAAGGTCTACATCGGAATAGCGGTACAAGCAGAATGCCGTAAGCAATGTTGGTACTGTAATGTCAAGTACCGAAATAAGCTGACCCTGGATCATGCAAGCGCCTTAAATATCTATGAATCCCGGCTTCAATAGAACACCGGTTGCTTCCCGCGGAATCGAGGCGGAAGTCCGTGGGTATATTACTTTAGGTTTACAAGCATAACAAATATCTTCGAGACAGTGGCTACAGGCTTTGACAGGCAGCTTTTACCACTGTAGGTTCCGGCGGAACGTCATTTAGAAATACCATGTCACTCAGAGGCAGTGAGGGATGCCGGTACATTTTGTATGGTCATAAACGAGCCGCCAGGCATGACAAAGACTGCGTCTATACATTTGAATGTTACTGGCTAACACATTAAAATGTTGTATGTGTGAATCGCGTATATAACAATAGTTAAGCTGTTGCTTAATTTTCATCGATAACTTAAATATTGATGTTAACTTTCATGCTCAATACACCTTGAAAATTATGTGCACAAGGTATATTGAATCCGGCTGGATCGGCTTCAAATGACTGGCCGGGCAATGCGAAACCTCTGCCGGCCGACCCAATGTTGACGATAGCTTGATTAATTATAAAATTTTAATTAAAACGTATTCCTATTCATATTGTTTAAGCACGTTATAGTTATTTTTAATCACTCGGTTTTACGTTAATAAATGACCAAGATGTGCAATTTTCACGTGAATTAAGGTACATTAGGTTCTAGTATATGATTACTAACTTTATTTCATTTTTTCCGTATGTGACTGGATTTGAAATTTTGTTAAGGATTATTTTTAATTGGATTTTTTCTATTATTTCATGCGTAGTAAATGACTAAGCTCTGTGATTTTGTGCATCATTACATTTTAGGTTATTGTAATTTTCATTTTATTCCACTTATTCCTTTTATTATCCTTCCATTTCTTGGGAAGTTCTGCTGTTGAAGTTGAAACTTTTCATAATAATTTATAATATAATAGAGACCGATGTGTATTTATTTATTCATTTTCTGTCACGCTTTCGCAAATTAGATAGGCGAAAATTCAGGTGCCGAAGCCGGTGTGTTGGATACGGAGGTCGAACTTGGGCGCTCCAGCTGAGAGACCTGAGCCTGCCTGCATGACCGCGCCTGTAGATGTTTATTTTTCAATGGTGCTACGGGTGATGTCACTTAACTACGCCTCATAATTATATCCAATTTTTTAGGCAGAATACTGAATTATCATTTAAGAAGTCTTTCCTGAAGAGCTAACTTACTGCCGTCATTTATAATGACGGCTGGGGACACTAGTAATAATAAAAGCATATTTGGTTCAGCGTGGTTGGGTGTAATTTATATAATACCACGCCATTTATATTATATCACGGCGAAATGCCCTCACAGCGAAATGCCCTCACGGCGAAATGACCTAACTGCGAAATGACCTAACGGCGAAATGACCGAACGGCGAAATGACCGAACGGCGAAATGACCGAACGGCGAAATGACCGAACGGCGAAATGA